>CM063507.1:7483296-7488296 GCA_032207245.1 Pardosa pseudoannulata | reverse complement strand
TTCCGAAGCCATTTCTTTTAAAAAATGACGAAGAAAGTATATGATATTACTATTCATCTTTTTCATTTACAATATATATTTTAAGATATATAATTACATTAACGATATTGAATTCCGAAGCCATTTCTTTTAAAAAATGACGAAGAAAGTATATGATATTATTCATCTTTTCCATTTTCAATGTATAGTTTAAGATATATAATTACATTAACGATATTGAATTCCGAAGCCATTCCTTTTAAAAAATGACGAAGAAAGTATATCATATTATTATTCATCTTTTCCATTTACAATATATATTTTACGATATATAATTACATTAACGATATTGAATTCCGAAGCCATTCCTTTTAAAAAATGACGAAGAAAGCATATCATATTATTATTCATCTTTTCCATTTACAATATATATTTTACGATATATAATTACATTAACGATATTGAATTCCGAAGAAATTCCTTTTAAAAAATGACGAAGAAAGTATATGGTATTATTCATCTTTTCCATTTTCAATGTATAGTTTAAGATTTATAATTACATTAACGATATTGAATTCCGAAGCCATTTCTTTTAAAAAATGACGAAGAAAGTATATGATATTATTCATCTTTTCCATTTTCAATGTATAGTTTAAGATATATAATTACATTAACGATATTGAATTCCGAAGCCATTCCTTTTTAAAAATGACGAAGAAAGTATATCATATTATTATTCATCTTTTCCATTTACAATATATATTTTACGATATATAATTACATTAACGATATTGAATTCCGAAGCCATTCCTTTTAAAAAATGACGAAGAAAGTATATCATATTATTATTCATCTTTTCCATTTACAATATATATTTTACGATATATAATTACATTAACGATATTGAATTCCGAAGCCATTCCTTTTAAAAAATGACGAAGAAAGTATATCATATTATTATTCATCTTTTCCATTTACAATATATAATTTACGATATATAATTACATTAACGATATTGAATTCCGAAGCCATTCCTTTTAAAAAATGACAAAGAAAGTATATCATATTATTATTCATCTTTTCCATTTAAAATATATATTTTACGATATATAATTACATTAACGATATTGAATTCCAAAGGCATTTCTTTTAAAAAAATGACGAAGAATGTATATGATATTAAGTTAAAAAGGACAATTTCCTTGAGCAAAAGTCGTATCTTCACTTGTCATTACTACCAGAAAAATACGATCGAGATTGCACACACTGTATCTTATACCTAGCGGTGTTTCTTCATATTTTATGCCTTAAAATTAAAAAGCCTAAAGAAAAAATAGAGAAAAATACATAAAATACATCTGTATTCTAATTTAAAATGCTATTTGTAATCAATTTGAACATTTTCTGAAAAAACAGGTCATGTGTTCCCTACATACACTGGTGTGCAAAACTTAAGAAACAGGTTGGTTTTTTTGCCATAACTCCACAAGAAATCATCTGCGAGACATGAATAGGCCCCGTTTGTGAAGGTGTCTGACCACAGTAATGCAGACAATGCATGGCCACATCAGGTTTAGTTTGGTGTGGAGCGCTACAGTCTACTGTTTTGCACACGAGGGTTAATGAGACCGGGACCTACTGCTTAAAGCCGATTCCGAACGGCTACGAACACCCATGCCATAGTGGGAGTCGAACCCACGAACTCCGGTACCGACGATCAGCGCCCTAACCAATCGGCCAGCTTTCGGCACCACGGCCACATCAGACTCTTGCAGTTGAGGAGCTACTGGAAAGTGAAAATATCACTCGAATGGATTGGCCAGCTTACTACCCTGATTTAAATCCCATCGAACATGTGTGGGATGCTTTGGGGAGATGCATTGCAGCACGCTTACATCGTCCAAAGAACACCTAACAACAGAAACAGATGCTGATTGAGGAATGGGCACTACTGCCGCAAGAAATGTTAGACCAGCGGGTTCTGAGTATGCGGAGACGGTGCGAAGCAACCATTGCAGTTAGGAGAGGGCATATCCCATATTAAGGAACATCTGCTTGTTGTTCTTGCTGTAGGATAGACAATCCTGAGTCAATATCATGCGTTCAATAAAGCTTGTTTTTGTCTGATTCCATACGGTATGCATTGTATTCCTTTTTCAGCGATGCTTTCGTCATCCTTTACGTACATAATACTCTCCCTCATTTCTGAATTTCATGTCTCTCAGATGATTTCTTGTGGAGTTGTGTTAAAAAACTCACCTGTTGCTTAAGTTTTGCACACCAGTGTATTTTTTTCAAACGTTTTAGATAAAAATTTAGTTTTTCTATCCTGTGTATTCGAGTATTCAGGGCATCTTTTACATAAACCTTAGACCTTAGTATATTTTGCATCTTTCTCTAAAAGTTTCTTAAACCTATCCCCTATATAATAATTATAATAATAGCCTAAGGTGTCTGTCGGCAAATTTTTGAAGCGGTTGTACCTGGAATGGATTCCTCGGCTAAGGGCAGGCGATTAAATTTATCAATTTATTCACGTAATAAATAGGTAAAAATAACATTTTATTTCTAGCATTATGACGTCATTCCTTTAACCATCTCATATAATCATTTCTTGTTTTAAATTATTTAAATATCGCGTGCATTATTTTCATACGTTTTATCGCTGAACTTACATATTAAGCAAATAATTTTCTTTTATATTTGACTTAAATAATAGATTAAGTATATAAGTGATAATTTTAAATTCAATCATCGATTATTTTTTGTTGCAATGAAACTTCTACCAGCGGTATTAACAATAAATTCTTTTCATATAAGTCGAGGACTACTAAATATCTAACTTTTAATTTATATATATTTGGAAATTAAGAAGTTTGTTTGTTTGTTATACATAACCACATGGTTTGACTAAATGAATTCCATGTGATTCTAAACTGCATTACAGGATCGGGAGACTCTAGAGGAGTATGACGATAAAGAAACTATTGAGAGTGAACCAGATAATTCTCAGCCAAAAAACAAACCATTTTATTACCTGCCTCATTGGGTACTTAACAGTTCTGGAATATTAAAAATTTTACTGATCCCGTCATATGATGGGCTATATGCTAGTTTAAAATAATTTCTGTATTCAATTTGCACATTTTCTGAAAATACATGTCATGTGTTCATTCCATATTATATGTCACACATTTTAGATACAAGTATAGTTTTTCTATGCTTTTAATTTTAGAATTCAAAACATGTATTATATACATCTTACTATATTTTACATCTCTCTCTACCGATGATCGTAAAACGAAAGATGTACCCCTTTGCCTTAATACGAGTAACGTAAAGCTCAATCGTGCTTAGTTTGACCAAGTGGCATAAGACAAAAACAAGGATGGCATTTTTATACAATACTCTAAAATATAGGAGTTACAGATGATACATTGAACTTTATGTGTAGCAAAACTGTTAATAAAGAAATGATGCTTTCTTATAATGAATGCTTTATTTTCTATTATAAGTGTTTTGGGTAAATATTGAAAGATATTTTGTTAATACATATAAACATCTTAGTTTAAATATAAAAAAAACATGTTATTTTATACAATAATAAAATATTTCAGATGATACATTGAACTTTATGTGTAGCAAACTTTAATACAAAAATGATGCTTAATTTTAAATTAAAAAAGATTATATACATCTTACTATATTTTGCATCTCTCTCTACCGATGATCGTAAAACGAAAGATGTATTGAATACGAAGCGTAAATCAAGTGCTTAGTTTGACCAAGTGGAAAGAAAAAAAGGATCATTTTTATAAATACCTAAAATATAAGTTGATGGATACATTGCTTATGCTATGTTATGCTATGCTATTCTATATGCTTTATTTTCTATTATAAGTGTTTTGGGTAAATATTGTTAATCACTTGTGTATGGCTTTATAATATTTTAACACCTCTTATAAATAAAAATATTTTCAGCATGTTGTATTTTATCAATTATTTTACAAAAATAACCGCTTCGAAGGCAAATAAAAAAGACTCATTTTAACTGCATCTTTAATGAAAAACATGAACGCTAATGTATTGAATATAAAGAAATTTAGTAAACTCATTGAATCAAAGATTGTCGAAACACAGGAAAGAAAAAAAAATCATTATAGTAAACGAACCTTAAGTTGATGGATCTATGCTGTGCTATGTTATGCTATGCTATTCTATGCTATACTGTACTCTACTATACTGCACTATACTATATACTATACTATACTGCACTATACTATATACTATACTATTCTACACTATACTATATACTATACTATACAGTACTACACTATATACTATACTATACTGTACTATACTATAAACTATAATATACTATGTACAATACTATACTATCTGCTATACTATACTATATGCTATGCTATACTATGTTATGTACTATACTATACTATACTATATACTATACTTTATGCTATGCTGTATTATGCTATGTACTACACTATACTATGTACTGCACTATATGCTATGCTACACTATACTCTGTATTATACTATACTATGTATTTTACTATACTACACTATACTATATGCTATGTACTATACTATATACTATACTATATGCTATGCTATACTATACTCTGTATTATACTACACTATGTATTTTACTATACTACACTATACTATATGCTATGCTATACTATACTCTGTATTATATTACTATACTACAGTGCTATACTATATACTATACTACTATACTATATACTATACTATATACTATACTATAAACTATAATATATTATACTATACTATATACTATACTAAACTATACTATGTACTATACTAAACTATACTATATTATACTATGTATTATACTATAATATATACTATACTATATTATATTATGTTCTATACTATGTACTATACAATGTACTATACTATACTATACTATACTATATACTATACTATGTTAGCAAACCAACTAATAAAATCAAAAGTATAAATATATATTTATATATCTAT
>CM063507.1:7473296-7478296 GCA_032207245.1 Pardosa pseudoannulata | reverse complement strand
TATATACACTTTTATATATTTTGCCTCTCTCTAGAGGTTTCTTAAACCTATTTAAAATGTTCTTTGTATTCAACTTTCATATTGTGTAAAAATATAAGCCATGTGTTCCTTATTTATTTTCTGCCACACGTTTTATATATAATTTAGTTTTCTGTCCTTTTTATTTGAGTATTTACGACAGCTTTTATATACACTTTAGCATATTTGGCCTCACTCTAGAGGTTTCTTAAACCTATTTAAAATGCCATTTGTATTCAATTTGCACATTTTTTGAAAATTCAGGCCATGTTTTCCCTATATATTTTCTGCCACTTGTTTTAGATATAATTTAGTTTCTCTATCCTTTTTATTTGAACATTCATGACATCTTTTATATACACTTTAACATATTTGGCCTCACTTTATAGGTTTCTTAAACCTATTTATAATGCTATTTGTATTCATTTTTCACATTGTGTAAACTGTAGGCCATGTGTTCCTTATTTATTTTCTGCCACACGTTTTATATAGAATTTAGTTTTCTATCCTTTTTATTTGAGTATTCACGACATATTTTATATACACTTTAGCATATTTGACATCACTCTAGAGGTTTCTTAAACCTATTTAAAATGCCTTATGTATTCAATTTGCACATTTTTTGAAAATTCAGGCCATGTGTTCCCTATATATTTTCTGCCACTTGTTTTAGATATAATTTAGTTTCTCTATCCTTTTTATTTGAACATTCATGACATCTTTTATATACACTGCAGCATATTTGGCCTCACTCTAGAGGTTTGTTAAACCTATTTATTGCTATTTGTATTCCATTTTCACATTGTGTAAAATGTAGGATATGTGTTCCCTATTTATTTTCTGCCACACGTTTTATATATAATTTTTTTTTATTCTTTTGATGTGAGTGTTCCCGACATCTTTTATATACACTTCAGCATATTTGGCCTCACTCTAGAGGTTTGTTAAAGCTATTTAAAATGCTATTTGTATTCAATTTGCACATTTTTTGAAAATTCAGGCCATGTTTTCCCTATATATTTTCTGCCACTTGTTTTAGATATAATTTAGTTTTTCTATCCTTTTTATTTGAGTATCCACGGCATCTTCTGTATACACCATGGTATATTTTGCCTTTATCTAGATTTTTTTAAACCTATTTAAAATGCTATTTGTATTCAATTTGCACATTTTTTGAAAATTCCAGCCATGTGTTCAATACACACTTTCTGCCTCATGTTTTAGATACAAATTTAGTTTCTCTCCCATTTTTATTCGAGTATTCACGACATACCTTAAGTACACTTTAGTATATTTTGCCTCTCTCTGGAGGTTTCTTAAACCTATTTAAAATGCTATTTGTATTTCATTTCCACATTGTGTAAAATGTAGGTCATGTGTTGACTATTTATTTTCTGACACACGTTTTATATATAATTTAGTATTCTATACTTTTTATTTGAGTATTCCTGACATCTTTTAGATACAGTTTAGAATATTTGGTCTCACTCTAGAGGTTTGTTAAACCTCTTTAAACTGCTATTTGTATTCCATTTTCACATTCTGTAAAATGTAGGAGATGTGTTCCCTATTAATTTTTTGCCACACGTTTTATATATAATTTAGTGTTCTATACTTTTTATTTGAGTATTCACGACATCTTTTATATACACTTTAGTACATTTGGTCTCACTCTAGAGGTTTCTTAAACCTATTTAAAATGCCATTTGTATTCAATTTACACATTTTTTGAAAATTCAGGCCATGTGTTCCCTACATATTTTCTACCACTTGTTTTAGATATAATTTAGTTTTTCTATCCTTTTTATTTGAGTATTCACGGCATCTTTTCTATATACCATAGTATATTTTGCCTTTATCTAGAGGTTTCTTAAACCTATTGAAAACTCTATTTGTATTCAATTTGCACATTTTCTTTAAACTTCAGTCATGTGTTCAATACATACTTTCTGCCTCACGTCTTAGATACAGATTTAGTTTTTTTATCCCTTTTTATTTGAGTATTCAGGGCATTTGTTATGTACACCTTAGTATATTTTGTCTCTCTCTCAAGGTTTCTTAAAACTATTTAAAATTCTATTTGTATTTAATTTGCACATTTACTGAAAATACAGGCCATGTGTTCCTACAGATTTGGTTAAAAAGAAAAATATTTGCTTAAGTTTAAAATAAAAATTGATTCCAAAAATTAAGTTTAATTGAAGTAAAATAATCTAGTTATTAAAAAAAGTCTTTTGGTAATGAATCAATTGTATAATTAACTTGATTTGTTTCAGAACAAAGTTCTGAATTATTCGAGAAAAGACTTTGAACCAATTTTATGACAAACACATTAATACTCAATATTCAAAATTTTTAATAATAAATAACAAAAGGTATATTCCTGTAACATTTTAAAGTTAATAATTCAACAGAAAAATGGTTAAAAAGAAAAATATTTGTTTAAGTTTAAAATAAGAATTGATTGTAAAAATTAGGTTTAAGTGCAGTAAAATAATCTAGTTGTTAAAAAATGTCTATTGATAATGAATTAATTGTATACCTAACTTGATTTATTTCAGAACAAAGTTCTGAATTATTCGAGAAAATACTTTGAACCAATTTTATGACAAACACATTAATACTCAATATTCAAACTTTTTAATAATAAATAATAAAAGTTAAACACCTGTAACAGTTTAAAGTTAATAATTCAACAGAAAAATGGTTAAGAAGAAAAATAATTGTTTAAGTTTAAAATAAGAACTGATAACAAAAATTAAGTTTAATTGAAATAAAATAATCTAGTTATTAAAAAAAAAATATATTTTGATAATGAATTAATTCTATGCCTAACTTATTTAATTATTTAATTATAACTTATTTAATTATTAATTTATTTCAGAACAAAGTTCTGATATATTCGAGAAAATACTTTCAACCAATTTTATGAAAAACACTATAATACTCAATTTTCAAAAATTTTAAAAATAAATAACAAAAGTTATACACCTGTAATATTTTAAAGTTAATAATTCAACAGAAAAATATTTGTTTGAGTTTAAAAGAAGAATTATTTCTAAAAATTAGGTTTAAGTGCAATAAAATAATCTAGTTATTAAAAAATGTATTTTGATAGTGAATTAATTGTATACTTAACTTTATTTAATTCAGAAAAAAGTTCTGAGTTATTCGAGAAAATATTTTGAGCAAATTTTAAGACAAACACATTAATACTAAACATTCAAAATTTTTAATAATAAATAACCAAAGTTATACACCTGTTAAGTTAATAATTCAACAGAAAAAATGGTTAAAAAGAAAAATATTTTTGTTAGATTAAAATAAGAATTGATTACAAAAATTAGGATTAAGTGCAGTAAAATAATCTAGTTGTTAAAAAATGTATTTTGATAATGAATTAATTGTATACCTAACTTGATTTATTTTAGAACAAAGCTTAGAATTATTCGAAAAAATACTTGAACCTATTTTATAAAAACACATCAATACTCAATATTCAAAATTTTTAATAATAAATAACAAAAGTTATACACCTGTAACATTTTAAAGTTAATAATTGAGCAAAAAAATAGTTAAAAAATGTTTAAAGGAAGAATTATTTCTAAAAACTAGGTTTAAGTGCAGTAAAATAATCTAGTTGTTAAAAAAATGACTATTGATAATGAATTAATTATATACTTAACTTGATTTATTTCAGAAAAAAAGTGTTGATTTACTCGAGAAAATATTTTGAACCAATTTTAAGACAAACACATTAATACTCAACATTCAAAATTTTTAATAATAAATAGCAAAAGTTATACACCTGTAACATTTTAAAGTTAATAATTCAACAGAAAAATAGTTAAAAAGAAAAATACTTATTTAAGTTTAAAATAAGATTTGATTCCAAAAATTAAAATTATTGCAGTAAAATATTCTAGTTATTCAAAAAAAATGTATTTTGATAATGAATTAATTCTATACTTGATTTATTTCAGAATTCGAATGATTCAGAACAAAGTTTTGAATCATCCAAAAAAATACTTTGAACGAATTTTATGACAAAAATATTAATACTGAATATTCAAAAATTTTAATAATAAATAACAAAAATTATACACCTGTAACATTTTAAAGTTAATAATTCAACAGAAAAATGGTTAAAAAGAAAAATACTTGTTTAAGTTTAAAATAAGAATTGATTTTAAAAATTAGGTTAAAGTGCAGTAAAATAATTTAGTTATTAAAAAAAAGTCTTATGATAATGAATTAGTTTTATATCTAAATTAATTCAGGACAAAATATTATTTTAAATTTTTTTGAAATATTGTCATATCGACAGTTTCTTATGCTCCAAATCTAAATTATTAGTTTTAAAAATTTATTTACCGTATTACCTTACGTTAAATTTTGTAAAATCGTAGCCAAATAATATTGCAAAAAATGCTAAAGAAAAATCCTTTGTATTATCCTATTATACTTGAAAGAAAAAAAAGTATATCCTCTAAGAAGTTTTTCCGGGATAATATATGTTAAAATTGCCTCGAATACCCAATAAATGTCCTCTATTTTTAACGATAAGTTTGACATTAATTTTCATTTTGCTTTATTGGGGTTATATGCTTCCAGGGGTTTTTCACCCATTAAGGTCTGCAGTTAACAGGCAATATTTGTTAACGATGTCGTATATCGGTAGAGAATTCCTGCTGTCAAGCGATAAAATGCCGGAAAGAATTAATATAAACGACTAGAAGGCACAACCTATAGCCGAAGTAAACTACCGTAATATGGAATATATATTGAACACTAGATTAAAAAATATGTAAAAAGGAATGTTAGTGTTTTATAAAACAGAGAATATTTTACTAAGATGGTTTTTGATTCATTCAAATAAGTCCTTTGGCGATTTTTATAGTCAGAAAGGATATAGTTGAGTAAGACGTAACTTTTTATATGCCCAGTAATTTAACAGTGAATTTTCCTTTTACACTGGATTA
>CM063507.1:7440796-7468296 GCA_032207245.1 Pardosa pseudoannulata | reverse complement strand
TTATTGACAATGATACTGAGTAGGAAAATACAAATTACACAGGCCTACAAAATTGAAATTTTTGAAAAATACAAGGGAAGTTTTTCCTTATTTTTAAGTTATTTGGTAAGCTGATTTCTAAAATGACCTCCATTTTTTCCCATCACGTCTGGATGTTTTGTAAAATTCATATACATATTACTGGTGATGTCCTATATGAAAAAAAAATGCTCTCGAACTGTTTGCTTGAACTGACTGGCAACAGTGGGCTTTATCTATTCATGTGAGTTTATTTAATCTGTTCATGATGAGGCATATTAATATTTAAACAACAATTAAAATTAAAAATGTCTAAATTTTGTATATAAAAAATGAAAACCATCGTAATCAGAACGCATGAGCCGCACCTGGGCGAGACAAAAACTTCCCTTCTTATTAATTTTTTACATTAATTTTATAAAAAAACACTAGAAAAAACCTGAACGACCTGTTTTTACATGTTTTATTAAGGTTCATACATGAAATGTAAGTTTGAAATATATTTGATACTGAGGACGAAACAAACACATTTCAATTTAGTTACGTGATTTTTCCTTTAAAAATTTTTTTATGTTCAATCTTATCCTCATCTCTTGCTAACATCTAATAATAGTCGGCAAGCATATTCTTGTTCCATCTTCCTTGATATTTTCTCTCCATATCCTTGATGTCTTCGTGGAACCTTTCTCCCTGTTCTTCGCTGACTGATCCTATATTTTCGGAGAAAAAGTCCAGATGCGATTGAAAAAAATGCAATTTTACACTCATGGAGCAGCCCAACACTTGAAATTTGTCTAGCATATTGTTAACAATTGTTTTAAATTTGGAATTTTTGTGATTGCCCAGAAATTTTCCGACAACATCTTTGAAGGCAACCCAAGCTTCTCTTTCCTTTGATGTCATGGCTGACTGAGATTTTTTATCCCTAATAAGTTTTCGGATGTCTGTTCCTACGAAGACACCCTCTTTTAATTTGGCTTCAGATAAACCAGAAAACTTTTTACATATATTTTTAAAGCAATCACCATCTTTTGGAAGAGACTTAACAAATTGCTTCATAACACATAATTTTATATACAGGGGGGAATAACATTTTTTTTTATCAACCAAGCTTTCTCGAATTACATTTTTGGTGCCTGGCACAAGATTCTGCCCTTTTTGTCCAATCTCTTCTGACCCAATGTTGTGTTTTGTCACGGCTGTTCCACTCACAAATAAAACACGGAAATTCTGTATACCCGTGTTGTTGACTGAGAAGCATGGTGAGGATTTTTAAATCACCGCAAATGGTCCAACCGTGGCTGTCATATTTTATTTTGTTGAGCACAAGAACTAGGTTTTCATAGTTTTCTTTTAAATGCACCGAGGTCCCAACTGGCACAGACACCCATTGGTTTCTTTGTGAAGAAGGACAGCTTTAAGGCTCCTTTGCGACGAATCTATAAAAACCTTCAATCATCTTTATTATAGGGAATTTTAAAATTTGTCACCAATCCAGGAACATCATCTGAGCAATAAACGAGGTTCTCATCTTCATCAAAATACTGAATAAATTCCCTTTCACTATTCCTATACCAACAAAAAGTGGTTCGTTTGGCCAATAAGTTTTTTCTTTCAATCTGTAGCTTAATAACTTATCTGCCTCTTTGGAATACCGAGATCTCTGATAAAATCATTAAGTTCAATGTGAGAGAAAATCCGAGGTTAATGGTCTGCAAAGGGAATCTTGTATCAAATTCTTGAACTTCGGGATGTTCAGAGTCAGAAGATAAAACAGGTAATTCCGTCGGAGGCAAAGGCACTGGCACATCAAGTCCACGAGGAACGTGGCGTATGGTCAAAGGAATGTTTCTAGGGTACGATAGTAAAGATTATAACCACATGCATGGCAGGATCAAAAGTAACAGTCATCAAAGTGGTTTTTTGGCTCTCTCCATACCTTTGGAATTCCAAATCGTTAGGCAGTCTTCTTTCCTTTGAACCATAAACTTAAATCATTGACACACTGCACACAACCTTTATGAGTAAGCCCATGATTTGTCTGGGTCACCAAGTTTCATGCCAAAATACGCAAAGTAAAGCCTTTTTACGTAGCCTGTCATGTTCCTCTTGCCATTTTTAATGACACTATATTCGCCGCAAATGTAACAAAAGTCATCAGGTATATTTACACAGCATATAGAACTCGAAACCATGTTCACAGAGTAAGTATTGCTGTTAACGTGAGGTCACTGATAGAGATTCGCGAGTCGCTATAGGTTGACAGTGATTATGACGGGACGGATGTTGAAGAGGGACATTGCGCGTTCCCAGGCTTTTGCGAATCTGTCTATTCTGTGATCCAGATCAAAATTGAAGCTTTGAAAGCTCTAAAATACTAATTGCGCTTTTGTAGTTTACCACAGAAGGGTATTTTTAGGGTTTCACTACGGTAAAATTATGCCAAAACACGAAAGAAAAAATCAAAGCCGAAAAGCAAAATAAGTAAGAAATATTCATAAAAACCCACATAAAATTGAGTTTTAAAAAACAAATATGACGTGAAAGACATTTCTAGTGATTTTTTTCAAAATCAGTACAAAAAAAATATGTTACGTTCCGTTGTCACATCCCTTGTATCTTTTTCATTGTAGGCTTGTCTTATTAATGAAAAACTATTACTATTATCACACTAGTTTGACATTGATCTTATCAAAGTGATGCTAAAACTAGAATTTTTTTAATTAAAATATTTTGAGGGAGTTTAAACTTCAGAAATCTAATAGATGTGAGTAGTTGGAGTGAATAGAAATTGCAGGGTTAAGTACAATCAAAAAATTAATGGCAATGAGTTTTGCGAGCAAAATAAAAAATGTTACAGCAAAACCATTATTATTATCTCATTCATTTAAAATTACCCTTTAAATCACACCAAAACATAACGATGGTAGAATGGTTAGGGTGCTGATCGTCGGTACCGGAGTTCGTGGGTTCGAATTCCACTGTGGCATGGATGTTCGTAGACGTTCGGTATCAGCTTTAAGCAGTAGGTCCCGGTCTCATTAACCCTCGTGTAGCAAAAAGTAGACCGTAGTACTTCAAATCCGAAGCATTAAACATTTATTTAAATTAAAATCTTATATTTAGCAATTTTCTACACCTGTAATCTTATTGCCCGAGTAATTCAATCTGAATAGATATGAAAAAATTAAATACAAGTTAAAAACTACAGGCAGTTATTTTGGAGAGGAAAATAAATATCGTTATTGCAAAGCTATCATTATTATCATACTCGTTTGACATTCATCTTATCAAAGGAAGTAATACCAAAATTTTAAATATTCATTTCAATTAAAATCTCATTTTTTAGTGAATTTCTACATCAGAAATCTAATTACAGGGAGTAATTGGTGTGAATAGATATGAAAAAAAAATAGTTAAAATCTAAAAATTACAGGCAGTCATTCTAGAGAGGAAAATAAAAATTGTCATTGCAAAACTGTTATTATTATCATACTCGTTTGACTTTCATCTTATCAAAATGATACTAAACGTTTTAATAATTATTTTTATTAAATATTACTTTTAGTGATTTTAAACATAAAAAAATCTAATTGCCGACAGTAATTGGAGCGGACGTTTTGCACGTCAATTTAGTTATTCAGTTAAATCTCAAAAGATCGAAAATTATTTCATTTTTTAACCAAATTTTCGTATTTTATATTGAAATATATAAACAAATATATATATATAGAAAGATATAAATAACAACCATATTATTTTTCTAAACAAAAATATATTTTTTAGTGGATAAGTTCATAATAGTATCGTAAATATGAAAAATCAAATGGAAATAGTAGTATATAGTTTTAATTTCTTCGAATTATGTTATATATAAACATTTTTACATTCCAGAATCTGTGTAGTAGACAAGAACATTCCGTTTCGTTTTCCTGTATATACCGGTACTTTTGTACCCACAAACAAACCATGTTGTTACACTAACCCGTACTAGTAAGTAACCCGCACTCAGGTATCAATCGTCAGAAAACATACTAGTACGTCTCCTGCATACAATGTGTTAAATTACTCTTTACTGCTTAAATTTAAAGCTTTAAATGAGTATCATGATAACGTGTTTATTAAAACATTATAAAACTATTGATTAGTGCAAGATGCAGGAGATCTATATTAAAAAAAATAATTTTTAATGAGAAATTACTCTGTGTTGTGTGAAATTTGGCAAGAAGTTTCAAATTATTTCATCATCCAACTATAAAATATATCTAAAAATTTTTATTGTCTACCTTTAGGATTGGATTTAATGACTCTCCTAATTGTAGTCTATGAGATTCTCGACGACCTATGAACTGGAAATACTTGGTTTGGTTTGGAGCACTATTGTCTTCTGCTTTGCTCACTAGGGCTAATAAGATCGGACCTACTGCTTAAATTAAACTCCTAACGGATACGAACATCCATGCCAGTAATTAAATTCGAATTCACGAACTGTGGTACCGAAGATCAGAGCTCTAACCATTCGACCATCCTTCGGCAACTTAGTTTGGAGAGCTAAGACCTACTCTTTTCAACACGAGAGCTATTGATGCCGGTACCTACTACTTAAAGCCGATTCTCAACGGTTACGAACATCCACGTCACAGTGGGATTGGAATCCACGAACTGCGGTACCGAAGATCAGCGCTCTAATCATTCGACCATCCTTCGGCAGCTTAATTTGGAGAGCTACGGTCTACTCTATTGCAACACTAGGGCTACTGGGACCAGGACCTACTAGTTAAAGCCAATTCCGAATGGCTACGAACATCCACATCACAGTATGATTCGAATCCACGAACTGCAGTACAGAAGATCAGCGCTGTAAACATTCAGATATCATTCGACAGATTAGTTTCGAGCCCTACGGTCTACTCTATTGCCACACGAGGATTATTGAGACCGGGACCTACTAGTTAAAGCCAATTCCGAACAGTTACGAACATCCACGTCACAGTGGGATTCGAATCCACGAACTATGGTACCGAAGATCAGCGCTTTAGCCATTAGACCATCATTTGGCAGCTTATTTTGGAGCGTTACGGTCTACTCTGTTGCAACACGAGAGCTGTTGAGACCGGGACTTACTAGTTAAAGCTAATTCTGAATGGCTTCGGACATCCACGTCACAGTAGGATTCGAATCCACGAACTACGGTACCGAATAAAAGCTCTAAACATTTGACCATCATTCGGCTGCTTAGCTTGGAGCTCTACGGTCTAATCTACTCCAACACGAGGGCTATTGAGACCAGGACCTACAACTTAAAGCTGATTCTGAACGGTTATGAACATGCACGCCACGGTGGGAATCTTATCCACGAAATGCGGTACCGAAGATAAGCGCTCTAACCATTCATCTATCATTCGGTAGCTTAGTTTGGAGAGCTACTGTCTACTGTATTGCAACACGAGGGCTATTGGCACCGGGACTTACTAGTTAAATCCGATTCTGAACGGTTACGAACATCCCCGCTATGGTAGGAGTCTTATCTACAAACTGCGGTACCGAAGATCAGCATTGTAACCATTCACCTATCATTTGGCAGCTTAGTGTGGAGCACTACGGTCTACTCCGACACCAAAGGAAACATTTGGACCCGTGCATTGCATTGTAGAGTTTTACTTCAAATTTCAAAAATATTGAGACGTTAAAGACTAATGGCTTAGTTTTAAAACTCTGGGCATTTGTACAGTGAGAGGCAGACATACAAGGAGAAGAATAATATTATAGATGACCCTTGCTATGGCTCGACGATGCTAAATGAAGTATCGGCAGGGATCATCACATACATATAACCCTGCTCAGAAGGTATTCATTCACACGGTGGATTTAAAATAACACAACTGATTCTCGACATAAGCATTTATTTAAGATGATAAACAATAAACAAACATCAGCACCCTCGATGCAACCGAGCCCCTTGTAACGGCGTGTTTTAGCGGTGTATCGTCATCAAAGAACTTTGCTTTGAGAGGTGGACTTGTGTGGATACAAAAGGATTGTTTTCCCCGGCACCACGATGTCTACACTGTTGTGCCCTATAGTAAAGGAACAATATGCCAGACGACACGGCACCTTCACTGACAGCCAAAAAGATGATCGCTGGAACGACAAAGGATTTGCCGCTACTCAGATGTAGCCGCTAAGAATTCCATGGACCCCTGGCTTTGCGGCCGATGATTGTTTAACCCGGACCAATCCAGTTGGTCGAAGGTGAGGTCATCGCTAGGTGACCCAATAATGAAATTGTGGGTGAGGTCCCTCTCTTAGAGGCCCCTCCCCTAGAAAGAGACGGGAGACGATTTTTTTTTTTTTAGAGAAGTTAGTTAGCTAGCAACCAGCTAATTCAGAGGTCGCCTTGACCAGTCTCTCTACCGGAGATCTTTTTTTCTATAATCCCACCTTGGGATCTTTTCTTTAAGGAGTAGCCCGCATCGGCTAACTCGGAGGTCGCCTTGACAAATCTCTCCATCGGAGAGTTTTATTTAGCGAAATCCCGTCTTGGGATATATCTCTTGCTGAGATTGAAGCGATACCCTGTGCTTTGGGTTTCCTTTTTCTAATATAATCCTCTTCAGGATTGTTTGCAGTTCTTCAGAACTAACTGTGCTTAGATCTCCTACCTGTACTTCAGAGAACTTTCGAGAGAGCTACGAATTGTTTCTTCCGTCTAATCACCCATATTTCGGCAGAGACTGAATTTAGTTTAGGTACCCGTCTCTACTCAGGCCTACGTGTACTAATCACTTACCTGTGATTAGAAATTGTTTTTTTTTATAGTGGTGAAATGATGTATATAGCAGAAGTGTAAATAAATTCATTATTCAAGATACACCTGATTCTTAATTGTGTCACCTGAAACAGGGACCAGATACGTTACACTCTGTGCTACTGGCACACTGACTCTTATATAATGAGACAGCATATACAGATATTTTGCATACTTACAATGGTGTGCGGCCACAAATAAAACTACAATCATAAAACTGTATAAATGTTAATAAAGATCAATTAATTCATATTACAACATCTCAAAATACATTACAATAAATTATATACAAAACAATTTACAATAACTAAAATATACAAGACATTGACGAAGATGCGTATGACGTCAATCGTCGGCAAAATGCGTAATCACCACAATATAAAAAGAAAATCAAACCTTTATATCGAGTGTCATCCCACCCATAAACTCAAAGACTAAAAAATGGAGCACTTCATTTTTTACTATACAGCTATTTTTAAAAGCTATCATCAAAAGTTTTTTATTTATTAAAAAGGTGCATATTAATATATTATATTCAACTATAAACGATCAGTACTTTTTCTTTAATCAGTTTCCGGCAAGCATTTTTTGGTGCGTCAAATGGGGAAAACTTCCTATTTTTTTCTGAAGAAAGACTCGATAAATATATAACTGTGCCATATCTTTTCACACCCAATTAGCCTCAGCAATTAGAATTTTCGCTAGTTTTCCGTAACGGCAATAAAACTAAACACGAAGTTTACTGCCGACGGAGAGAGTTGTAAATTTCAATTTTTTTTAATCCAGTAGAGGTGAACATTTTCCGTAGCAAGTATTCGCAGTAACTCTTTTTAAATAAATAAAAATGAAAAGATCTTCTAGGCTGTTAAATGAACTTTTTGATTCGTATTTTATTAATAAATAAAAATGTGGATTTTTTTTAACTAAACCAGAAAGATTTTAAACAAGCGACGTTTTTAAATACTTTGCAATTTTACTTCTCACTCTAGTCAATTGCGACCCTACTAAAGCTAGCAATAGAAGAAGGCCTTTGTCCATTTTTGGCAAAGATCCTTTATGTTTATGTGTTGTCTTTATAAAAAATCAAAAACTCTCCAAAAAAATTATTAAAAATCTACAAAATGTAAGAAAAATTTTTAAAAGTTCTTAAAATTGGCCACACATCATAAATCGTACGTTTTCTGATATTACTGTTTCGTTTTGATCCGGCTCTCCCCTCCTTCTGTGAGGGAGGAACATATTATGCAAATCTCTCCAATAGAAAGTATTTTTGATATCATTACTATTAAGTCTTCTCTAATTGTGAAGGCGTAGAGCAGCTACGAGGGTTGCTATTTATATTTCTGGCCTTGGCAACAGTAAGTGTTGCTAGGCGACCACAGACGATTTTAATCGAAAGTTTGATATTTTTAAACATAAATTCAGCAGACGATTTACCATTATAGCTTTATTTGTGTTGTTGACAGTAAATTGAAAAGTTCTTCTCTTTCAAAAAATGAAATTGAATCGTGAACATTTTCGTGCCATTATTTTTCATAACTTTCGACGTGTATTTTCAAGACAAGCGTGCTTCGATGAACTTAATTCTTTAAACAGCGGTAAAGCGCCATCCTACAGCACTGTAAAAAATTAGTATAACGAATTTAATCGTGGTCCATGTTCGATCCAGGACAAATCCCGTGCAGTTCTTCCAAAATCCAGTTTTGTGCCAGAAAAGATCGATGCTGTGCGTGAACTGATAAAGCAAGATCGTCATGTGACATACCGTGAGATAGAGGCGTCTTTGGACATTAGTATTAAATAATTGCATGAACATTTGAGCATAAAAAAAATTTGCTCTCGTTGGATCCCGCATAATCTTACAAACGCTCAAAAAAAAAAAAAAGGCTCGTGTCGATTGATGCAAGGGAATATTGGAAAAATATGTTCAAGGTACATCAAAGGCTGTGTGTAACATCTACACAGGTGACGAATCATGGATCTATGCATATGAGCCGGAAACAAAACAGCAGTCAACTGTATGGGTCTTCCAAGACGAGGCAAAACCAAAGAAAGTTGTTCGAGGAAGAAACACATCGAAACAAATGATTGCCTGTTTCTTTGGCATTAACGGTCATGTGGCAACAGTGGCGTTAGAGCAACGCAGGACGGTCAATTCTGAATGGTACATGACCATTTGTTTGTCAGAAGTCATCGGAGAAATTCGAAAAAAGCAGAAGAACAGGCGAATCATTCTTCATCATGAGAATGCGAGCTCTCACACATCGACTCAAACAAAGGCATTTCTGACGGAGCGATAGATCGAAATGATGAGTCATCCGCCGTATAGCCCTGATTTGGCATCCAAAGACTTCTTCTTATACCCACACATCAAAAATAAATTACGTGGACAACGATTTTCGACCCCCGAAGAAGCGGTTGATGCTTTCAAAACGAATGTTTTGGAGTTCGGACTGGAAAAAGTGCACTGTAAAAAGTGCTTTGAAAATTGGTTCAAACGCATGCAAAAGTGTATTGATCATCATGGAGAATATTTTGAAAAACAATAAAACCAGTTTCGATCCTACATATTTGTTTTTTCATTATTAGGCCAGAAATATATAATCAGCAACCCTTGTAGTAGGGTGCTTGCCCAGGTATGACTCGAGAACCTGAGGTTATGGTTGTGTCCCCCGCGTTGTCATTTTTTCCAAATTCTCATATAATTTTTAATTATTTACACTTTTCTTTACTTTTATTTTTCTTAAGCTTATTTCCACATTTTTAAATATATATATTTTTTTCTATTTTTAACTTTAACTTCTGAGTTTTAAATGCTAACTTTGTTTTCTTCACGAATTCTGTACGGATGTCACTGGCGGCAAAAATATGTGTTTTATTTCTATTCCTAAACTTTCTACTCTTTATTTTTGTGTCTTGAACTCACGAATCCACCCCTCTATCCCCTCTTTCTCCATTTAGTTGTTTTATTTTTCTGCTCGTTGTTATTTTATGCTTACTGTTAGAAATCTCTGGATTAGAGGGCCCTGCCCAGGAAATCCAGTTGACCTACCATCCTGAAGATCCTGAAAACTTCCACTTCATATTCAAATTCGAAAGCTCATTTCACGTAATTGTTTAGAACACTATTTAGTTACTTCACCATGTGCAGGCGTGATATGCTCGGTAGAGCGTCCGCCCTTTACTTACTCGCAGTCATCCCGTGATGGTTTTGTCCTCCGCGGCGACGTATTTTCAAATTATTAATTAATTAATTTGTAATATACGCATATTTTCAGTTAACTTTTTACTTTTCGATGCTGTTTAAGTCTTTTTCTGATTTTTAACTATTTATTTTCTTATTATATTTAAATTTAAAAATTTTCATTATACACAAAATTTTTATATTTCACTATTGATCTGATGTCCCTCGCCAAAAAATATCTTGTGTATTCTATCTCTAAACTTTCTACTCTCTAAGTATTGTAGCCGAATGATGGCCGATTGGTTAGGGTGCTGGCCTTCTGAACCGGAGTTCGTGGGTTCGAATCCCACAGTGGCATGGATGTTAGTAGCCGTTCGGAATAGACTTTCAGCTGTAGGTCCCGGTCTCGTTAGCCCTCGTGTTGCAAAAAGTAGACCGTAGCACTCCAAACCAAACCTAAACCTCTAGTTGTTGTGTTATGAACTCACAAATAAACCATCCTATCCCCCTCTTTCATCTTATAGTTGTTTTTATGCTCTGCTCGTTGTTAGTTTCTCAGCTTCCTGTAAGAAATCTCTGGATTAGAGGGCTCGTCCCAAGAAATCCAGTTGGTCTATAACATTGTAGACCTTGTAGACTTTCCACTCCACGACTTCCTGTATTTTTGAAATATTTTTGAATATAATATTTTTTTCTCCACATAACACCTAAATGTTTTTAAATTTTATAAAATTTTAGTTCAAATTTTTGAATTATACAAAATTTAAATACAATTAAAATATGTTTTAATACAGACGAGTATAAAACTGACATAGTCATTCAATTTTTAAATACGTTTGTCTTTAACACGAATATATGTGTATGTGATAGAGACATGTTCGAAACTAAGACTTATTTTACTAGATTTATTTTGCTACATTTAATACCCTATATAATAATAGCCTAAGTAATCTGTCCGCCTGCCCTCCAATTTACGAAGCGGTTGGACCTGGAATTGATAGAAGCATCGATATTGGATTCTTGATGAGTTAGTGTTACCAAAATTCAAAGCGAGTCAAGTTTATCTTCTCCTAAACTATCGATCATTTTCTAAAAAAAATTGGTGTAAATATGCTACATATCACAGAAAAAATACTGTCCTCTTTAAAACGTTCAAAATCCATCCCTTCCCATCTTTTCGAGCGTTTAATGCCATTATTTCAAGCCCTATTTTACCCGGTTAAGAGCAGGCGAATAAATTTAATCAATTTATTACTTAATAAATGGGTAAAAATAACATTTTTACTAGCAATACGAGGTCATTCCTTTAACCATCTCATTTATTCATTTCTTATTTTAAATTATTTAAATATCGTCAGCATTATTTTCGTATGTTTTATCACTATATATATATATATATATATATATATATATATATATATATATATATATATATATATATATATATATATATATATATATATATATATATATATATATATATATATATATATATATATATATATATATATATATATATATATATATATATATCACTATATATATATATATATGCATATATACATATATATATAATAATAGCCTAAGTTATCTGTCCGTGTATCCTTGAATTTATGTTGAACCTGAAATGGATACAGGAATCTATATTGGATTCTTGATGAGTTAGAGATAGCAACGTTCGAAATCCACCCTTTCTCCCCTTTTCTAGCATTTAATGCCATTATTTCAATCCTTATTTTCCCCTGTTAAGAGGAGGCTATTAAATTTATTAATTTATCACATTATAAAAAATGATTTTTTTTTTCTAGCATTATGACGTCACTCCTTTAACCATCTCCTTTCATCATTTCTTATTTTAAATTATTTAAATACCGTCTACATTATTTTTATACCTATTATCACTGAACTTAGATATGACATCAATAATTTTTTTTTATATTTTTCATAAATAACAGATTAGTTACATATGTGATAATTTCAAATTTAATCATCGATTACATTTTGTTGCCATGAAATTTAATCACGGGTATTAACAACAAATTCTTTTCATAAAAGTCTAGGAGTATATTTACTTGACTAATAAATATCTAGTGTTTAAGCTACATATATAAGAAGTTTGTTCGCTTGTGTGTTTGTTTTTTATACATAACCGCACGATTTGACTAAATGAATTCAACGTGATTCTAAACTACATTCACAGTATCGGGAGACCTTAGAGGAGTATGAATATAAACAAATTATTGACCGTGTACCAGATAATTTTCCGTCAAAAAGCAAACCATCTTTTATCTGCAAGTTACAAATAAATTTCACCTACAGAATCATTAAGTATTTAGAAGAAAATTCTCACCCTGACAAAGTTTTTTCCATGAGAAAAAAAAATTATGAAACGTTTAATACCTGCAATCATGCCCAAATATGAAAGATAATCCTTATAATTTCCTAACACGTGTCTGGCAACAGTCATCCGATGCGTCAAATGGGGAAATCTAAGTGCTTTTTCTGGGGAAAGACAAATTGTTTTTAGTGCCGGTAAATATTTAACAGTGCCATATCTATTCACACCCAATTAGCCTCTGCGATTAGAAAATACTACAGGCTTTATGTTTCGGTGATAAATTGAAAGCAGGAAGTTACTACCGCTTGGGAATAAGGTTAGATATTTTGGAAAAAAGAAGTGGATAGAAATGTTTTCACAATATATTTTACTAATATATAGAAGTGAAAAATTTGATGTAGATATGAAATTTTGACAAACGAAATAACTACTTCTGTTTTCAGAAATAAGTACAGTTTGATTTAATTATATTTTCTTGAGTTCGATAGTAAATGTCAGTCAAAACTTCAACAGTTAAAAGTTAATTACTAGCAGTAGCTAGATTAAATAATAAACCAAATAACAGCTTCTGTTTTTTAATTATAGTTTGTTGAGTTCAATACTAAATGTCAGTCAAAACTTAACAGTTAAAAGTTAATTACTAGCAGTAGTTAGAATAAATAATAAACCAAATAACAGCTTCTGTTTTTGGAAATATGTACAGTTTGGTTTAATTATATTTTCTTGAGTTCGATACTAAATGTCAGTCAAAACTTCAACAGTTAAAAGTTAATTACTAGCAGTAGTTAGAATAAATAATAAACCAAATAATAGCTTCTGTTTTTGGAAATATGTACAGTTTGGTTGAATTATAATTTGTTGAGTTCGATACTAAATGTGAGTCAAAACTTCAACAGTTAACAGTTAATTACTAGCAGTAATTAGAATAAATAAGAAACCAAATA
Source organism: Pardosa pseudoannulata (assembly GCA_032207245.1). Lineage (NCBI taxonomy): Eukaryota > Metazoa > Arthropoda > Arachnida > Araneae > Lycosidae > Pardosa > Pardosa pseudoannulata. Next base: position 7,455,004 of record CM063507.1, on the reverse strand, counting down.
ACAGCTTCTGTTTTTTTAAATATGTTCAGTTTGGTTTAATTATATTTTGCTGAGTTCAATACTAAATGTCAGTCAAAACTTCAACAATTAAAAGTTAATTACTAACAGTAGTTAGAATAAATAATAAACCAAATAACAGCTTCTGTTTTTTGAAATATGTTCAGTTTGGTTTAATTATATTTTGTTGAGTTCGATACTAAATGTCAGTCAAAACTTAACAGTTAAAAGTTAATTACTAGCAGTAGTTAGAATAAATAATAAACCAAATAACAGCTTTTGTTTTTGGATATAAATACAGTTTTTGTTTAATTATATTTTGTTGAAATCGATACTAAATGTCAGTCAAAACTTCAACAGTTAAAAGTTAATTACTAGCAGTAGTTAGAATAAATAATAAACCAAATAACAGCTTCTGTTTTTGGAAATAAGTACAGTTTGGTTTAATTATATTTTGTTGAGTTCGATACTAAATGTCAGTCAAAACTTCAACAGTTAAAAGTTAATTACTAGCAAAGTTAGAATAAATAATAAACCAAAAAACAGCTTCTGTTTTTTAATTATATTTTGTTGAGTTCGATACTAAATGTCAGTCAAAACTTCAACAGTTAAAAGTTAATTACTAGCAGTAGTTAGAATAAATAATAAACCAAATAACAGCTTCTGTTTTTGGAAATATGTACAGTTTGGTTTAATTATATTTTGTTGAGTTCGATACTAAATGTCAGTCAAAACTTCAACAGTTAAAAGTTAATTACTAGCAGTAGTTAGAATAAATAATAAACCAAATAACAGCTTCTGTTTTTGGAAATAAGTACAGTTTGGTTTAATTATATTTTGTTGAGTTCGATGCTACATGTCAGTCAAAACTTCAACAGTTAAAAGTTAATTACTAGCAGTAGTAGTATATAAATAAAATAAATAATAAACCAAATAACAGCTTCTGTTTTTGGAAATAAGTACAGTTTGGTTTAATTATATTTTGTTGAGTTCGATACTAAATGTCAGTCAAAACTTCAATAGTTAAAAGTTAATTACTAGCAGTAGTTAGAATAAATAATAAACCAAATAACAGCTCTGTTTTTGGAAATAAGTTCAGTTTGGTTTAATTATATTTAGCTGAAATCGATTGTAAATGCATGTCAATCAAAACGTTAATAGATAAAAAGAATATCTACTTTAAGTGATTACTCAGATGTTTATCATAGTTTATACTACATTTCATTCATAAAAATTTTCTTCTAAATATTTATTAAGTGAGTTAAAAGTTTCTAATGTTCATCAATCAAACAATTTTAAAAATAATCTAAGGCAACGCGGTATAAATCAACACTTCAAATTTTGATAACGTAAAATTTTGCTCTTTAAAAAAAGCGATCAATGTAAAAGAAAAGTTTGCATCTATTAAGAGACACAAAGTTAAATACCCTAGGTTTATAATATATTTACGGGTTAACTACCTTTTGTTATAAATTAAGTCTTAGTTTAATAGATATCTTATCAATTTTTACCCTTTAGATTAAATCAAACTATACTAACTACGTCAAACGAACAAAGAAGTAAATGATGGATATTTATAAATTAAGAACTATTCATCAAAATTTTCCTTTACGCTATTTGCACCAATCTAATCAATACACCAATAGCACTGCATAGTTCTGACACGAGTAGAATTAAAATTCAAATATTTAATTCTTGTAACATAATACAAGGTAAACTGTCGAATAAGAAAAAGAGTGGAGAAATCGGAATGAATTTTAAATCCCGTAAACATTTAAACTAATGATATCCGTTTCCATCCAATTATTTCTGTAATTAAAGTTACCGGAAACGATTTTTTTAAAAAGCAGACAATAAGAGAGTAGCCATTATTCTTGTATTTTAAGAACACAATAAGTTACTTTTTTAACAACGTTTATATTTTGTGATCGAAATAATATGCCACTGGCAACCATTTTTTTTTATTCTTCAAAGCATATTTCTAATAAAATTTTAAGAAATAAATCAACCTTAAAAATATTTACGAATGAAATCACATTATTTTACTTTAAATCTATTTGTCTGCAAATTATTTCTTACTTATTTTGTTAAATTCATTAATAAATGCCGTAAAAGAATTTTCAATCAACTTGAAATTGAATTTGAGCTTTACTTTAAGCATATTTTTATCAGTTGTTGTTTGCATTTTATTTTCGTCTGAAAATTTTCATTAACTCAAAAGCAAGAAATAATAATTGAGATATGAGATTCCGTGTATTTTAGAAAAGTATCTCTAAAAAATAAAAAAAAATATATTAAGGATCCTCTTGTATGATATTTCTGTTAGATTATTTTTTTAGTGCTGACAAATTTTCAGTTTAAACGAATTTAATCATTAAATTCCCTTTTGATATTAATTTAATAATGTTATGAGATGTTTACAATATGGCAATATTAAACTAATAAAACATTTTTCATTAATTATTAAATGTTTTAGATTTCCTAAGGTTACTAAATGTTTTCGATTTCATAAATTATTAAAGCAGTTAATAATTTAATTTGAATTTCACAAAAACCAATTAAGAACTGTTTACTGTTAATACAATTTGAGTTAATTATTTTTTGTTGAAATTAATTATAACCGTAGGTCATTCAAATTTGAGGTAGATGCTTATTCTAATGAACCTTTATGGCAACACTTTAAATGTGTATGCGTAAATAGTGATTACACGTAGAAATTTTAGTTTCTGTGATAATCACTCGTAATGACATATCGGCCTCATCAAGTGAATTGAAAATTCATGCCAGTATTTGTTTTAAGCTAGCAAAAAGGTATAACAGCAATTACATTTATCGGCATTTGCATGAAGTGTAGGGTTAAAATACACTGTGCTTCTATGGGAGAAAGCAGTTTTTATGCTCGAGGTACTTGATACCTGCATAAAAAATCGTCCGAATTTCTGAAAAAAGCTCATGTGTGAAGTTAAAGGACATTGCTTTATAGTCCTGTACATTTTATCCTGTGTTCCGGTTTTTACACTCATAAAAGAAATTTCGAAGAGACAACATCGGGCATGCGACAAGATACAATGAAAAAATACAATACAAGAATAACTTTCTTACGTTAGACGAGATTTCTATGCAGAAATTATTGAAAACCTCGATTGAATCACGCCTAACGAAATGTTTAAATAACGTTTAAATAATGTTTAAATAAAAATTTATTAAACAAAAGGTAAAGAGCAAAAAAGATGCTATATGTTTGACATAATTAATAAAAATTGTGATTTTTACTCCCTGGAGCAAATTTCAAAAAAGAACCTATTTACAGAAAACAGTATAACATGGTTAGTATGATGGTTAATACGGAGTATGTCTCCCGGACGATGCAATACAAGCGTTACAACGCCTACGCATGCTGAGTATCAGATTATCAATCTGATCTTGGGGGAAATTACACCACTCATCAAGCAATGCCCTCCGAAGTTCCGATAGACAGTTGGGAGGGGGTTGACGGGCTGCAATTCGTCGGCCAAGCATGTCCCACACATGCTCTATTGGATTCAAGTCCGGTGAGTATGCTGGCCAATCCATACGGCTGATATCCTCCGATTGAAGGCATTCGTCTACAATGTTTGCACGGTGATTTCGGGCGTTGTCATCCATATACAGAAATTCAGGACCCATGGCGCCCCGAAACAAACGTACATGTTGTTCCAGAATGACATCCCGATAGATGTGGCCTGTCATCGTTACACTCTGAACATGCAGGTCAGTTCTGGAACCAAGAATAATTCCTCCCCAAACGAACCATCCTGCACCACCGTAACGGTGTCGTTCAATGGTGTTCTCTTGCTGGTAACGGGTACCTGGCGCTCTCCATATGAAAGTCCGGCGAGAATCAGAATGTAAACTGAACCTGGACTCGTCGGAAAACATCACACAAGACCACTGTTGCGGTGTCTACAATGCATGCTCTCTAGCCCAGCATAATCGCAGGCGACAGTGAGTTGCGGTAAGGGGAACACATCTGACAGGCCTACGAGCATATAGACCAATGTTCCCTAAGCGTCTGTACACGGTCTGCCTTGAAACTGTCGTACCGGTAGCTGAAGAGAGCTGACGAGACAGGTCTGATGCTGTGATCCGTCTGTTTCTTTTGGCAGTAACTGCCAAATACCGGTCATCATTCGGCGTAGTAACTCGGGGGCGACCTGTGCTGTAACATCTACTCACATTACCATCATGTTTGAATCGTTGCCAAAGCCTGGAGATGACACTCTGGGCGATTCCAAGTTCCTCGGATACTTCCAACTGGGTACGTCCACATTCCAGTCGTCCGATATTTCTACCACGTACAAAATCATCCAAATGCTTCCTTTGTGCCATAACTATGCGGTTATTGCACTGAAAGGCTTTTAAAGCGCTTGTGAACAATTTTACTTCTTTGCTACCAGTCCTTATATACCCCTTTCATACACTCTCGTCATTGTGACGTACTATCCGCGCCATCTGGTGGTTTCCTGCAATTTGCATATTCTTCTTCAAGATGTGTGTGATAATTCTACAGGTGAAATTTTTATTTTAGAGCTCAATTTCTGTGTGATTCTGAATTATCCTTAATTTATGGACATGAGTGTATATATATATATATATATATATATATATATATATATATATATATATTATATATATATTATACATATACATATATATATACATATATATACATACATACATACATATATATATATATATATATATATATATATATATGTATATGTAATATATCTGGAATATTTAATATAGGAAAACATCGAAGAATAACACCCCCGAAGATAAAAAGTAATAGAGAAGATAAATGTGAGAATAAACAGCTTTAACAACCAGACCATATATTAACAAACAATGTGTGTAACAATGCATATAAAATGCAAATCTTAATTTTGACATTACAGAAATCGTAGTGAAGTTTAAGCCCAGTCTGACACTAGATGTCAAATAATTTAAGTTATATGTGGTGAAAACATCTCAAAACAGATTGTCTATAATACGGGAATAGCCGGCCAATAGGAAAGATTATAGCGCCAGCACATCAGGGAATCTAAAATTCACAAGCATACAAAGAAAAATATTCTTTATATTTTTATTTTAAGATAAACATATACATTCGCTTTTCTATTATAATATATTTATATCTTAGAGTACAGATAAGCAATATATATTCCTCATAATATTATGTCTAAGAATAATAAGAAATATACATAAAATACTTTTATTTGATATATACATATATATATATATATATATATATATATGTATATATATATAATATTTATATATATATATATATATTATATATATATATGTATAGATATATATGTATATATATATATATGTATATATATTTTATATATATATATATATATAATATATATATATATATAATATATTTATATATATATATATATATATATATATTTATATGTATATATATATATATGTATATATATATGTATATATATATGATATATATATATATATTTTATATATATATATATATATATATATATATATATATTTATATATATATATATATATATATATATATATTTATATATATATATATATATATCTTCTTTCGGTGTACTACAAACAAGCTGCTATAATCACAAAATAACAGAGCTTGTAGTTCGTGACATTTTAATCTTTTTTATTCCTCTGTGTTTTTTTTAATACAAAGAGCTATTTAATTTAATCTGAATTAATAATAACATAATTGGCATCGCTTAAAATTATTCTCCTTTTTCGCCATAAATATCATTATTAAAATATGTTATGAATAAAATTTTTTTAAAGATTTATTAAATTTTAAATTCTATTCATATTATTTATATAGGAGTTTATTGTGTCAGCCTGGTTATTATGGTGTTATTGAATTTCTTATTAACACAATAACTTGTATAAAAACTTATAACAATTTTATATAAAAGAATGCATTGTTGATTTCATAAAACACTGAATTAGGTACGAAATACTGTAATTTTAAAATAAACATAAGGCTCTAGTTAAATTGAATAAAATTGTGAAGTCAAGACTTTATGTAATGCATTTATTGTTTATTAATTTAAAATAGAATGGCTTAACAATTACTTTATAATCAAGTTTACTTGTTATCATTTTTATATTAATAGCATTACAGCAATATTTTAGCCAGAGTCTTTGAAAATTGAATGCATTTATGTCCTAAATTACTGCACTTTATTCAATGTTGACCCTTAATTGGACAAGATGTTTTTTCAATTTTTTTAAAATTTCTGTTATTTTCCTATGTCTGTATAGACATTAGGATCTCTGTAAAATAAGCAAAAAATATCACTTTCCATTTTTGAGATAATTAGTGTCCGCTGTGGCGAACACTGACAATTATGTTATATAGTAGTTTTAAATATACATGTCCGGTTTATCGGCCAGACTTAAGGGTAATAGTATATGGAAATCATTTCTCAATATATTGCAGATTATTTGCCGTATATTTATTTACAATCATCATTTACTGTTAGAAGAAAAAATAAATAATTTCTGAGAAAATTAAACTACTGTCCACAGTAATGTATACTAATGTATATTTGGTGTAACCTGGACACTGCAGATAAAATTTTGTAAAGTCTAAACTGTAGAATAGTATACGCGGATTAGAACTAATAATAGTGGCAACGCTGCTGTAAAAACTCTATGCAACAAAACGAAAGAATATCCCGTATACCACACGTGAGCTGCATACCTACCTTACCTCTCAGAAAAAGAAACGTCCTATCTATGTTATGCTAATGCGAAGTGACGCGAAGAATTCATCCTTATATTAGCTTGAGGTCTAAAATGTTGTCAGAATGTTTTCAAGACAGAAAGAACGAAATTGGATAAAAATTCAATGTTTCAGAGGTCGTACAGCACGACAATGTCATCTAGCGTTTCAAGAGGTTTGCGGGGAATCTGATTTGCCTTACAGAATTGTAGCAAGATGGGTAAAAGCCTTCAATGAAGGAAGCAAAAATAGGGAAGACATGCATTGGTCACGTTATTCTAGTGTCAGCGATGCAGAAGTACATGCTGTTGCCGCACTCATGGACAGTGATCGATCCCATACGATTCGTGAACTGGTGTGACAGACAGGATTTGCGCATAAGACTGTGCTGGACGTTCTGAAAGAACGCCTAGGCATGAGAAAAATTCTGCCCTTTCTGCCAAACGCCCCTATCATTTTGCATGAAAATGCTCGGCCGCATACAGCGCAAGATGGGACTGATTTGTGCGATCGATGCTGTTGGAAGTGTTTTACCATCCACCATACTCTCCAGATCTAAGTTCTTGCGACTTTGTCTTAGTTCCCAAATGAAGGAACCACTTTGTGGCCTTCGCTTCAGAACCATTCCACAGATTCTTACGGCAATAGTCCATTCGAACTATCAACAGAACAGGTGCTGCTATAGATGTTCTGTGACGTCCACATCTTTGGAAACGGGTTATAAAAAAAGCTGGAGACTATATCGAATGACTGTAAAACATGATGACATGAATCACTTTTGCATTCATATAAATAAATAGTTGGTCCAAATCGTTATTACAACAGTATGTGTTCGACCCCCACCACAGGGGATAACACACTGCAGGCGAATTACAAATCCAGCAACTGCAGAGTGCAGCAGGTCCGGTTGTAAGCAAGACACCTCTCGGCTGATCGCACCTGTCAGTTAAGAGAGATTGGATGGATTAGATCGATACACACGAGATTTCAAATATCCCCACAACCAAACGTCTGCCGGGATCACATCTGGAGACCGAAAAGGCCATGAGAACCTGAAACGCATGCTAACGATTTTGTCTTCCCCGAATGTCTTTATCAGGAAATTATTGACTGAATTAGCAGTGTGACTAGTTGCTCCATCTTGCATAAACGTGACGGTAGATAGCGCATCTCTTTCATGCAAAGCTGGCACGACATTATCGCTCAGAAGTCTTAAATAGCGCTAAGTATTCACAGTATTACTGGGCATTTACTAGACATCATTTACTGGGCATTTACTAGACATCATTTACATCATTTACTGGGCATTCCGTTTCAAAGAAAAAGGGTCCTAGGACGAACGAACTTGTGAATTCCCACCACACTGTCACTTTTGGAGAACGCAATGGTTTCTGCTTGTATTCACGTGGATTAGACGTTTCCCAGATGCGACAGTTGTGGATATTAACGTCGCAGCGAAGCTTAACATGAGCTTCATCTATCCACAAGATGTTAAAGACCCAGGTGGAATTCTGTTCGATTTTGGAGAAAGCCCACCTCGCAAATGCTTCCCTTTGTACGGTATCCGCTGGTAAAAGTTGATGGCACGACTGCAGTCTGTATGGATAGAGATCAATGATTCCATAAAGAATATTGAGTACCGAGGATGGTGGTAAACCCAACCGTCTGGTCACGAGCACTGCTCGTTCCTGCAGCTGATTCGGACGTTAATGCTTCAATTTCGGCTGCTACACGCGGTGAACGTGCCTCATTTAAAACCCTTTCTCGACGGGAGGCGCAAACGCGCGTTTATCTCTGACGCCGGCAGTCACTTTTGCGAGTGAGTATCCTGGGCCGGAGGGTTTTTTGCTATTAAGCCTAAATTCATGAAATTAACGAAGTAGCAACGCGTTATTTAATAATGCTGCGTAAAGTATTTAAACCGAATGGGATTTATATAAGTTTATAGATACTTTATTTACTTAAGCTATTTCTTATTTAAATATATATTTTACACTTTACTTTTTTTTAATTTTTTACTTAGTATTTAATGACTTTTAACATTGCAAAACTGAATATTATGTTATTTAAACTTTTTTTGTATGAAAAATTTAAAAACAGGGATCTACAAACAATCCTACGTTATAGTCCTTGCTCTCGTAGTAACTCATTTGTCGTTTTGGAGGATTTTTCAGGAATGTGAAAAAATGAAGCATCGTCATCATCTTTGTCAGAAATGTCCTCCTCATTATTAGAATCGCTAGATCCATTATGAACATAAAGAACAATCAGAATATATTATAGTGTCACTATAACTACTATCCTAATCTGTTTCAGAATCAAAATCTGAAATATTATGCGTCATTTCAGTTACTTCAAGCTCAGTTAAACACTTTCGACGCTTCGAAAATCTAACAATAAAAAGAGAAAAAAATTCAAGTCTGTCATATCTAATTCTGCACTAAAAAATGGACTTCAAACCGAAATACACAACGCTTTAGCAAAATTAAAACTCCTCTGCTTACATAAACAAACACCACGTGCGAATTTAAAGAGCCGTCATGAAACATTTCGATCAGAAACATTCGTTTTCCCTCATGTTTATATAATAAAAAACCACTTGTATGTGTATCATACTACTCTCCTATTGAGTACAAGGTCAAATCTACATGTATCTGAATCCATATGGACATACAATGCCATCTTGTGTCAAAACTTATAGTTTTTAAAATGTTCCACAACACTGGCACACATATGTGACGGTCGGGGGTGAACGAGAAAACGCTCTGGCACGCCAGTGTGTCGGCCGGGAAGTGAGTGCATTGCTTGTTGGCCCGTATTTGTGACAGTAGGCGCGAAAAGGTTAAACATGGTAGTATGTTGCCACTCGCTAAAACAGAAACTTCTGCTGACATATCGAAATGTTACCGTTACATTCACTCCTTCACCAGTAACTAACGTTACGTCAGAGGTAGGAAGGTACATGTTGTATCAGCAGGGGTCACCAGTTGTAGTGGGAGATCTTTATATTTGATAGGCAGTGTGTGTGCATGTCATAATCACCACATTTTACTCACACAAAAAGTATATTTTTATTCTGTTAAAAATGACGCTATCTTTATCTAAACTCAAAACAACAACGCTATCGCAATAACAACTCTTTTTGTTGCCACTCGCTAAAACAGAAACTTCTGCTGACATATCGAAATGTTACCGTTACAACACAATCCTTCAACGTTCCAGTTTCCCCAAACCACTGAACAAGCTTTATGAGGCCTGTCACTGTTAAAAACCCTTTTCCACTACTGACATTCTTCTGAATTCGGAACTTACGAAAGGCAACGTTCTCTTATTCCTGGTTAACGTAAATCAACTACAACAACAAAGCTGTAACCTTCGTACTCCGCGTCCTTGCTCGCATACATTGGTTTACAGCGGTGAACTGGTTGTGTATTTACAGGAGAGCAAGTTCTTATAACAGTCATATTTGCATATTTCCACCGAAGTCGCTCGTACCAGCGCCATCTGTTGGCAGTTTTTGAGTTACTGTTTTTTCTGTTTTAAAAAAATCCCATGCCCTAGCGATACTAACCTTGCAAAATCGATTTTTATTTTGGTTATTTTTCTGGTTATGATGAATTTTTAAAGTTTATACGGACTTTTTCATCACCCGGTATAACAGTATGTTTATTTCATTGTTTATTTATTCAAAATATGCTCAATACTATGGTTTTCATACAAAATTTGTATAAAATAATTAAAACAAAAGAAATTAAAGTAATTAAGAAGACTCCTTGATAAATGTATAAGCAATACTTAATAATGCTAAAATAGTTGTATTTACATTTATGAAAACTGCCTTACCACAAGTGATTAATAAATGTGATTTTAGTTTTGTAACTAAATTCAGATGTATACCTCGAATATTAATTTTATAGTAATTCTTCTACATCAATAAAAATAACTTTAAATATATGTAGGCACAAGTCAATTTTTGAAAAATAGAAAAATCGATGCCTCCTAATGCATTGTGCATTAATCAGACTTCATCTCGTATAAATCCCCGTGAACAGAACAAAGGCTTATGGCATTTAAATATTTTATACCCTTTTCATTTATTGTATCCCGAATTAATGCAGTTACGTCCCGAACATAAGTCCGTCAGAGAAAAGAAAACGGCAATGCGAAACGAAACGGTTCTTTTCACGACAGCAGTGAATTCGCTTACGGAATGAACAGTAATATCCCGATGCCATTTTTCTTCTCAAAATCACAACGCGTCTCAGAAAAGTGAATTAATAAAAATCTGTATCGGAGACTGCGAAATAGAATTTTAACACGGCAGACATTCAGAGGGGGATAAACAAATAATGTGCTAATGTTTATTCCCGGGCACACAGGGCTTGTGAACGCGAATGATAATTTCTCGTAAATATGCTTTTCGCTGAATATTTTCTAAATTTCAGAGCGCAGGGGAAAGAAAATCGATCTTTTATTTTTAACTCTCTTGGGGTTTAGTCCTCTTTTCAAATTCCAAAAGATTAGAAGATTGTTAAGTGTATCGAATATGACGTTATGACGTCACCTGGATTATATTATACATTGAATAGCAAGTTGACGAAGGGTTGAATTATGGATATGTATTACCTATACCATGCTTCAACCAAATATGAAATTTTGGATAGATGTTTACCAAACCTTGCCAGCTTGGCCGTATTTAGAAAAACTAAGGGTTGATTTATAGATGTATGTACTGTCTGCACTGTGTTTCAACCAAATATGAAATTTTGGATATATGATTAACAAACCTTGCCAGCTTAAGAGTATTTCGAAAGAACAAAGGTTCATTTATAAATGTATGTACTGTCTGCACTGTGCTTCGGCCAAATATGAAATTTTGGGGTAGATGATTAACAAACCTTGCAATCTTAGCTATATTTCTAAAGAATTAAAAGTTGATTAATAGATATATGTACTGTCTGCACTGTGCTTCAACCAAATGTGAAATTTTGGATAGATGGTTACCAAACCTTTCCAGCTTGGGCGTATTTAGAAAGAACTAAGGGTTAATTTATAGATATATGTACTGTCTGCACTGTACTTCAACCAAATATGAAATTTTGGATAGATGGTTATAAAACCTTGCCAGCTTGGGCGTATTTCGAAAGAACAAAGGTTCATTTATAAATGTATGTACTGTCTGCACTGTGCTTCGGCCAAATATGAAATTTTGGATAGATGGTTACCAAACCTTTCCAGCTTCGGTGTATTTAGGAAAAACTAAGGGTTGATTTATAGATGTATGTACTGTCTGCACTGTGTTTCAACCAAATATGAAATTTTGGATATATGATTAACATACCTTGCCATCTTAGCTATATTTCTAAAGAATTAAAAGTTGATTAATAGATATATGTACTGTCTGCACTGTGCTTCAACCAAATGTGAAATTTTGGATAGATGGTTACCAAACCTTTCCAGCTTGGGCGTATTTAGAAAGAACTAAAGGTTGACTTATAGATTTATGTACCGTCTGAACTGTGCTTCAACCAAATATGAAATTTTGGATAGATGGTTATTAAACCTTGCCAGCTTGGGCGTATTTTGAAAGAACTAAGGGTTGATTTATAGATACATGTACTGTCTGCACTGTCCTTCAACCAAATATGAAATTTTGGATAGATAGTTAACAAACCTTGCCAGCTTGGGCGTATTTAGAAATAACTAAGTGTTGATTTATAGATGTATGAACTCTTTGCACTGTGCTTCGACCAAATATGAAATTTTGGAGAGATTGTTATCAAACCTTACCAGCTTGGACGTATTTAGAAAGAACAAAGGGTTTATTTATAGATGTATGTATTGTCTGAACTGTGCATCAACCAAATGTGAAATTTTGGATAGATGTTATCAAACCTTGCCAGCTTGGGCGTATTTAGAAGTAACTAAGGGTTGATTTATAGATGTATGAACTCTTTGCACTGTGCTTCGACCAAATATGAAATTTTGGATAGAGTTTTAAAAAAACCTTGCAAGCTTAGCGTATTAAAAAAGAACTAAGTTGATTTTATTGTATGTACTGTTTGCACTGTGCTTCAACCAAATGTGAAATTTTGGATAGATGGTTATCAAACCTTGCCAGCTTGGGCGTATTTAGAAATAACTAAGTGTTGATTTATAGATATATGTACAGTCCATATTATACCAGGTTGATTTTTAGATATATGTACTTTGTATATGGTTCTTCAACCATAAAATTTGATATAGGGTTAATACATCTTACAGCTCAGATATTTAGAAAAAACTAGGTTTATTTATAGATGTATGTACGGTTCATACTGTGCTTTGCTATAAAGAATATGATGACACATTTGGATACACACATTTGTTACATTCATATTTGTATGAACATCTTGACAGCTATCTTTATAATAAACTAAGGGAGAATTTATAGATATGTGTCCATACTTTTCTTCGACCAAATATGAAATTTTGAATACATGAGAAATAAAACTTGCCAGATTGGACATATATATGAAGTACTGCAGGATGATTTACAGATATATGAATTGTTCACACTATGTTTCAACTAGATAAGAAAATTCTGGATATATGAATAACACGTCTTGACAGCGCTGCCTTATTTATGAAGATCTAAGGATTTGTTTATAGATTATGTATTGTCTGTACAATATTTCGAACAAACATGAAATTTTGGGCATGTGATTAAAACACTATGATAATATCTGTCACATATTTATGATGAATTCAGTGTACATTTGTAGATATATAAACTATAAAAAGGAGTCAACAAAAATGAAATTTTAGGTATAAGATTTTGTATAGTGTTATTAATTATGTTTATAACAGGTTTTAAGATAATGATATTGAGAAGTTTGATATTTATATTTTGCATAACTTTTGAAACTGTGTAAATTAATTAGAGGAAATTAAAGATATTTTCCGATTTTTCAAAAATGAAATTTGTTACAATACTTCAAGCGAAAAACACTTGCAGATTTAAAGTATGACAATGATTTGGAGAAAAAATGAACATGGAGAGGATTTACCAATAACTAAAAGATATAAATATTCATTTTGATTTAAATGCATTTTATAATTTGCTTCTAAAATTAAAATAAATAAAAATTGGATTAAAAAAGAATGCTTGTTTTATCTATTTGGACTATTTACCTATAAAAATATATGATTTTGAACGCTGATTTTATAACTATGAAATAAAATGATATAAATGATTTAATGTAATTGAATATAATTATTAATATAACTTTTTTAAATTCAGATTAATGAATATAAGTTTATTAAAGAAATTAATTTGTATAAATTTTGCTTGCATATTGCTAAGATTCATAAGTTCTATGTTAATTGTCAAGTGTTTATTCAAGAGTTTTGTTTATGTTTTTGTTTTAGCATGTTACTTATTAACC
>CM063507.1:7408296-7433296 GCA_032207245.1 Pardosa pseudoannulata | reverse complement strand
AGATATCAAGTAATTAACTTTCATTTCTATGTGACGCAAATTATAGCATATTTATATAGGAACTAATTTTAAATTCAATTCTTGGTTAATTTTTACGTTACAGTGAAATGTTTATCAACAATATTCTAACAACAAAAAGTACAAATTTCAGTGACTCTCATGGGCAAATATAAACCTATCATTTTATATAGTTATCTTTATATTCATATGGCTGTCAATACGAATGTGTGTTTCTGTTTCATACAAAACCATGTGGTTTGGACAGCATTTATTACTACCAACAGAATTAGCACTGTTGCTGTCAAAACCTCTGCTTCCAATTCTACCACGTAATATGGCTAGATCTATTGATGTTGCTAATCAAAGTACTTTAGTAATACAGTAATATAATTTAGGGTTAAACTTATATTTTACCATAAAAAAATTTGAGTGAATTTAATATAAGACACAAATTCGATTATAAAACTGAATATTGTTATAATACGTTTATATTAGAAATATATAAATATGCCAATGACTCGAACTGAACTGTGACGAATTTATAGAGTTATGCAAGAAAAAAATCTTTGTTTAAAAGTAATATATTAAGTTCACCGTAGCGAAGCACGGGCACACTTGTAGTTGTATATAAACACTGGCATGATCCTAAACACAATCGAATTACATTTTCTTGGAAAACTTTAAAAAAATAGCAGTAAATCTGAGATTTCGATGTAGATAACTTTATAAAATTTATCCCATAGTTTTCAAAGTGTCAAATTAGTGCTAACATTTAACAGTAAAGTTCATGTGATTAACAATAAAAACGAAAGTACAAGAGAGATATTGAAAAATTAAGCAGTTATTTATTATAGGAAAAGTATTGCAGTAAGTTTAAAAAAAAATGAAAATTTGGAATTTAACAATTTTTATTAAAGCTCAAAGTAGATAAAGGTAGAGTACGTATAATTATCAGGAAAAACGAAAGAAGAGAGGTACATATTGAAAAATTAAACAGCTATTTATTATAGAAAATGTCGTACAGTACGTTCAAGAAAAATGAAAATCTGGAATTTAACGATTTTTATTGAAGTTCAAGGTTGACCACGATACAGTACATATGATTATTAGGAAAAACTAAGAGAGTTTCGTACTGAAAACTTTAGTAGCTGTATATTATAGAAGTAGTTGTGTGTGATGAGGCGATTTAGATCAGTAATATAATTGATTCATTCATACAAGAAGTAAAATGCTCGGGATCTAAATATGACCTCATCACATCTTTTGTAAAAAGACAGATGACCATAAAATTATATACTACGGATATTGTTGTCTTGTGCGGTGGTCTCGGACGGGGTTTTGATCCCAGTCCCAGATTAGAATCCCGTCTCCGTACTTGACTCTAAATAAGAATGTACCTTTGTGGAGTTATTTATGAGTCCCTAAGGAAGGGACAGTGCCCAATTAGAAGGGAAAAGGTTTTCCACGTTGGCGGTCTCAATTCGGGGTTTAAGCAGACCAATTAGATTTTTACAACGATCCCGATTGGATGATAAAAAGGAAGAGGGGACAATGATGAAATTAATAAAATAAGAAAAATCTAAAAAAGAGAAGGTGTTCGGGAGTCCAGACGAGAAGAGAGTTCGACTTTTATTATAAAAAAATCTTTTTTATGCGTTCAAGAAATTGAGAAAACGTTAACAATTTTGATTGAAGATCAAGGTGGTCAACGGTTTAGTACGTATGATTACAAAAAAAAAACGAAAAAAATGGTAGATAGATATTGAAAAATTAAATAGCTTTTATTATAAAAAAATCTTTTTTATGCGTTCAATAAATTAAGACAACGCGAACAATTTTGAATGAAGATCAAGGTGGTCAACGGTTTAGTACATATGATTACCAAAAAAAAACGAAAAAAAAAGGGAGATAGATATTGAAAAATTAAATAGCTTTTATTATAAAAAAAATTGTGTAGTCCGTTTAAGAAAAATGAAAACTTGGAAGTTAACAATTTTGATTAAATGTCAAAAGTGGTCATTTGACCGCTCTGCCAAGTTACTTATGCAAATATATAAACCTTAAGAATCCTTGCAGCAAAAATCTAAAAAATAACAACTGTAAAAACATACAAAAATCAATGAAAAAAATTCTATAATACATCACGATAAAAAATAGGGATAAAATAGTAGATAAACATAAATTCTTTATGCATCACTTTCTTCACACCTCTTATATAAACTACCAAAAAAAGATTCCATATAAATTTATCCAATCTCTGCTTCCATTTAGCAAATCGTTTCTGATTTAAATAAACATCTTTCGAAAATTGGAATAAAATTGAACACATATTTATCCTTCCGAAAAGAAAAAAAATTAAATCTCTCTCCAAGGGACTGAAGATGGCTTGGTACATAATTGATTTGATTGCATACATATTTTGATCTTCTTGTTTCGATGGGCTGAAGCATTTTTAATCAATTTTGGAAAAAAAATCAGAATTTATATCTGCTACGTTTGAATGCATCTTTTGAAAGATTCTAGAAATTTATACTACATACTTCGATGTTACGTATCTTGACTATAAATAATATTTGATGATTTTGAAATTATTTTCTTTGATATTACACATCGACACATAGCTTATAACCGCTTCGCTTACAAAATTATTTGAAAAAAATTGCACATTTTTTAAATTTTATTATTAAATAAGAAGAAGCAAAACAAAACAAGATATCCAGTTTTAAAGTTGAATTTTTAATTATTTACAGGTGTAAAAGAATTTAGTTTTAATATTAGTTTACTACCCCGAGTTATCTCGGTAAATGGAAAAAAGCTAAACTTAACCCTCTAAGTGGTTTGCACGTACAATTCCGCCAAACCGATGATGTCTTCAAAGCGGTTGTCACGTACAATTTTCGACCTCCAAAAACGTTCCGAAAATGGATGTAATGTACATTTCTTCCAGGGTTTTCACCCATGGAGTTTTGAGGTCATGTTGATTATTTAGGAACTGCATCCCACTTTGACTAACATTTATTAAGGGATGCACCCCTACTCCCTGAGGCACAAAGACGCTGATAGCTTTTCATGGCTTTGTAAATCTCTATTTCAAAGTATTTCGTTTGCGGTAACACATGTATCTCTCATTGCACCACTTAAATATCTTGCATGACTTTCGCAAGAAATATAACTAATTCCCTTAAAGAATATTTTTATTTGTACTTTTAGAATCTATTATTTCTTATGGGATGATCATCCAGACTTGACGATCTTTATGTGTATTAAAAATTAACAATCTATAATATCTATTTATACATCTATTTATAACCGAAAGTAAAGGGACAATAACGAGGGTGGGTTTCCCGTATTCCATTCTAGTCGTCAAAGGGTGAAGTAAAAAATCATAGAACGCTTTGGCCACTGACATAATAAACCTTTAGCGTAATTTTTAGAGACTTTTTTTCCTCCGTGTATTCCACTCGAAGAGTAAAGTCTTTGTATGACAGTTTTTGAAACAAGGGACAACACACCGTGATATCTGACATTCTGTGCAGTGGCATCTAGTCTCTTTTCTTAACTCTGAAATCTTTTTTACGGGAGTGAATTAAAGTTTTATCACCGGTATTAACAACAAATTCTATCTTCCTCCAGGGTGTAGTGGAATTGATAATTTCATTATTTTACTTCCATTAAATAATGTGGCAAATAATTAGGAATAAATTAAGGATAATTTACATGTAGCTAAGAATACATTGAATTATCTTTCTAAATGAATTCAACGTAATTCTAAACTGCATTCACAGTATCGAGAGACCAAAAAACAAACCATTTTTTACAAGCCTCATAGGGTACTTCACAATTCTGGAAAATGAAAAATGTTACAAATCCCGTCATACAAATTATTGAGCATGTACCAAATAATTCTCAGCCAAAACACGAACCATTGTTTTCACTTTAGTTAACTTTACATTTCTGAAAAAATTCTTAAAAATCTTACTGATCCCGTCAAATGACGGGCTATATGCTAGTTAATGTAATAAATTTATTTAGTATTTTTAAAATTGAATTCATTTAAAAGCCAAAACCTGATCACATCACCGCCCAGCCACATGAAACATGTTCACTGCTCACCAGCATAATCCTATATGCCTCTCGGAGAAAGTATTGCCCGTCCTTGAGAACCAGTGTTGAGAACCTAAATAAGAATAAAAAACTAATTAATATATTGATTTCAAATTATCACAGTAAATATTTTATAAACCAACAATTAAACTGTATATAATTTTCTTTCGTTGTTCTGTTTTTTATTTCAATTGATATTTATAGTGATTGAAATTAAATTTTTAAACACAAATTAATTTTGAAAATGTTATTTTAATTTTTGAAATTAAATTAAATTAAAGCTATTTTTAATTGTTTGAATTAAAATTAGCTTTTGTGAAAATTCGGTTGCCTGGTTTAATATTTCTGATATATAAGTGAAGGATTATTCCTAACAATTATTGTGTACAAAAAAGCAAAAATTATTCAGGAAACCTGACATGGGTCGATGTAATTCTGTGCGCAGTTTGATTGAAAATTTTTAAATATTTTACAAGAAAGTTTCACTTTTCACTTTACATAAAAAGTTCTTATTTTTAAAAAACTAAGTAAATTTAGAGAAAGTAATTAAATAAAAATAGAAAAGAAATGCTTAAATCTACATGTAAAATTAAATTTGTAAACATAAATCAATTTTGGTAAATTTTATTTCAATTTTTGAAATTGAA
Source organism: Pardosa pseudoannulata (assembly GCA_032207245.1). Classification (NCBI taxonomy): domain Eukaryota; kingdom Metazoa; phylum Arthropoda; class Arachnida; order Araneae; family Lycosidae; genus Pardosa; species Pardosa pseudoannulata. Next base: position 7,428,545 of record CM063507.1, on the reverse strand, counting down.
TTAAATTAAAGTGAACTATAATTGTTTGGATTAAAATTAGCTTTTTGAAAATTTGGTTCTCTAGTGTAATATTTCTAATATATAAGTGGAGAATTATACCTAACAATTATTGTGTACAAAAAGGCAAAAATTATTCAGGAAACCTGATTTGGGTAGATATAATTCTGTGCTTGGTTTCATTGAAAATTTTTAAATATTTTATAAGAAGGTTTCACATTTCGCTTTATATAAAAAGTTCTTATTTTTAATAAACAAAGTAAATTCAGCGAAAGTAATTACATAAAAATAGAAAAAAATGCTTAAATAACCATGTAAAATTAAATTTGTAAACATAAATCAATTTTGGTAAATTTTATTTCAATTTTTGAAATTGAATTAAAATAAAGCTAATTGTAATTGTTTGGATTAAAATTAGCTGTTTGAAAATTCTCTTCTGTAGTGTAATATTTTTTATATATAAGTAGAGAATTATTCCTAACAATTATTGTGTATAAAAAAGCAAAAATTATTCAGGAAACCTGATTTGGGTCGATGTAATTCTGTGCACAGTTTGATTGAAACTTTTTAAATATTTTATAAGAAAGTTTCACTTTTCGCTTTATATAAAAAATTCTTATTTTTAAAAAACAAAGTAAATTCACCGAAAGTAATTAAATAAAAATAGAAAAGAAATGATTAAATTTGTAAACGTAAATGAATTTTGGTAAATTTTATTTCAATTTTTGAAACTAAATTAAAATAAAGCTAATTGAAATTGTTTGGATTAAAATTATCTTTTTGAAAATTCGGTTCTATAGTGTAATATTTCTGATATATAAGTGAAGGATTATTCCTAACAATTATTGTGTACAAAAAAGCAAAAATTATTCAGGAAACCTGATTTGGGTCGATGTAATTCTGTGCGCAGTTTGATTGAAAATTTTTAAATATTTTATATGAAAGTTTCACTTTTCACTTTATATAAAGTGTTCTTATTTTTAAAAAAACAAAATAAATTTAGCGAAAGTAATTAAATAAAAATAGAAAAGAAATGCTTAAATCCACATGTAAAATTAAATTTGTAAACATAAATCAATTTTGGTAAATTTTATTTCAATTTTTGAAATTGAATTAAATTAAAGTGAACTATAATTGTTTGGATTAAAATTAGCTTTTTGAAAATTCGGTTCTCTAGTGTAACACTTCTGATATATAACTGGAGAATTATTCCTGACAATTATTGTGTACAAAAAAGAAAATATTATTCATGAAACCCGATTTGGGTAGATGTAATTCTGAGCTCAATTTGTATGAAATATTTTATATGTTTTATAATAAGCAATCACTTTTCACTTTATATAAAAAGTTCTTATTTTTAAAAAACTAAGTAAATTCACCGAAAGTAATTACATAAAAATAGAAAAGAAATGCTTAAATCCCCATGTAAAATTAAATTTGTAAACATAAAACAATTTTGGTAAATTTTATTTCAATTTTTGAATTTGAATTAAAATAAAGCTAATTGTAATTGTTTGGATTAAAATTAGCTTTCTGAAAATTCGGTTCTATAGTGTAATATTTCTGATATATAAGTGGAGAATTATTCCTAACAATTATTGTGTACAAAAAAGCAAAATTTATTCAGGAAACCTAATTTGGGTCGATGCAATTCTGTGCTTGGTTTCATTGAAAATTTTTAAATATTTTATAATAAGCTTTCCCTTTTCACTTTATATAAAAGTTCTTGTTTTTAAAAAACAAAGTAAATTTAGCAAAAGCAATTAAAAAAAATAGAAAATAAAAGTTTAATTCCCATGTAAAATTAAATTTGTAAACGTAAATCAATTTTGGTAAATTTTATTTCAAATTTTGAAATTGAATTAAAATAAAGCTCATTGTAATTGTTTGAATTAAAATTAGATTTTTGAAAATTCGGTTCTATAGTGTAATATTTCTGATATATAAGTGGAGAATTATTCCTAACAATTATTATGTACAAAAAAGCAAAAATTATTCTTGAAACTCAATTTGGGTAGATGTAATTCTGTGCTCAATTTGTATGAAATTTTTTAAATATTTTATAAGGCCTCACTTTTCCATTTATATAAAAAGTTCTTATTTTTATAAACAAAGTAAATTCAGCGAAAGCAATTATATAAAAATAGAAAAGAAATACTTCAATCCCCATGTATTTATAGTAGTAAATAAAAAAATTATAATAAATCCAACCATCCATTTAATTTTACTTTGCTCAGATCTTGGTGTATATTTCTTTGCCGAGTAAGCCCTGATCTTCCTCATTTACATTTAATTTTTTTTTATATTGTGCTAATAGTTATAGTAAAAATTAAATTGTTTTACTTTAACTATTATTTATAAATAAATCTCAAATTTATTTAACTCAACATCTTACATCTAATACATTAAACTAATTATTCTTTATTCTATAGATGCAGTATTCATTATACTATTACTATGGAATTAATTAAAATATGAAACTAAACAGTATGTCTTAAATTCAACGTCTTTTGGTAGAGTTTCTAATCTGTATTATTTATTTACATAAATAATAAAAACTGCTCTGATCCAAGATGATTCAAAGATTTCAATATTTTGTCTATAGTTTTTGGAGGAGTTAAATTTTATTTTTATTCCTTTTAAATGGCAACACACGTTTGGAAGTCAGAAGGGTTTTTTATATTTGTATAGTTGCTAATCTGGATCTTGATTGTTTCCTTGTCTACTATTTAGTCTACAATTTTGAGTTTTTCTAATTTTAATTTTTAAAAAAACATTGTTTTGGGATACCTGTATTTGTAACAGAGTAGTGCTGAGGTAAGTGCGGATGTCACACAAAAACGTTTGAAGCCCTAATTGATGTTTCAGTTCTTTTACGGTATTTAAAAATGATGCTTCCATTCTTTTCTTTTTCGTTATATTAAGACATATAATGAAATATAACGAACACATAACAAAATATATGTATATTTATACATATAATGTATAAATAAGTATGTATATATATATACTTATTTATACATTATAGACACAGGCATATGTATATATATATATATATATATATATATATATATATATATATATATATATATATATATATATATATATATATATATATATATATATATATATATATATATATATATATATATACATATGTATATATATATATGAATGTGTCTGTTTCGATATATATGTAATATATAATTTTACAAATATTATAGATATATATGAATAACAATTATGGTTTTAAATTATTGAGTAAAATTTTCATATGTAAGAGAATTTGACAATTGTATTTAATTAACAGCTCAATATTAAATGCATAATTTCTAAAAACAGCGTATTTTTAGAACATATGTATTTAACAACAGGTATTATACAGTGCAAAATCAGAATAGTTTATCACATAATCAGTCACTAAAAGCAGTTTAATGTTCACACACAGAGTAATTATTCTTCACAAATTCGGTTAATAAGCACACATTCGTGTGCGTGTGTGTTTGTTTAGATAGACACGTAATATATATATATATATATATTATATATATATATACAAATATTGTATGTATAGACGATTAATGGATTTGTATATATATACACATGCATTGAGATTATTAATGAAAATGTTTAAATGTGTGATATTATAGAACTAAATATATAATTTATAAAAGCAGTGTATATTTAGAATCTATCATGTTTAATGGTTAAAGCAGGTATTATATAGAGAAAAATTGTGATAATTCATTTGATAACCAGTCACTAAAAGTAGCTTTTTCTTCTTCTCAAATCGTTTAAGAAGCACACACATACGTATGTGTTTTTGTTTGCTTAGATATATAGAAAACTTTGACTAAAAGCAATACATAAAAATTTTTAACTAATAATTTCAATCCAAATACATTAATCATATACACTGTCTACCAATAAGTATTTCAACACCTGTGATAGAAAAGAAAAACTAGCTTTATTTAAAATCAATAGATGGTAGAGCCTCCACGAGAGGCAATTACAGCGTGAAATCTCTGGGGCATACTTTCACAAGTCTTTATATTACAGCTAGTGGTATTATCTTCCACTCGGCTTGGAGTAGACACACAAGTTCCTTCACCGGTTTTGGAATGGTACCGCATCCTTAATTCGGCAATCTAACTCACCTCAGAGGTTCTCCATAGTGTTCAGGTTTGGGCTCTGGGCAAGCCAGTCCATTTGATGAACTCCATTAGCACCATACCAAGCCTTGGTTAATCTCGAAACCTGACAAATGGTATAGTCGTCCTGAAAGTAACAGGGGTCCAACCCGTAAAACTGCCACAACGTTGGAAGCACATTGTCATCCAAAATAGTTAAGTAGGCATCGGTGTTTAGCTTACCATGAATGGAGACCAAGGGTAACAGTCCATACCACGAGAAACATTCTCAGACCATAATTCCACGTCCACCGAACTTGACTGTTGGCAAAATGCATTCTGGCAGGAGACGTTCTCCAAGCAGAAGCCAGACCCAGAACCTGTTATCCATAAGGTAAAGGGTGAACATTGATTCATCGCTCCAAAGAACCCGTTTCTAATGATCTATGGTCCAATTTCGATGTGCTTTGCATACATTAGCCGAGGTGCGAGGTTGAACTTTGTGTTCAAAGGGTTATGGACAGCAGCACGATCATGAAAACCAAGAAGATGTGCTTCGTTACGGATGGTATTCATTGAAACAATACTCCCGCATGCCTGTTGAAACTCCTCGTGGAAGAGGGACATCGGTTGGGTGCTGTTCTTCCGAATTTCTCTGGACAGTACTCGTCGATCTCTATCTTCCAATTTCGTTGGTCTGCCTACTCAGGGCACATTCTGACCATCACTGCTCCCCTTCGACTTCTTAATCACATAGGCCACTATCGATTTTGGGTGCTTCAGATATCTAGATATGTCCCTTAAAGATCAGCCACATTTGTGATACCCGATAATTATACCTTTTTCGAAATCAGAGAGTTACAAACTTCACGGCATATTATATGATGCGACTAATGCCAATGCTGTTTCCCACCCGATGTATACCAGCGGAGGCCACGACGTACCTCAGGACCGCAGATATTGTCATTTGCATAGATGTCCAAACACTTAATGGTAGACAGTGTATACGATTAATGTATTTGGATTGAAATTATTAGTGAAAATTTTCATATGTGTGACAATTATATTTGATTAATAACTAAGTATTACATGTATATTTTCTAAAAGCAGTGTATTTTTAGAATGTAATATGTCTAATGATTGAAACAACTGTTCTACAATGCAAAATTTGAATAATTCATCTGATAATCAGTCACTAAAAGTAGCTTTGTTTTTACACGCCGAGTAATTATTCTTCACAAATCTGCTTAAGAAATTATTCTCACGCTCATAAACACTGGATCTGTTCTTCCGAAGTTCCGGAAAAAATTAAATCACATTTACTTTGTATCACTTTAATAGTCATTTAAGCGGCACATTCCAATTACGTCTTTGATTCTCAGAACTCGAAAAAAAATCAATCTGAATACTTCAATATAAAAAATAAGGACATTCTCCAATAATGAAATATTTCCTCTTTTAAAATTGAAAATGTACGGAGGAGAATAAAAAATAGAAGGAAAAAAACAAATTAAATCATGACTGAGAAAGACTGATTTCAAAAGTGATTTCTTTTTTTTTCTACTCAAAAAGATCAAATGCTCTCTCTGCTGGAATTTCGTTTTTCGCAGTGGCAATTTATTTATAATTAAAAATCTAACATTTTTCGATAGGAGGCTGACTACATATCAGAAGTTAAAATTGAATCGGACAATTTAATTTTCTGACAGTATAGCGACCAATAGTTCCGCTGGGAATTAATATTATTTGAATTCCAAGAAGTAATCCTCGCTTCTAAAATAACGATAATATTTGAATTTGTATTTGCTGCAATATCATGTATAAAACGATGCTATACCTTTTCTTATAAATTTGATGTATAGTTTATCTAATATCACTTTTAAGATATAAATTAATTTAAAATTTCAACTGCAGCAACATAAGTTTTTTTAGCATAACAGGCAATTAGTGTCGTTTAATAATACAGTAATATTTAACGATTTATTTCTATTAATAATAATTATAAGTTAAAATACTATTAAGAATGACACTATAAGTAATAATCATATCTAAAATTTAAGATTTTTCGATGAAAGTTCGATTCTATATGAGGTCGTAAAATTGAGTTGGCAGATTTCATTTCATCAATTATCGTATGTGTGACAATTTGACAATAATATTTAATTAAGAGTTATATATTAAAAATATAATTTCTGAAAGCAGTGTATTTTTAGAATCTAAGTTGTTGAGTAATGGTTGAAACAGATATTCTGCACAGCAAAATTGGAATAATTCATATGATAACCAGGCACAGAAGGTAGCATTGTTTTTACACCACAAGTAATTATTCTTCTTAAATTCGATTAAAAAGCAGACACACGTGTGTGTGTGTGTTTCTGTTTGCTTAGATAAGCACGTAATATATAAATGTACAAATATTGTAGATAAATAGGATTAATAGATTTGGATTGAAATTATTAATGAAAATTATCAAATGAGTGACAATTATATTTAATTAATATCTCTGGAATAAATTAGTAATTTTTAAAAGTAGTTTATTTTTAGAATCTCAGTTGTTTAGTTGTTGAAACAAGCAGTATACAGTTCAAAATTATTGGAATAATTTATCAGAAAATCAGTCCCTAAAAACAGCTTTTTTTACACACCGAGTAGTAATTCTTCTCAAATCCACTTAAGAAGCACACACGTGTACACATGTGTATTTCTGTTTGCTTCGATAAGCACGTAATATATAAATATATATATATAAATATTTTAGATATATAGGACTAATTGCTTTGGATTGAAATTATTAATGAAAATTATCCTATGTGTGACAAATATATATGAGTAATACCTGAATACTGAATGTATAATTTCAAAAAAGAGTATATTTTTAGAATCTAATATGCCTAATGAGGGTAAAAGGTAGCTGTTCTACAATGCAAAATTTGAATAATTCATCTTATAATAAGTCACTAAAAGTAGCTTCCAAAATCCGCTTAAGAAGCTCTGTGTGTCTTTGTTTACTTAAATAAACACGTGTTATATAAATTTACAAATATTCTATATATATATATATATATATATATATATATATTATATATATATATATATATATATATATATATATATATATAGAGAGAGAGAGAGAGAGAGAGAGAGATATTTGGATTGAAATTATTAATGAAAATTATCCTATGTGTGACAATTATATTTGATTAGTAGCTGAATACTACATGTATAATTTAAATAAAGAGTGTATTTTTAGAATCTAATATGTCTAATGATGAGTTAGCTGTTCTACAATGAAAAATTTGAATAATTCATCTGATAATCAGTCACTAAAAGTAGCTTGGTTTTTACACGCCGAGTAATTATTCTTCACAAATCTGATTAAGAAATTATTCTCACTCTCATAAACACTGGATCTATTCTTCCGAAGCTCCGTAAAAAGTTAAATCACATTTACTTTGTATCAATTTAATAGTAATTTAAGCGTCACATTCCAATTACGTCTTTGATTCTCAGAACTCGAAAAAAAAATCAATCTGAATACTTCAATATAAAAAAATAAGGATATTCCCTAATAATGAAATATTTCCTCTTTTAAAATAAAATGATACTATAGAAGGAAAAAAACAAATTAAATCATGACTGAGAAAGACTGATTTCAAAAGTGATTTCTTTTTTTCTACTCAAAAAGATCAAATGCTCTCTCTGCTGGAATTTCGTTTTTCGTAGTAGCAATTTATTTATAATTAAAAATCAAACATTTTTCGATAGGAGGCTGACTACATATCAGAAGTTAAAATTGAATCGGACAATTTAATTTTCTGACAGTATAGCGACCAACAGTTCCGCCTGGAATTAATATTATTTGAATTCCAAGAAGTAATCCTCCCTTCTAAAATAACGATAATATTTGAATTTGCATTTGTTGCAATATCATGTATAAAACGATTGGTTTACCTTTTCTTATAAATTTGATGTATAGTTTATCTAATATCGCTTTTAAGGTATAAATTAATTTAAAATTTCAACTGCAACAACATAAGTTTATTTAGCATAACAGGCAATTTGTGTTTTTAATAATACAGTAAGCTTTAATGATTTATTTCTATTAATAATATTTATAATACTATTAAAAATGACACTATAAGTAATAATCATATCTAAAATTTAAGATTTTTCGATAGAAGGTCGACTGTATATGTGGTTGTAAATTTGAGTTGGCAGATTTCATTTCATCAACTATCATATGTGTGACAATTTGACAATAATATTTAATTAAAAGTTATATATTAAATATATAATTTCTGAAAGCAGTGTATTTTTAGAATCTAAGTTGTTGAGTAATGGTTGAAACAGATATTCTGCACAGCAAAATTGGAATAATTCATATGATAACCAGGCACAGAAGGTAGCATTGTTTAACACCACAAGTAATTATTCTTCTTAAATTCGATTAAAAAGCACACACACGTGTGTTTGTATGTGAGTGTTTCTGTTTGCTTAGATAAGCACGTAATATATAAATGTACAAATCTTGTAGATATATAGCATTAATAGATTTGGATTGAAATTATTAATAAAAGTTATCAAATGTGTGATAATTATATTTAACTAATAATTCAGTAATAAACTAATAATTTTTAAAAGTAGTTATTTTTATAAACTCAGTCGTTTAGTGGTTGAAACAAGTAGTATACAGTGCAAAATTATTGGAATAATTTATCAGATAATCAGTTCCTAAAAGCAGCTTAATTTTTACACACCGAGTAATAATTCTTCTCAGATCCGCTTAGGAAGAACACACACGTATTTGTGTGTGCTTGTGTTTGCTTAGATAAATACGTAAAATTTAATTATGTAAATATTGTAGATGTATAGGATTAATGTCTTTGGATTGAAATTAATAATAAAAATTATCCTATGTGTAGCAATTATATTTGAGCAATAACTGAATACAAAACGTATAATTACAAATAAAGAGTGTATTTTCAGAATCTAATAAATCTAATGAGGGTAACAGCTAGCTGTTCTAAAATGCAAAATATGAATAATTCATCTGATAATCAGTCACTAAAAGCAGCTTTGTTTTTACACAATGAGTAATAATTCATCTCAAATCCTTTTAAGAAGCACACACACGTTTGTGTTTGTGTTTGCTTACATAAGTACCTAATATATAAATGTACAAATATTGTAGATATATAGAATTAATGGCTTTGGATTGAAATTATTAATAAAATTTTTCCTATGTATGACAATTATATTTGAGTAATAGCTAAATACTGAATGTATAATTTCAAAAAAGAGTTTACTTTTAGTATTTAGTATGTTTAATGATGGTAACAGCTATGTGTTCTACAATGCAAAATTTGAATAATTCATCTGATAATCAGTCACTAAAAGTAGCTTTGTTTTTACACTTCGAATAATTGTTCTTCACAAATCTGCTTAAGAAATTATTCTCACGCTCATAAACACAGGATCTCTTCTTCCGAAGTTCCTGAAAAATTTAAATCACATTTATTTTGTATCACTTTAATAGTCATTTAAGCGGCACATTCCAATTACGTCTTTGATTCTCAGAACTCTAAAAAAAATCAGTCTGAATACTTCAATATTAAAAAATAAGGACATTCTCCAATAATGAAATATTTCCTCTTTTAAAATGGAAAATGTACGGAGGAGAATAAAAAAATAGAAAAAAAAATTAAATCATGACTGAGAAAGACTGATTTCAAAAGTGATTTCTTTTTTTTTCTACTCAAAAAGATCAAATGCTCTTTCTGCTGGAATTTCGTTTTTCACAGTGGCAATTTATTTATAATTAAAAATCTAACATTTTTCGATAGGAGGCTGACTACATATCAGAAGTTAAAATTGAATCGGACAATTTAATTTTCTGACAGTATAGCAGCCAACAATTCCGCTTGGAATTAATATGATTTGAATTCCAAGAAGTAATCCTCGCTTCTAAAATAACGATAATTTTGCATTTGCTGCAATATCATGTATAAACGGTGCTATTTCTTTTCTTAGAAATTTGATGTATATTTTATCTAATATCACTTTTATGGTATAGAATATTTTAAAGTTTCAACTACAACAAGATAAGTTGAATTAGCATAACAGCCAATTGGCGTTGTTTAATAATACAGTAAATTTTAAAGGTTTATTTCTATTAATAATATTTAAAAGATAAAATACTATTAATAATGATACTATAAGTAATAATCATATCTAAAATTTAAGATTTTTCGACATAAGGCTGGCTGTATATCAGGTCGATTTAATATTCTGGCATAGTAACAAACGAAAGTTCCGATGCAAATTAATATGATTTGAATTCCAAGAAGTAATCTTTTCATCTAATGATAATATTTGAATTTGCATTTGCTGCAATATCATGTATATAACGATGCTATTCCTTTTCTTAGAAATTTGTTGTATAGTTTATCTAATATCATTTTTAAGGTCTAAACTAATTTAAAATTTCAACTACAACAACATAAGTTGATTTAGCATAAAGGGCAATTGGTGTTGTTTAATAATGCAGTAAGTCTGAACGATTTATTTCAGTTAATAATATTTAAAATAAAATACTATTAATAATGATATTATAAGAAGTAATCATATCTAAAATTTAAGATTTTTCGATAGAAGGTTGGCTGTATATCAGGTCGTTTTTATTTTCTAGCATAGTGACAGACGAAATTTTAGATGCAAATTAATATGATTTGAATTTGAAGAAGTAACCTTCGCTTCTAAAATAACGATATTATTTGAATTTGCATTTGCTGCAATATCATGTATAAAACGATGCTATTTCTTTTCTTATAAATTTGATGTATAGTTTATCTAATATCACTTTTATAGTCTAAATTAATTTAAAATTTCGACTACAAAAATATAAGTTGATTTTGCATAACAGGCAATTAGTGTTTTTTAATAATGCAGTAAGTTTTGATGATTTATCTCTATTAATAATATTTAAAAGATAAAATACTATTAATAATGACACTATAAGTAATAATCATATCTAAAATTTAAGATTTTTCGACAGAAGATCGGCTGTATATCAAGTCGATTAAATTTTCTAGCATAGTAACAAACAAAAGTTCCGATGCAAATTAATATGATTTGAATTTCAAGAAGTAATATTTTTATCTAACGATAATATTTGAATTTGCATTTGCTGTAATATCATGTATAAAACGATGCTATTCCTTTTCTTAGAAATTTGTTGAATAGTTTATCTAATATCGTTTTTAAGGTCTAAACTAGTTTAAAATTTCAACTACGACAACATAAGTTGATTTATCATAAAGGGCAATTGGTGTTGTTTAATAATGCAGTAAGTCTTAACGATTTATCTCTATTAATAATATTTAAAAGATAAAATTCTATTAATAATGATACTATAAGTAATAATCATATCTAAAATTTAAGATTTTTCGTTAGAAGGTTGGCTGTATATCAGGTCGATTTCATTTTCTGGCATAGTGACAAACGAAATTTTAGATGCAAATTAATATGATTTGAATTTGAAGGAGTAATCCTCGCTTCTAAAATAGCGATATTATTTGAATTTGCATCTGCTGCAATATCATATATAAAATGTTGCTATTCCTTTTCTGAGAAATGTGATGTATAGTCTATCTAATATCATTTTTAAAGTCTAAATTAATTTAAAATTTCAACTACTACAATATAAGTTGATTTAGCATAACTGCCAATTGGCGTTGTTTAACAATACAGTAAATTTTAACGATTTATTTCAGTTAATAATATTTAAAATAAAATACTATTAATAATGATACTATAAGTAATAATCATATCTAAAATTTAAGATTTTTCTACATAAGGTTGGCTGTTTATCAGGTCAATTTAATATTATGGAATAGTAACAAACAAAAGTTCTGATGCAAATTAATATGATTTGAATTTCAAGAAGTTATCTTTTTATCTAATGATATTATTTGAATTTACATTTGCTGCAATATCACTTATAAAGTGATGCTATTCCTTTTCTAAGAAATTTGTTGAATAGTTTATCTAATATCATTTTTAACGTCTAAACTAATTTAAAATTTCAACTACAACAGCATACGTTCATTTAGCATAACAGCCAATTGGCGTTCTTTAATAATGCAGTAACTTTTATCGATTTATCTCTATAAATAATACTTAAAAGATAAAATACTATTAATAATGATACTATAAGCAATAATCATATCTAAAATTTAAGATTTTTTGACAAAAGGTTGGCTGTATATGAGGTCGATTTAATATTCTGGCATAGTAACAAACGAAATTTCCGATGCAAATTAATATGATTTGAATTCCAAGAAGTAATCTTTTTATCTAACGATAATATTTGACTTTGCATTTGCTGTAATATCATGTATAAAACGATGCTATTCCTTTTCTTAGAAATTTGTTGAATAATTTATCTAATATCGTTTTTAAAGTCTAAACTAATTTAAAATTTCAACTACAACAACATAAGTTGATTTAGCATAACAGGCAATTGGCGTTGTTTAATAATGCAGTAAGTTTTAACGATTTATTTCTATTAATATTAATTAAAACAAGAAATATTCTTAATAATGATACTATAAGTAATAATCATATCTAAAATTTAAGAATTTTCGATATAATGTTGACTATATATCAGGTCTTAAAATTGAGTTCGAAGATTTAGTTTTCTTGCATAGTAACAAATGAAATTTCTGGTGAAAATTAATATAATTTGAATTCGAAGAAGTAATCTGTGCATCTAAAATAACGATATTATTTGAATTTGCATGTGTTGCAATATCATGTATAAAAAGTTGATATTCCTTTTCTTAGAAATTTGATGTATACTTTATCTAATGTCACTTTTAAGGTCGAAACTAATTTAAAATTTCAACTGCAACAACATAAGTTGATTTAGCATAACAACCATTTGGCGTTGATTAACAATACAGTAAGTTTTAACGATTTATTTCAGTTAATAATATTTAAAAGATAAAATACTATTAATAATGATACTATAAGTAGTAATCATATCTAAAATTTAAGATTTTTCGATAGAAGGTTGGCTGTATATGAGGTCGATTTCATTTTCTGGCATAGTAACAAACGAAAGTTCAGATGAAATTAATATAGTTTGAATTTGAAGAAGTAATCTTCTTATCAGAAATAACGATAATATTTGAATTTGCATTTGCTGCAGTATCATGCATAAAACGTTACTATTCTTTTTCTTATAAATTTGATGTGTAGTATATCTAATATCATTTTTAAAGTCTGAAAGGCTGCATCTTGCAGCTACCAGTAATCTTCATATGGTGGCCATATATTCCGTTCGTGACTACTACGACATGTACCTTATGTACGGCCGATGTAATGGAAATGCCTTACGAACTGTTAGGGAGTACATATACTGCTGTTGATGTGTTCAATAAAGTGTTTTTTTCTTGCACCGACACTGACGTCATACTTTTTTTTTCGTATTTTTCTCTTAAATTATGGATCGTATAGAAACGCTTCTTTGGGCAATTTTTACGTTCTCCCAAAGAGGAATCTAGCTCTGCTGAGTTTATACGGTCGTTTTGGGATACCCTGTATATTAAATGTTAAAAGTGTATCTAATAATTTTTTTCTAACAGAATAGCGATCAATTATTAGCTTATATCAATATAATTTGAATTTCCAGAAGGAATCTTTTTCCTTTCATGTTTATTAAATTGCTTTTTCTTTTCCGAGAAATTTGACGTATAATTTATCTAACATCGCTTTAAGAACCTAAACCAACTTATTATAATATTTTTAACATATATGAATACATATGTCTTATAATTTTTTTTTAATATTTAAAAAAATATTTTTCAGGAGTAGCCGTCTAGCAGCTGACGAAATAATACTACATGTAATGCTAGTTAGTCGAAAGTCGGTTTAGAGTGTTGCTTTATTGTGTGTATTTCATAACATCATTAACAAATTGTATACGGGCCATGTGCTAGTCCGTTTTCTGACGATTGATACTTGAGCGCATACTAGTACGGGTTAGTGTAACAATACGGTTTGTTTGAAGGTACAAAAATAACGGTTCTATACATTAAAACGAAGCCGAATGTTCTTGTCTACTACACAGTTTCTGGAATGTAAAAATGTTTATATATAACATAATTCGAAAAACATTGACTATTTCTATATACTACTATTTCGATTTTTCATATTTACGATATGATTATAAATTTATCCACTACAAATCTATTTTTTATTTACAAAAATCCTATGGTTGTTATATATATATTTCTATTTATATATTTTTTTATATATTTCACTATAAAATACGAAAAGTTGTATAAAAAATTAAATAATTTTCCCTCTATTGAGATTTAACTGAATAACTAAATTGACGTGCAAAACGCCCGATCCCGGTAAAATTTCTCTGCGAAATGTACCCTCACACAGTTTGTTAATGTAGGAATTAATCTTCCCATGGCCCACGAAAGGGTTAAATGAGTTGTTCCGTTGAAATTTGAACTCTGAAAATATTCATAAACATAAATATTCATTTTTACTTTATACAAGGAAGTAACACAAAATCACATCTCAATAGATTCAGTATTTTTACAGCGATGTGCAAATAGACATATATCCATCGCCAAAAATGTTGTCAAATTTAAAGACTGCTTAAACATTAACTATAAAAACCTGTAACAAAAAGTTACATTCGGTTCTTCAATACTTGTTTTACCTCTTCCCGCCAGCCACCGCCAAAGGCAAACAGACCACAACCGGTCTGAATTAGAATGTAACTTCGGACTTCTCCCAACCAATAGAAGGGTCCGTTGGTTTGGGGGTGGACCTCCTGCCGTTCTGCAATGGACCCCTGTTTTTTCTCCTCGGGGCAGTCTGAATTTTTAGAGGACAAGGTTGTTACCAGAGGAGAGAAGAGGGTAAACGCTGCTGGTATCCGCGGCTTGCGGGATAGACATTTATTGGAGCGACACGAGAAAAGGGAAAAACCTCGCCATATTTTCGAGAAAGACGCCAAATCTTGAGGAGTCATCCATATCTACAAATGATAAGTTTTTTTCAGTTGTATTCCTGAGGCATTTATTTAAAATTATAAAATCATTTAATCAAGATATACTTGTCCATGTGTTTTTTAATGAGTTTTAATTTTTTCTTTCTTAAACACCAACATAACATTACTTTTACAAAACCTTTATTTATTTTGACGATAAAGAATAGCTTACATTGAACAGGGAACTATTACGAAGGAATCTGCAAAAAGTTCTTGCCTTAATTGATTCACTTTCGGCGAAATTTTTAATAAATATCTGAATGATTCGTCGATAGACACGAATAAATGTATCTCATTAGGAAGAGAACTATTGAACAACCCTTTTAAAACACAACCTAAATAGCAAATCTGTCTTTATTATTGTCTTCCACACCTGAAAAAAAAACTTAAATCAACCTGAAAGCTCTTTATTCCAATCGCTATTATGCCTCCACGAGGTGACATTTTCTTTGTCCGGGAAAAATACACAAGCGTGAATTGTCAAGAGCTAAATAATTTATGAAAACAAATGATTCTCATTCAAATCAATTTCTCAAACTCGTGCAATTCTTGTTACTCTCTTGTTCTCAGAGCAACAAAGTTTTCTGCTGCATCCGAAAGAAAAATTACTACTGTGAAGATTTTTTATTACTTTGCTTATGAAGTAACGTATATCTTTTAAAGGAATCTTTGGTGATAGTGTACCTGTTTAGATAGGAAATAAACTTATGCAAAACCCTAAACCAACTTATAATATTCTTTTCATATATACATATTTATGTCTTGTAAAATTTATTTTTTTAAATAATTTAAAGTATATTCTTGAGGAATAATTCTCTAGCACCTGACGAGATAATGCTTCAAGTAATACTAGCAAGTCGAAAGTCGGTTTTGAGTGTTGTCTTATTGTGTGTATTTCATACCATCATTTACACATTGTAAGCGGAACACGTACTAGTAAGTTTTCTGACAATTAATACTTGAGCCCGTGTCCCTTACTAGTACGGGTTAGTGTAACAACATGGTTTGTGTGTGGGTACAAAAATAATGGTATATACAGGAAAACAATGCCGAATGCTTTTGTCTACTACATGAATTCTGGAATGTAAAAATGGTTATATATAGCATAATTTGAAAAAATTGAAACTATGTACTACTATTTCTCTATACTATTATTTCGATTTTTCATATTTACGATACTATTACAAATTTATCCACTAAAAATATGTTATTTACAAAAATGTTATAGTTGTTATTTATAGTTTTCTATTTATATATTGGTTTATGTATTTCTATTTATATATTTTTTTTTTATATATTTCAATATAAAATACGAAAAGATGTTTAAAAAGTGAAATAATTTTCGATCTATTGAGATTTAACTGAATAATTAAATTGACTCGCAAAACGCCCGCTCCCGGTACAATTCCGCAGCGAAATGTACCCGCACACAATGTGTTAATGTAGAAATTAATCTTCCCATGGTCCAAGAAATGGTTAAATGATTAGTTTCGTTAAATTTGAACATGGAAATTATTCGTAATCATAATATTTCCCTTTTAATTTATACAAGGAAGAAAACAAAATCACATCTCAATAGATTCAGCAATTTTGCAGCGATGCCCAAATAGACATAAGTCCATCGCCAAAAATGTTGTCAAACTTAAAGACTGCTTAAACTTTAATTATAAAATCCTGTAAAAAAAGTTAAATTCGGTGCTTCAACGTTTGTTTTACCTCTTCCCGACAGCCATCGCCAAAGGCAAACAGACCATGACCGGTCTGAATTAGAAAGAAACTTTGGATTTCTCCCAACCAATAAAAGGTTGGGACCTCCCGCCGGTCTATAGTGGACCCATGTTTTTTCTCCGCGAGGCAGTCTGATTTTTTAGAGGACAAGGTTGTTACGAGAAGAGAGAAGAAATGAACGGTGCTGGTATAAGCGGCTTGCGGGGTAGACATTTTTTTGGACCGTCAAGAAAAAAAGAAAAAACGACGCCATGATGGAGAGATGGACGCCAAATCCAGAGGAGCCTTCTATATTTACAAATGATAAGTGTTATTCCAGTTGTATTTCTTAGGCATTTATTTAATTGTATAAACTCATTTAATCAAGAGATTTTTGCCCATGTGTTTTTTTAATGAGTTTTAATTTCTTCTTTCTCAAACACTACGTCAACGTAACATTATTTTTACAAAACCCTTATTCAGTTTGAGAATAAAGAATAGCCTACGTTGAACAGGGAACTATTACGAAGGAATCTGCAAAAAGTTCGTGCCTCAACTGATTCACTTTCGACGAAATTTTAAATAATATCTGAATGATGCGTCGACAGACACGAATAAATGTCTCTCATTAGGAAGAGTACTATTGAACAACCCTTTCAAAACACAACCTAAATTGCAAATTTGTCTTTATTATTGTCTTCCACACCTGAAAAAAAGCATAAATCAACCTGAAAGCTCTTTATTCAAATCGCTCTTATGCCTCCACGAGGTGACATTTTCTTTTGTCCGGGAAAAATACACAAGCGTGTATTGTCAAGCGCTAAATAATTTATGAGAACAAATGATTCTCATTCAGATCAATTTCTCAAACTCGTGCAATTCTTGTTACTCTCTTGTTTCTAGAGCAACAAAGATTTCTGCTGCCTCCGAAAGAAAAATTACTACTGTGGATGTTTTTTCTTACTTTGCTTATAAAGTGACGTATACCTTTTAAAGGAATCTTCTGAAAGTGTACCAGTTTTGTTAGGAAATAAAGTTATGCAAAAACCTAAGCCAACTTATTATAATATTTTTAAATATTTTAAAGAATATTCTTGAGGAATAGTCTTCTAGCATCTGACGAGATAATGCTACATGTAATGATAGCAAGTCGAAATTCGGTTTTGAATGTTGTCTTATTGTGTGTATTTCATAACATTATTAACACATTGTATGCGGGACACATACTTGTATGTTTTCTGACAATTGATACTTGAGCCCGAGGCACGTACTAGTACGAGTTACTGTAACAACATGGGTTATTTGTCAGTACAAAAATAAAGGTTTATACAGGAAAACGATGCCGAATGTTCTAGTCTACTACATAGATTCTGGAATATAAAAATGTTTGTGATTAACATAATTCCATAAAATTTCAACTATGTACTACTTTATCTGTATACTATTATTTCGATTTTTCATATTTACGATACTATGATAAATTCATCAACTAAAAATCTATTTTTTGTTTACAAAAAAACTTATGGTTGTTATCTATATATTTCTATTTATATATTACTTTATATATTACTATTTATATATTAGTTTATACATTTCAATAGAAAATACGAAAAGTTGGTTAAAAAATAAATAATTTTCAATCTATTGAGATTTAACTGGTGTGGTTCGGCTTGGAGTGCTACGATCTACTTTTTGCAACACGAGGGCTAATGAGACCGGGACCTGAAGCTTAAAGCCGAATCCGAACGGATACGAACGTCCATGCAACAGTGCGGTTCGAACCCACGCACTCCGGTTCCGAAGGCCAACACTGTAACCAATCGGCCATCGTTCGGCGAGATTTAACTGAATAACTAAATTTAAGCCCAAAAACGCCCACTCCCGGTGGGAAATGTACACTCCCACAATATTTTAATGTAGGAATTAATTTTAACATGGCCCAAGAAAGGGTTAAATGACTTTTTCAGTTGACATTTGAACACATAAATTATACGTAAGCATAAAAATTCCCTTTCAATTTATACAAGGAAGTAAAACAAAATCCCGTCTTAATAGATTTAGCATTTTTGCAGCGATGCGAAAATAGACATAAATCCATCGCCGAAAATACTGTTAAATTTAAAGACTGATGAAACATTACTTATAAAAACCTGTCACAATAAGTTACATTCGGTGCTTCAACGTTTGTTTTACCTCTTCCCGTCAGCCATCGCCAAAGGCAAACAGACCACGACCGGTCTGAAATAGAAAGTAACTTCGGACTTCTCCCAACCAATAAATGGGTACTTTGGTTTGAGGGTGGACGTCCTTATTTCTAGCGTAGACCCCTGTTTTTTTTCCGCGAGACAGTCTGGTTTTTTAGAGGACAAGGTTGTTAACAAAGGAGAGAAAAAATGAACGTTGCTGGTATCCGCTGATTGCGGGATAGACATTTCTTGGAGTGACACGAGAAAAGGGAAGAACGTCGTTATATTTGTGAGATCGACTCCAAATCGAGAGGAGTCTTCGATATCTACAAATGATAAGTTGTATTAATGTTATATTAATTAGGCATTTTTTTAATTGTATAAAATGATTTAATCAAGACATATTTGTCCATGTCTTTTTTAATGAGTTTTAATTTCTTCTTGCTCAAACGTAACTTATTATTTTTACAAAACCCTTATTTAGTTTGACGATAAAAAACAGCCTACGTTGAACAGGGAACTATTACGAAGGAATCTGCAAAAAGTTCGTGCCTCAACTGATTCACTCTCGACGGAGTTTTAAATAATATCTGAATGGTTCATCGACAGACACGAATAAATGTATCTCATTAGGAAGACTACAATTGAACAACCCCTTTAAAACACAACCTAAATTGCAAATCTGTCTTTATTATTGTCTTCCACTTCTGAAAAAAGAACATAAATCAACCTGAAAGCTCTTTATTCAAATCGCTATTATGCCTCCACTAGGTAACATTTTCTTATGTCCGGGAAAAATACACAAACGTGTATTGTCAAGCGCTAAATAGTTTATGAGAACAAATGATTCTCATTCAGATCAATTTCTCAAACTCGTGCAATTCTTGTTACTCTGTTGTTCTTAGAGCAACAAAGTTTTCTGCTGCTTCCGAAAGAAAAATTACTGCTGTGGATATTTTTCCTTACTTTGCTTATAAAGGGACGTATACCTTTTAAACGAATCTTTTGTGAAAGTGTACCTGTTTCGATAGGTAATAAAATTATGCAAAAACCTAAACCAGCTTATTATAATATTTTTAACATATATAATATTTATTTCTTATAAAATTTATTTTTGTTAAATATTTTAAAATATTCTTGAGGAATAGTTCTCTA
>CM063507.1:7400796-7403296 GCA_032207245.1 Pardosa pseudoannulata | reverse complement strand
TCTTCTAAATCACTGGAACAATTCGCTAATGAGTGCCGGTATGAAACGCTGACACTATAACCTCCGGGCTGACGATCAGTACTGTCAGCTTCCACACTAAGGTTTAAACTCTCAGAGTGCATATCAAGCTGGAGTCCGTTGAGGAAACTCATAATGCAAGACGATCCAAATATGAGAGTAAGGGTCACTCTCAACGACCTACTTCTATTCACGAAGTAGAAAAAAAATATTAAGATAACGGGACGGGCGGTTTATATTTCAACCAGAACGTGAAATCTTGAAATCGATGGCTATGGGTGAAGTATAAAACATACACTTTCTCTCCTCTCTCTCCTTTATTCAGCTGTCATCAGGAACTTTATTATCATTCGCAAGTTTTTTGTTGTTATTTAAGGAGGTTTATATTTATTTTGTTCAAAAGGAGGAAAGAACTAAAGCGTACTATCCGTCTTAGTCTACATTCCCGCCGAAAGGTTAAGATAACGGGAATGAGATCCCAAAGTCGAAATTCGACTTCTTAGCAAACAGAGACTCTGGCGGTCTCTAAAACAAGCAAACTCCGGAAATCGGAGAGACGAGTGGACTCCTCTCGAGTTCCACAAAACAGCACCCAAAGCAACTCTCTAGAAAAATCCTCCTTCTTGGCTCAGTTAATCTTCTTTTATAGGGGTCCCGGTTCCCTTCACGTGATTCTTCCGGAACCTTCCAGAACCAGGATGACGCAATCAGCTGATCCGTTTCCAGATGTGGCCGAAAGATCGTCTTTAAATCAACCGACCCAAACAACTTAAATTCTTTTTTCACTGCCGCTAACGGGCCATATGTGCACTACAGCGTCCCTCGATTAATAATCATTACCCGAGTCTTTTCGCTCAAATAGCTCTGACAATGGCTCAGACGCGCTGGCTCCAGGGCATGGATAGTTTTCAATTACGTCTCTTTAAGTGTAAGTCGTGGGTTTGTTGACGGGACCTCGTACACAAACCGTTATTGTTAGGACCGCCCATTTCTACCTGCCGCTAACCGTAATTGTCCTCTGCGAAAGGTGACTTTCCGTTCTTCTTTCTCTAGGGTCATGTAACGGTTCGTTACATCCCGTTGGATTTAATGTTTTTCAGTAACAGGAATAACATCTGGAAAATGCCTTGAGGTTAACTTGACTGGTAAAGTATTTATGCTGGATCTTCCTGACGAGGCAGAAAATTCGTCGCGGTGATTTTCAGAAATTAGTTTTTCAATCAGTTTAAAACACGTGACCAGCCCCGCCAAAAAAAACCAACAAAACTTTCCAAACTCCCAATCAAAGCTGAATATTTCCTTTCATTTTCCCCAAGCCAAGTCAAACCGTGATAAAACAAATCGTACTCACAAATTCTGCTTCACCCAAGTTTCCTCGGGATAATAATTATCTGCAATATATACTAACCTGAGATTACTCGGGATAATCAGGAAAGCGTTTGAAAATGGTCTTGTTATTGAGAAAGAAAGTATCCAATGTAAATAAATAAACAAATAGTATGTATTTCTTGATTCCTTTACATTTTACACTCATGTCCATAAATTAAGGATAACGAAGTTCAGGCAATGAAAGAGACAAAAGCAAAACAAATTTGACTTATTTGTAATGTCTATTTATTAAACAAAATGTAAAGATAAAAAAGATGCTATATGTTTGATATAATTAATAAAAATTGCGATTTTTACTCACTGGAGCAAATTTTAAAAAAGAACCTATTTACAGAAAACAGTATAACATGGTTAGTATGATGGTTAATACGGAGTATGTCTCCCGGACGATGCAATACAAGCGTTACAACGCCTACGCATGCTGAGTATCAGATTATCAATCTGATCTTGGGGAAAATTACACCACTCATCAAGCAATGCCCTCCGAAGTTCCGATAGACAGTTGGGAGGGGGTTGACGGGCTGCAATTCGTCGGCCAAGCATGTCCCACACATGCTCTATTGGATTCAAGTCCGGTGAGTATGCTGGCCAATCCATACGGGTGATATCCTCCGATTGAAGGCATTCGTCTACAATGTTTGCACGCTGAGGTCGGACGTTGTCATCCCTATACAGAAATTCAGGACCCATGGTGCCCCGAAACAAACGTACATGTTGTTCCAGAATGACATCCCGATAGATGTGGCCTGTCATCGTTACACTCTGAACATGCAGGTAAGTTCTGGAACCAAGAATAATTCCTCCCCAAACGAGCCATCCTGCACCACCGATAATTCTACAGGTGAAGTTTTTATTTTAGAGCTCAATTTCTGTGTGATTCTGAATTATCCTTAATTTATGGACATGAGTGTAAATTGCCATCCGTGGTAGCTCAATTGGCAAAGGCAGCGTTCTCATCATTGAAATGTTGAGGTATCGGGGTCCTATCAGCCCTTACATTCACCGTGTACTTTAACCCTTTCGTGGGCCGTGGGAAGATTACTTCCCACTTACACTATCTTACAAAATACACCTGTGGAAAGCGCAGAACCCA
>CM063507.1:7388296-7395796 GCA_032207245.1 Pardosa pseudoannulata | reverse complement strand
ATGGACTGATAAAACCTTACTTTCTTACCATTTTCGAATACTTATTATGACGGAGCGCGTCACAGTTTATAAATAACTCATTGAATGACATGGAAACGTTAGGTTAATATCAAAACACGAATCTGATCTATTAGGCGTCGTTTGACCTTATCTTAAAGACGCCTATTTGGCACACACGTGTCTGGTATCATCTTCTGAATCGAACACGCGACGGGATTTATTTATTCTCTGTCGGACCATTTGATACATTTCAGATTAGGGGACGAGATTAAGGTGGCAGGAATGTTTGTTATCTCCACTGTGAACATGTTATTTGAAACATTACCTGAATTCCAAAAGGTCCTGATAATTTAGAGTTTGTTACATAGGTAAACCTGTTAAAATTAGTTTACTAGTAATTTTTTTATAGAATAACGAAATATTTTCACTTCAATGAAAATGTTTGACTGGTAATTCATTAATTATAAAGCCACATTAGAAGTTTACATCTACGATATTCTTGGCCCAGTTCAACAGGATTTTCTGGGCTTAGACCGCTAATTCTGGATTTCTATCAGTAAGTACAAAATTGACAAAGAGCTTAGAGTTAAACAACTCAAAGTTGAAAACAACTATATGCGAATCATATACTATATTCATACTCTATTGCTTCTTACACTCTTTGATGTTTGAGACATTTCAGACCTTAATTTCAAAATGTTTTACTGATTACAGTTTGTGACATTAGTAGCCCAGTTAAAATTTGTTTATTCGAAAATTTCTTTAATAAGATAACAAAATATTTCGATGTAAATGTAAATGTTTGACTGGAAGATATCTAATTATAAAGGAACAATCGAAGTTTACATTTATAATATTCCTGGCGCACTTCAACAGGATTCTCTGGGCTTAGCTCGCTAATCCTGAGATTTTAAACAGTAATAGCAAAAAATGACAATGAGAATAGATATAACTAACTCAAATTTTACAAAAACTAAATATGAAATATATACGATATGCATAGTATATTGCTCTTATATACACTTTGATGTTTGAAACATAACCTGATTTTCAAAATGTTTTGCTAATTTCAGTTTGTGACATTGGTAGCCCAGTTAAAATTGATTTATTAGAAAATTTCTTTTATATGATAAAAAAAATATTTGCATGTAAGTGAAAATGTATAACTGGTAATTTTTAATTGTAAAGTCACGTTCGAAGTTTACATCTACATTCATGCACAATTCAACAGGATTCTCTGGGCTCAGTCCGCTAATCCCGACATTTCAATCAGTAAGCACAAAATTGACAACGATCTTAGAGTTAATTAACTCAAAGAGTAAAAGAACTAAAGGTGAAACATATACAATATTTATACTCATAGCTTTTTTATATCCTTTCATATTTGAAACATTATTTGAATTTCAAAATGTGCTGTTGATTCGAGTTTGTTACATTGATAACCGGGTTAAAATTGGTTTGTTAGAAAAGTTTTATATAAATAACGAAAGATTTGTACATAGGTGAAAATGTTTGATTAGTACTTCCCTAATTATAACGCCACATTTGAAAGTTACATCTGGGTTATTCCATGTGAAATCAACACAATTTTAGAACAAATTCTACCTGACCCCCTCCAATTTTGATTAAATTTGGTATAGTAAGTGACTTCATGGTAATAAAGAAAATTCCCAAATCTTATGTTCAAATAATAATTGGTTTGGGAGTTATAAGGCTTTAAAGTTGCCAGATTTGTCTAAAAAATACACTATCAGCATACATTTAAATTACACTTGCTACTCACCTAATTAAGCTAGAGATATGTGTAAGGTGTTATTTTAAACCTTTTTTAATGGGCTTTCATATGATATGCAACACATGATGACTTGAAATTTTTTTAAAAAATTTAAATTTAAATTTAAATTTAAATTTAAATTTCTCAAAAAGCCAAATTTTTAAAATTTTGAAAAAAATCTCAAAAATTGTTCATATTATTGTTAATTAATCCTCAAAGTTTCATGTTGGGATCATAATGGGATCACAAGCTACAAAAGTTTTTTGTTTGATATATTTACTATTGGAATAACGAAAATGAGAACATGCATTCATTACTTTTAATCTAACTCAGCTGTATAGGATGGCATTAATGTTTACACACTACCTTATCGACATATACTCTAGTAAATAGTACATTTAACATTTGTGAAGACTTTAGAATGAAGAAAAAGCATTAAAGTGCATTACTTTTGATCGATGGTGCTACTTATTTAGTTGAAACTGGTAGAAAGCTTTATGTGTTTTGAGAATTTCTACTTCAGAAAGAATATACAATGGTCCTGTTAGAGTTAAAGGATTCACCTTACACATAACATCTGAAATTCGAATCCATAGTACATCTGGCTTATATAGATAAAAAAAAGATGGTGATGGTCCAGATGAGTGAAGGAATGTCACTTTCACCTCTTCAGAGTTTTTCTCTTCTTTCTCTTAACATAAATGTACGCCACCAGTTGCAATTATAAACAGCAGTAATATAGCCATTTATATCAGCAAATAGAAGCTTTTACTGTGATGCTATCGCAGTTTGTATCAATAAATCTTGTGAAAAGGAAAATGTCTTCTCAAAGACTTTTGTTTTTGATTCTGTGGGTATAAAAGCATGATATTTCCGAGTCCCAGGAATTGCAAAAGCATTTTTAAATCAGTCATCTAGAAATATAGCTGTAGAAATGTGTTCTTCTTGGGTTGAAAAACAAAATATATTTCTGTATTGTTTTCCTGTGCCCAGTTAAAAAGTTGTGGTGTAAATATTTGATTTTTATATGGTCGTTGTAGGCTTGCTCGAGCCGCTAACTCTTGAGTGTATCTCCTACCCCATCACAAGGTCCTTTACCATGAGCAGTTGCCCAAAAATGCCATTCTGCTTCAATGCCAAAATCATCCTTATGTAAGCATAGTTGGCAATGTTTTTCTCATTTATATATTGTGCAGATGACCCATATGAGAAATAAAATATTTTCCTCGCACATTTCTTAAATTCTGTTTTAAAGTAATAAGCTCCTTTTGAAAACAGTAAACTGCTACTGTATTGTGCTCCAAACAGTCTTAAATTACAATGTATGTAAAGTGGTCAGTTCCAAACTTTTCTTTGTAATATACAACAAATGGGGGAGTTGCAGATTGAACATTAGTCCAGTGGCAGCTCTGGGCCTCATCCTGTATAACAAATAAGTAATTTTCAGCAAAATCGAAAAGAACTACAAACTTTGGATCTTTTAAATTTTTATTTATATTGTTTATAAATGATTTTTTTTGTTTCACCACAAAGTCATGATAAACTAATACAGACATTTTCTCACAAAATAAAGTCAATAAATTCTAATGCTGACTTTTGTATTGTTTCTAAAGACTACCTAACAACAGAAATCCACTGATTGAAAATGACCTTTTCCACCATATTTTCATCGAATGTTTCATCAAGTATGGTTTTTAATTCTGTAGTCCCAGAACATGATGTACATACACTCTCCCATGTGGCAGCTGACTGATGCTGGATTACAAATCATCATAGAAAGGCAGTCCTTGTATGTGTTAATTTTTCCATGTGTTAATGGAAGCTAATTGGTATTTTATAGCTTGTAATCCCATTATGATCCCAATGTACTATGTCACAATGTATGAAGCCAGATGTATTATGAATTCCAATTTCAGATGTTATGTGTTAGGTGAATCCTTTAACTCTAACAAGACCAATGTATATTCTTTCTGAAATAGAAATTCTCAAAACACATAAAGCTTTCTACCAGTTTCAACTAAATAAGTAACACCATCGATCAACAGTAATGCACTTTAATGCTTTTTCTTCATTCTAAAATCTTCACAAATGTTAAATGTACTATTTACTAGAGTATATGTCGATAAGGTAGTGTGTAAACATTAATGCCATCCTATACAGCTGAGTTATATTAAAAGTAATGAATGCATGTTCTCATTTTCGTTATTCCAATAATAAATATATCAAACAAAAACCTTTTGTAGCTTGTGATCCCATTATGATCCCAACATGAAACTTTGAGGATTAATTAACAATAATATGAGCAATTTTTGAGATTTTTTTTCAAAATTTTAAAAACTTGGCATTTTAAGAAATTTAAATTTTAAAATTTAATTTAAATTTAAATTTTTGAAAAAATTTTCAAGTCATCATGTGTTGCATATTATATGAAAGCCCATTAAAAAAGGTTTAAAATAACATCTTGCACATATATCTAGCTTCACTAGGTGAGTAAAAAGTGTAATTTAAAGGTATGCTGATAGTGTACTTTTTAGACAAATCTGGCAACTTTAAAGCCGTTGGTATGGAATTACCCATCTACAGTATTTCTGGCACGGTTCAACAAGATTCTCTGGTCTTAGCCCGATAATCCTGAGATTTCAATCAGTAAACGCAAAATTGACAACGAGCGCAGAGATAAACAACTGAAAAGCAAAAACAACTATACGTGAAACATATATGGTATTCATACTCATGGATTTTTTTATACGCTTTGACATTTGAAACCTTATTTGAATTTCAACATGTTCTGACAGTTACAGTTTGTGACATAAGTAATATAAGTTATACGCTATTCATAATTTAATGCCTTTTAATACGCCTTGACATTTAAAACATTACATGATTTCAAAATATTCTACTATTTACAGTTTGATATATAGATAAACCAGTTAAAATTTCATTACTGCAAAATGAAAGCGAAATATTTTCAGGTAATTTTAAATATTTTACTTAAAATTTCCAAATTAATAAAGCTACACTTGAGCTCTATGATTTATAGAGATTACAATTCATTAGAAAAGGTAAAATCTGTATAAATAGCATTCCTAAATTCTATGCGAATGTTATTTTAACTGATAAGTTACGTCGTATCTTCATATTTAATTTTGAAAATTATTTTGAGAACTGACGTTTAAATAAATTAATCAAAGATACTGATTAAATATCAGGCTAACTTTTTTTATCCGTTGTAAGCATTAGAGGCAGCTCTGCTATAAAAATCAGTTTTGTTGCATGAAGATGCCAGTTTAAAATGTTGTTCTAGATTTATATATTTTAAAAGACGATCCGCCAGTTTAAGAGCAAAATAACACTGAGTCTGACAGCATATCATGCTGAAAGGCATAGTTTGACTACTCGATAAAATGTGGTAATAACGTCAGCGCAAGTGATAAACGAGACAAATAGTTCGTAACGTGTTCATGGGTATAAAAAATTTTAAAGATCAACATTTTATTGCTTTAGTTTCTTTCTAAAATAAGAATTTAAATACGTTAGTAAACCCATTTTAATTTATACCATTTTGTAAGTTATTAATTATGGTAAATATTTTGCTCACATTTTGTGTAATGTATGTTTTTTTCCGCTGAAATCATCTACTAAACAGCGGGTATTACAAATCCTTTCATGACATGAAATGAAATGCTCTTGTAACTATAAATTGTTGACTGAATAAAGAGTGATTTTAATCGAACAGGGAAAGTTGCACTCGACGGTTAAAACCCGAATGATCTCGCACTGGTCGGCAAGGAAGCTTTCTTACAGGTGTCCCCGTATGTGTGTTAAACACTTGCTAGATGAACATCAGCTTCTGTTTTACTTGCTATTGGTTAGCTTTAGTATTGTGACGTCACAGTAAGGAAACAGCGAATCATCATCATCTTCTCCAAACAATTACACAAACTCGGTCTCTCTGTCGAACTCAGAACTATTTATAGCTATCTGTTTAACAGAAAATTCAATCTAGAACGTAATACAAAACTGACTTAAATATGTACGTATTAGCATATACCTCAAGTATATAATGTACAAGGATTTTTTTTAAATCCATACCTGAAATCTACCAAATTGATAATTTAAAAAAAAAACTCCAATCACAACTTAAAAGGGTAACTTAAACTAAAATCACAACTTAATCCACATCTGTTCGAATGAATGGCACAAACTCGGTCTCTCGGTGGAACTAATATTAAAAGCTATTTGTACTGTTTAACAAAAGATTTAGCCGAACGATGGCCGATTACTTAGGGTGCTGGCCTTCGGTACCGGAGTTCATGGGTTCGAATCCCAGTGTGGCAGAATCGGCTTTAAGCTGTAGGTCTCGGTCTCATTAGCCCTCGTGTTGCAAAAAAGTAGACGGTAGCACTCCAAACCAAACCAAAAGATTTAATCTAGAACAATACAAAACTAATATACAAAACTAATACAAAACTAACTACACATAATATGTACACATTAGCATATAACTCAAGTATTTAAAATCCTTACCTGAAACACGTTTCAAATTACTTCATTTTGTAAGCTATTAATTATAAAATTTATTTTGTTCAGATTTTGTCAGAAATTCTTTCATGATATGAAATGAAATGCTGTTGTAACTATAAACTGTTGACTATAATTGTTAAAACCCGAGTGATCTCGCACTGGTCGACAAGGAATATTTCTTACAGGTGTCCCCATCTATGTGTTAAACAAATGCTAGATTAATTGGTTTTAGAGCGCAACGGTCTACTTTTTGCAACACGAGTGTTAATGAGACCGAGAACTACTGCTTAAAGCCGATTCCGAATGGCTAGAAACATCCATGCCATAGTGGGATTCGAACCCATGAACTCCGGTTCCGAAGGCCAGCATCCTAACCATTCGGCCATCGTTCAGAATAATGCTAGATGAACATGAGCTTTCGTTTTAATTGCTATTGGCTAGCTTTAGAATAGTGACGTCGCAGTAAGAAACGGCAAATCATCATCTGCTCTATTGAATGACACAAAATCGGTCTCTCGGTTGAAATAATGTTCAACGCTATTTGTAGCTATCTGTTTAACAAAAGATTTAATCTAGAACGTAATATATAAATAACTTAAATATGTACACATTAGCATATAACTAAAGTATTTAAAAATTCATACATGAAACACATTTCAAATTATTCCATTTCGTAAGCTATTAATTATAAAATTTATTTTGCTCACATTTTCCGTTATGTATGTTTTTTTTCCGCTGAAATAATCCACTGAACAGCGGGTATTACAAATCCTTTCATGACATGAAATGAAATGCTCTTGTAACTATAAATTGTTGACTGAATAAAGAGTGATTTTAATCGAACAGGGAAAGTTGCACTCGACGGTTAAAACCCGAATGATCTCTCACTGGTCGGCAAGGAAGCTTTCTTACAGGTGTCCCCGTATGTGTGTTAAACACTTGATAGATGAACATCAGCTTCTGTTTCAATTGCTATTGGCTAGCTCTAGCATTGTGACGTCACAGTAAGGAAACAACGAATCATCAACATCTTCTCCAAAAAATTACACAAACTCGGTCTCTCTGTCGAACTCAGCACTATTTATAGCTATCTGTTTAACAGAAAATTCAATCTAGAACGTAATACAAAACTGACTTAAATATTTACGTATTAGCATATAACTCAAGTATATAATCTACAAGAAATTTTTAAAAATCCATAC
>CM063507.1:7383296-7385796 GCA_032207245.1 Pardosa pseudoannulata | reverse complement strand
TGGGGAAAATTACACCACTCATCAAGCAATGCCCTCCGAAGTTCCGATAGACAGTTGGGAGGGGGTTGACGAGCTGCAATTCGTCGGCCAAGCATGTCCCACACATGCTCTATTGGATTCAAGTCCGGTGAGTATGCTGGCCAATCCATACGGGTGATATCCTCCGATTAAAGGCATTCGTCTACAATGTTTACACGGTGAGGTCGGGCGTTGCCATCCCTATACAGAAATTCAGGACCCATATCGCCCCGAAACAAACGTACATGTTGTTCCAGAATGACATCCCGATAGATGTGGCCTGTCATCGTTACACTCTGAACATGCAGGTCAGTTCTGGAACCAATAATAATTCCTCCCCAAACGAGTCATCCTGCACCACCGTAACGGTGTCAATCAATGGTGTTCTCTTGGTGGTAACGGGTACCTGGCGCTCTCCATATGAAAGTCCGGCGAGAATCAGAATGTAAACTGAACCTGGACTCGTCGGAAAACATCACACAAGACCACTGTTGCTGTGTCCACAATGCATGCTCTCTAGCGCAGCATAATCGCAGACGACAGTGAGTTGCGGTAAGGGGAACACATCTCACAGGCCTACAAGCATATAGAACAATGTTCCCTAAGCGTGTGTACACGGTCTGCCTTGAAACTGTCGTACCAGTAGCTGAAGAGAGCTGACGAGCCAGGTCTGATGCTGTGCTCCGTCTGTTTCTTTTGGCAGTAACTGCCAAATACCGGTCATTATTCGGCGTAGTAACTCGGGGGCGACTTGTGCTGTAATATCTACTCACATTACCATCATGTTTGATGGAGATGACACTCTGGGTGATTCCAAGTTCCTCGGATACTTCCAGCTGGGTACGTCCACATTCCAGTCGTCCGATAATTCTACCACGTAAAAAATCATCCAAATGGTTGCTTTGTGACATAACTATGCGGTTATTGCACTGAAAGTCTTTTAAAGCGCTTGTGAACAATTTTACTTCTTTGCTACCATTCCTTATATATCCCTTTGATACACTCTCGTCATTGTGACGTACTATCCGCGCCATCTGGTGATTTCCTGCAATTTGCATATTCTTCTTCAAGATGTGTGTGATAATTTTACAGGTAAAATTTTTATTTTAGAGCTCAATTTCTGTGTGATTTTGAATTATTCTTAATTTATGGACATGAGTGTATATATGCATAGATATACATACATTTATATTTATATATATATTATATTATATAAATATAATATTATATATATATATATTATACTTATATATTCCTTTTATATTTTTATATATTTATTTATATGATTTATATTAATTATATATTTTTATACATATATATAATATAGAAATATTGCATATACATATATACATATATAATATATAAATCTAATGATATATATATTTTATTTATAAATAATCTCTGTATATATAAAACAATCTATATATATATATATTTTAAAATTTATATATAAATATATACATATATAAAATATATATATATATATAATAATATATATATTATATATTTATACATATATATATACATATATATATATATATATATATATAATAAATATATATATATGTGTGTGTTTTGTGTGTGTTTGTGTGTCTTTTGAACCAGGATTGCTATTAACACCCCTTCATTATTTAAATATATAAATATATATATATATATTATAATATATATAGTATATATTATATATTATATTATATATATATATATATATATTTTTATATATGATATATAGTGTATTATTATATATTTCATATATATTATATACATATATAACAACATATAAATATTTATATATATATTTATATATTATATATATATATTTATATATATAATATATATATATATATATTTTATTTATATATATTATATATATATATTTATATGTATATAATTATGATATTTATATATATGTATATATATGTATATATATATATATTGTATATATATATGTATATATATATTATATATATATATTTGTATTATATTTATATATATATATATATAAATATATATATATATATATATATTATATTATATATGTATATATATATTCATATATATATAAAATATATATATACTATATATATATATATATACATATATTTATATATATATATTCATATATATATATATATATATATATATATAAATATATATATATACATATATAATTATATATATATATATATATATATATATATATATATATATATATATATATATATATATATATTATATATTTATAAATTATTTTATAGAATTTTTTTACATAAAATTTCATGGAAAATTAGTGATTGTATGAGTTAATTTCTTGGAAGCCATCTCAAGTACAGATTTAACAGAAACCATCAAATTGGCGTGCTTTTGAAAAATCAACAATGTGTATTTGTATAAGAAACACTCAAACAATTATATTTAATTATTTGTGTTACTTTGAAATATAACGTCATTCGTTGGAAATGCAATAATCTATTTTGATATA
>CM063507.1:7363296-7370796 GCA_032207245.1 Pardosa pseudoannulata | reverse complement strand
TTATTTATACAAATACATTAATCTTATCTTAAAACAAAACTGCAAATAATGTTAAATGTAATATGAATTCTTTACAACATTTAATTTGCTAATTGAAATTCTCTTGAAATATTGAATACATTACTTCTGAAAATTACAAAATACCAAAAAAAAATTCTTTCAATTTTTTTACCGTAAATTCAGTTGAAAAACTGGATGTCTTTAAGTCACATAATAAATAGCCCTATTACTGGCTGCGCACATCAGAAATATTGATTTAAAATTCTTTTTAACCGTGAAGAAATTTTTCAGTGCAGATATTGAGAAAGCTCTCAGAGGAAAAATAAAGCAAAAAAACTTTTTTTTCATCTGACAGCTAATTTGTTTAAATACGGAATATAATATGAATACAGTTAATAAGCAAAAATCTTTTAAAAAGAAAATTAATACAGGTTGTTATCAAGCTGGTATCTTTTAACAAAAATCTGATTTTTCCCGGAGATAATGCGTTATACTTATGTTTGTTTAATGTTACCAAAATAACCATTTTAAAAGCTTCCTAAAAAGAAACAGAATAATTGAAATTTTCGTATTAGATTTTTTTTTCATTATTCTAGAATATGAAGAAAGCTAATTTTTAAAACTTTTTTTTCAGTTTTAGGAATAAATTATAATACCAGTTCTTTTAGCACCAAAATTTCTATTAGTTTTAAAAACCATTTTTAAAATTAGAGAGAAACAAGATAAAAATGTTATTTTTTGTGTTTTACATTATTAAAGATAAGTAACTTTATAGTAACTAAACAATTTTTTTGTTTAGTTTTAAAGAACTAGAAGGTTCTAAACAGTGTTGCTGCAAATTATAGCTGAAAATAATTTTTATGAAAAATCTTTTTATTATTTTATTAGTATATACTTTTATTAAAATAATTTTTTACAGAGTTTTGAAACTCTCTGAAAGTTTATCTATTTCTTTAAAATACGTAATAATATTATACATAATGTATGAAAAATTTAAGAAGAGATCTTCGAAATGATATGTCTTGACCAATTACATGAAGCGATATTTTGTTCTGAAAACGTTACGATACTACTTCATTGATTACAATAACAATTATCAATTATCCCACTTAATTTTTTACAATAACAATTATCAATTATCCCACTTAATTTTACAATAACAATTATCAATTATCCCACTTAATGTTTTACAATAACAATTATCAATTATCCCACTTAATTTTTTTCAATAACAGTTATCAATTCATCTTGACTACAATAAATTTAGAACAAATAATATAGTTAAAACTATATGCTATATTACGAAAGATTTACAAATTTCTACTCAAGAGGCAAGCAGTTTCTTTTCTCTGTGTATATGGATAACTTTTTTACTGATTTTATAAATTAGTTTTTGCTTTTTATAAATACAGTTACATATTTTTTTAATATTTTCATAATAAAGGAATAGGTTATGTAGAAAAAATTAGAAAAAATGCACTTTAGAAATCACCCATAAATATTTGCAGGTTTTTTTTTTCTTTTTTTAAGAATTCATAAAATCTAGTCCAATGCCTATACTTATTTTAAGTTTCTCTACTGTGTTGGCAACAAAATTATTAAAAATAAATATTGATATTTTTTGCATACATAATAACAGATAATATCTTTTAAATACCCAAACATCATCATCAAGTCTATTTTTTAAAATTTAGTTTTACCTATTATAATAGTTTTAAATATTTACATTTGTTATTTGAATTTAGTAAATAATAAATTCAAGCATTCGAATCATGAGAAATAAAAATGTGTACAAATTTATGGGCATTTTGTTGAACCTTTCTTTTTTTTTCTTTAATAAAAGAGTTTAATAAAGTCGTACCTATAATCATTAATGTACGAATACAATAAAAAAAATTTTTACATAAATTTAATAATATTTCTTTTAAAAATTCAATTTAATTTCAAATTCAAATGCTTTTTAGAGATTGAAATCTTCACTTCTGAAAATTACAAAGTATACAAAAAAACATACTTTGACTTGTTTTTATTTCTTATGAAAATCTCGAGGTTTTTGAGTCACATAATAAATAACGTTATCACTACATCTTAAGTAACTTAATAATGTACTTTTATGTAATATAAAATTATATTTTACCTTATATCCACTAACTGCCTTTTAAGCGTATCGTTAAATATTTTTCACTTTACTTCGAGAGTAGACTCAGGCTCTCTCTTGGTACAAGCATATATAATGACACAAAGAAATTACCAGAGACAACCTCAAACTGTGTTTCTCAAAGATATACAAACATTACCAGTAAGCAGTTACTGTATCCGTCTGCGTACGTCATTTTTTGCCAAAAATCATAATATTTTTTTTATTCCTCTATTGTAAAATTTCAACTTTTAGGTTTCTAAATCTGTTTTTGTTTTGTCTCTACGGCATTTTATAGAAAATTTACAGCTGTTTAAACATTAGTTACAGCAGTCAAAACAAAACGGAAGTAGCCACTTCGGAACCGGAAGTTGGGAATTTAAAGACTTTTAAAGAGCATTTTTTGGACAAAACTTTTTAAATTTTCATAAAGATTAGTTTAAACATTTTTCTAGTATTTTTAAGAATTAGCAACTTGGCAATTAGAAAGTTTTGAAGGAAGAAAGTGTGGGGAATTTGAAACATGTATTTTAATTTTTTAATAGTTAAAGTTGCTTTCATAAACTTCAAATGCGTTTTTCTCAGAACGGTATTTTTAATAAAATGTTGAAGCTTGAAATGTGATTTCTCTAAAAGTTCTTAAAATATTTTGTTGAAAATTATTATGAATGGTTTTGATAGTATTTACTAGTAAATGTCTTAAAAGCTTTTAATTTGGATAATTTTTAGTGGTGTTATAGTTCGATATAAAGGTAATGAAAATTCGTTAAAAATTCAATGTGTATGATTTTGAAGGACCAAAATTTTTTACCAAATGTAAATTAAACAAAGGTTTTAGATGATTCACTAGTACAGTGTATAAGAAATGTGTTGCATCAAAAAATATTGAAATTCTTGAATTACTTAAAAATTTAGACCTTTTGAAAAAAGCCGAGTTTTTGTACTGAATTTTCGTCATTTATTAGAAATTTTATAAAAACTTCTCCAGGAAAAAATTTTTTAAGTGCAATTCTCTATGATTATATAAAAAATAAATCTAAAAATGTAAAAACATGAACTAGTTTCTACGCTTAAAGAAAAAAGTTCTCCGAACGTAGGACGGATACCTTAAATGTTATGCAAAAGTTACAAATTTCCTCCAGCTTTCTAACATCTACGGGGATTAAAACTTTAAAAAATATACTGAAATTTATTACTTTCAAAATATTAAATAACATATGATTATAACTTAATTAAAATTAAAATTGAATTTAACTGCGACAGTATTATGTATTAATTGATGGTGCGAAACATTCTTTAGATAATGTCCCAGGAATTATTTTCAGTATTTTACGAAGAATTAAAGTCATGTTTATAGGAAAACGAGGAAGTCAAGATCTCCGAAATATTTATAATGTATGCATTACAATAATTTTAAACTTATTAAAATTTACTATAACTATAAACTATATTGTTAAAAATGCTGTAAACATGTAATTAGTATGGTATCTCGCCAAATTGACGAGATATCGGCTTCTTGACAAAGTTTTGGG
Source organism: Pardosa pseudoannulata (assembly GCA_032207245.1). Taxonomy (NCBI): domain Eukaryota; kingdom Metazoa; phylum Arthropoda; class Arachnida; order Araneae; family Lycosidae; genus Pardosa; species Pardosa pseudoannulata. Next base: position 7,367,127 of record CM063507.1, on the reverse strand, counting down.
TGACTCATTTTTGGCGCCAAGTTTGGCGATATATCGCCAAATTTGGTGCCTTGAAGACTTTTGTTGATGTACCCCCTTTCTCTAGATTTTACGAGAGGCTTTTGAAAATTCTTGTTTTTGAAGCAACTTGTTTGATTAAGAATATCTTGATACTTCTTAACAATTTCAAAAATAGTAAAAACCGAAATAACTTCACACGTCATAACTAAATTAACTAAATCCCAGAAAATGATAATAACAAAGAAAAAATGCAACCTGACCCAGGCGACTGTAACCAAAAGAACAGCTAAGATGAAAATTTCTAGAAAAGTTCCAGGTACTGACGTCAGAAATCACGTACACTAATGAGATGCAAGAACACATTAGAGCTGCCATACCAAAGTCATGGAGGGCAAAAACATTAACCCACTCATCGCCCCATAAAATCGTCAAATTTGGCGACAAAAAAACACGGCGTCTATAATGCATCTGTACCGAATGATGTGGAAGGTTTTGTTCTAGGCTGTCCACGTGATTTAATGACGTTACAGTAACAATTATCATTCACAATGTAATAAATTATTAGTGGGGAACGAACCAGAATAGTTCTTGGTATAGATGAAAGAATTATTAATAAAAAAGATACAAACATGTATATATATATATATATATATATATATATATATATATATATATATATATATATATATATATATATATATATATACTCATGAATATAGAATACATATCCATTTTTGGTAAGTATATGGGTTATATAATTTTATCCACTGCATTCAGTTGTATATGCCTGAGCATACATGCCAGCATCTGAAATATTTTGTATTCTGAAATAAGTTTCTCTTGTAACTTCTTGGCATAAAATATATCAAGAACCATTGCACGTCTATCATTGAAAAAATATTCTGTGCAAAAGAAGGTTTTTCCGTGTTACATAGTCAAGCAGTATTTGAATATCGACCACATCTTAAAGGATCAGAATTCTTTTATTTTCTGCTACATTTTTCCAACCAAAACTTAAATATATAATTTTTTTAAGGTAACATATTTATTATAGATTTAATAACTTTAAAAAATGTAATTGTTCTTTCAATCAACTTGATTCTGAACATTCTAAATCTTAAAAAAATTAAGTACTTGGAGAAACCATACTGTTTTTGACTCTCAACTTCTTGTACTTGTTAAATGTTTATATATATATATATATATATAATATATATATATATATATATATATATATATATATATATATATATATATATATATATATATATATATATATATATATATATATTTATATATATATATATATATATATATATATATATATATATATATATATATATATATATATATATATATATATATATATATATATATATATATATATATATATATATATATATATATATATGTATATGTATATATATATATATATATATGTATATATATATGTATATATGTATGTATATGTATATATGTGTGTATATGTATATATATATATATATATATATATATATATATATATATATATATATATATATATATATATATATATATATATATATATATATATATATATATATATATATATATATATATATATATATGTATATATATATATATATTATATATATATATATGTATATATATATATATATATATATATATATCTATATATATATATATATATATATATATATATATATATATATATGTGTGTGTGTGTGTGTGTGTGTGTATTTATATATATATATATATATATATATATATATATATATATATATATATATATATATATATGTACATGTATATATATATATATATATATATATATATATATATATATATATATATATATATATTCCTTTCACCATTTCATTTGAAATTATTTAAATATTGTCTGTATTATTTCCATACGTTTTATCACTGAACTTAGGTATTACGTCAATAATTTTCTTTTATATTTGGCTTAAATAATAGGTTAGGTATATATGTGATAATTTTAAAATTAATCATCGATTATTATTTTTTTTTTTTGCTGCAATGAAAATTTAATCACCGGTATTAACAACAATTTTTTTTTTCTTAAAAGTATAGGAGTTTATTTCACAGACTTATAAATATATAGCATTTAAGTTATTTATCTTTGAAAACTAAGAAGTTTGTTCGTTTCTGTGTTTGTTTTTTATGCATAACCACACAGTTTGACTAAATGAATTCAGCGTGTTTCTAATCTGCATTCACAGTATCGGGAGACTTTTGAGGAGTAGGAAGATAAACAAATTATTGAGAGTGTACCAGACAATTCTCAGCCAATAAAGAAATCATTTTTTTAACTGCTTCATAGAATACTTTACAATTCTACAAAATTGAAAATTTTACTAATCCCGTCATATGACGGGCTATATGCTAGTTTATTAAGAGAAGATCTGTAAGTCTATTACTTTGGTTAACAATCTTGAAATTAAATTTACTCGAATTATAGGAGTATAATCTGAATATCTATGAAGAAATATTGTTTTAATTCATACCAAAAAAAGAACAATTTAAGTGTTGTTAATAACGATGATTTTTAATAATGTCAATTTACCTTAAGTACCCCTAATAACAGTCTAGACACTATTACAAATAACATTTTACAATGTTTTAAAGTATTTCAAAAACAACTCATTTATTCAAATATTATTTTTAAATATAACTCGTAAAATAGTACAAATTTATTCGAATAAAAATATTAACAGTGAAATACTAATAAAATAACAATTCAATTTTTTAAAAACATGAATTTAGTTAAAAAAAATTGGAATTCTTTGTTAAACAATGTTAACAACTGTTAATTTCATATAAAGAAAAGAACAACAATCTTAATATTGTTAAAAGACTTTTAAACCTGTTACTTTATTCGAAACCACAGCTTTAATGCAAATGCTGTTTAAAACAACAATTTGTTAAATTTATTCTAAAAAAGAGGCAATAATTAGAATTCTTGGGAAATTTACAGTGTTTTACAGCTTTAGTATTTTTAACAAAAGAGAAACAAACTAAGCTCTCTTATAAACAGATGATTTAAAGAGTAACTGCCATTTTTAATCACTGATCAATACTTTAATCGAAGGGTAATACTGTCTGCAACAGAATACTTTTTCTATGAAAAGGTGATCGTAAAAATTCATAATTTTATTTCTTTGCTTTATAAATATCTCGAAGCCCATTTCAGGATTCATTATGAATCTCAAGAAAACACATTTCGAAGCTTTAAACCCCAAAATGATGTATTTATTTTTTCTATACATAAAATCATACATATCAGCGTTTCATTAAACATCAAACCAATGGCTATAATCCTTTGAAAATTTTTTATCCTTCCTGGAAAAGTCAAAATAAACTGAATAATACTGCTTTTCATACTTTCAGATATATAAAAAACATGCTTCAGAAAAAATAGAGCTTGAATCTCTTCAGAGAAATTCTAATTTTTGGCGATAATCCTCCCAATTTTATCTCCTGCTTTGGCAACAAAAATTGAAACGAAAGAGATAAAAATCTTGATTTATTAATATCTGCTGCTTGAAAATATTTTCACTTTCACGTGCCATCATTTGCACCTGCCACCACAACTTTCCCTTGCTTTCAGCTGCAGAAAGGAAAGCAATGAAATAATATATATATAAAAAAAACACCGTTGCTATGGGAACGGTGGTAATCATAAGCGATGTCGCGACTAGATGAATATTTTGGCACTTTGGAAAAATAATAACATTTTTAACTTCAAGCAAAAACCTGTTGACTCAGCATCCACGATTGCAAGCTCTTGAAAACATTTATTAATAT
>CM063507.1:7350796-7358296 GCA_032207245.1 Pardosa pseudoannulata | reverse complement strand
ACATTTCTCTAAATATTATATGTGCTCTGTACTCTTTGCTTTAAAAAAATATTTCTTTTTTACCAGGTCGCTTTTATTACCGACGAATATCTGCACTTTCTGGATATTCGTCGATCAGAATACATTCGTCGATCATTTATACATATATATATATTTATATATTTATATATTTATATATTTATATATATATATATATTATATAATATATATATATATATGTATATATTATATATATATTATATATATAATATATATATATAACATATATATATATGTATATAAATACCGGGTGACCATAATTAAGCTGAAAGTGCTCACATTGTTCTGTGGCGCTATGTATTTGGGAGAATAACGCCACATTTTGTAGGAAGATTAAATAAGACGGGGACGAAAAATTAAGAGAAAATACAAATTAGTTCAAAAAATCACCGCTAGGGGTATATTTGGATCTGTGTAATAGAAAATAGAGTGTTAACAAATGCAAATCAATACGGAAATTAAATTCTTAACTGTGCCAATGGATGTAACGTGAAACTTCAATAAAGAACTTCTTCTTCTGCTCAGCGTACGTGATATTGCAGATCACGAGACTTTATCGGTGTTTATGTAGCAACAAGCGTGGAAGATGTTATCAACCCGAGTTTCCGCTCAGAACTGACTCTTTTGGCTTTACTACCTAAGAAAAGTACCTATGTCTACTTCCGAGTCGGCTTCTTTACTCTGTATAGTACCGCTCGAGAGTGTGCCTTTCTCCGATTACGTTGTCATTAATGAGTTCTAACTATTTTTAACTGTAACCCCTTAAAATAAATCTTAAGGAACGTTTTTAAATTCACATAATGTTGAACATATAAAAAATTATTTATTTAAAACGCTTTTTGTAATTTAGATTTTAAATTACGTGCAATATAGGTTTGTAACAACAAATAATGTCTCACTGTTGATTAGTAACAACATGCAAAATTGCTTTATTAAGTCCGTCGTCATATCCAGCTAAAAGAAAATAATACAGCATTTTTACAAACTAGTCGCTAATCTGTCTTCAATCCAATTTTAAGCACTTGTTTTCTTTGAAAACTCATTATTTGCAATTATTTAAATATTTATAATCACAACCAAGCTATAATTCTAAGAATAAAAATAATACTCTTTTTCTTAGATAAAATTCTTAAAATCAGTGATAATCTTTTTTATCTAATGTGTTAGTAGTTTACTTTAAATTCATCGTAAAATAATTTTATACTTACAAAATAAACAAAAAATATTTATAATGATATCTTCGGATAGAATTAATATACCTCCTTGCAAGTTATTTCTTAATTTACATTTTCTTTCAAATTAAAAAGTCATTTATTTCAATATTTTGTTTTGAATTTAACTAACACTGGCAAAAAGAAAACCTTCTGTAGGATAAATTTTTTTCTGAAATATGTATATAATGTTTAAATAAAAAATATTATGTCTAAACGTTTTAAATAAAACACTATTTATCTAAAACGTTTTTTGTAACTTTGATTTGTAAATACATACAATATTGCTTTGTTAACTCGAGCATGCCCTGCAAAAGAAAATAATACAGCATTTTTACTAGTTTGTAATGAGTCTCTATTCCAATTTAAATCATTTGTTATCTGTGAAAGCTCATTATTTGCAATTATCTAAATATCTATATACACAACCAAGCTATTATTCTAAAAATTAAAATAAAACTCCTTTTCTTACATAAAATTATTAAAAACAGTGATAATCCTTTTTATCTAATGTGTTAGTAGTCTACTTTAAATTCATCGTAAAAAAATTATACTTAAAAAATATTTATAATGATATCTTCGGTAAGAATTTATATACCTTAGAGAAAATATTTTTTATTTTGCATTTTATTTCAAATTAAAAAGTAATTTTTAAGTCATTTATTTAAATATTTTGTTTTGAATTTAACTAACTAACTAAGAGAAAAATATATGTAGCAATTATTTAAATATTTATAATCACAACCAAGCTATAATTCTACAAATAAAAATAATAATCTTTTTCTTAGATAAAATTCTTAAAATCAGTGATAATCCTTTTTATTTGATGTGTTAGTAATTTACATTAATTTCATTGTAAAATAAATTTAGAGTTACAAAATACACAAACAATATTTATAATGATATCTTCAGACAGAATTAATATACCTCCAAGTAAATTTTTTTATTTTACATTTTCTTTCAAATTAAAAAATCATTTATTTAAATATTTTGTTTTGAGTTTAACTACTACTGGCGCAAAGAAAAATCTCTGTATTATAAATTTTCTTTCTGAAATATGTATATGATGATTAAATACAAAATATTATGTATAAACGTTTTAAATAAAAAATTATTTATTTAAAACGTTTTTTATAACTGTGATTTGTAATTATATTCAACATTTATTTTGTTAAGTCCATCATACCTTGCAAAAGAAAATAATACAGCATTTTTACAAACTATTTTCTGTTAAGTCTCCAATCCAATTTTAATCAGTTCTTATCTTTAAAAGTTCATTATTTGCAATTATTTAAATATTCATAAACACAACCAAGCTATAATTCTACAAATAAAAATAATATGCTTTTTCTTAGATAAAATTCTTAAAATCAGTGATAATCCATTTTATCTGATGTGTTAGTAATTTACTTTAATTTATCGCAAAATAAATTGAGAGTTACGAAACACACAAAAAATATTTATAATGATATTTTCGGACAGAATTAATATACCTCCAAGCAAGTTATTTTTTCCTTTTGCCTTTTATTTCAAATTAAAAAGTCAATTTTAAGTCATTTATTTAAATATTTTGTTTTGAATTTAACACTGGCGTAAAGAAAAATCTAAATTGGATAAATTTCCTTTCTGAAATATGTATATAACAGTTAAATAAAAAATATTATGTATAAAAGTTTTAAATAAAAAATTATTAATTTTAAACGTTTTTTGTAACTCTGATTTGTAACTACATACAAAATTGCTTTACTAAGTCCGGCATGCCCTGCAAAAGAAGCAAAATACAGCATTTTTACAAACTATTCTCTAATCAGTCTCCAATCCAATTTTAATCACTTGTTAGCTTTGAAAGATTATTATTTTCAATTATTTAAATATTTAAAATCACACCTAAACTATAATGCTACAAATAAATATAATATTCTTACATACAGTTCTTAAAATAAATGATAATCATTTTTAAATAACGTGTTAGTAATTTACTTTAAATTCATCGCAAAATAAATTTATACTTAAAAAAAATAAAAATATTTATAATGATATCTTCGGTAAGAATTGATATATCTTGGAGCAATTTTTTTTTATTTTGCATTTTATTTCAAATTAAAAAGTTATTTTTAAGTCATTTATTTAAATATATTGTTTTGAATTTAACTAAGTAAAACTGGTGTAAAGAAAAATATATGTAGGATAAATTTTTTTTTTCAAATATGTATATAAAGTTTAAATAAAAATATTATGTATAAACGTTTTAAATAAAAAATTATTTATTTCAAATGTTTTTTGTAACTGTAATTTGTGAATACATGCAAATTTGCTTTGTTAAGTGCTACGTCATAACCTGCAAAAGAAAATAAAACAGCATTTTTACAAACTAGTCTCTAATCAGTCTTAAATCCAATTTTAATCACTTGTTATCTTTGAAAGCTCATTATTGGCAATTATTTAAATGTTTATAATCACAACCAAACTATAATTCTACAAACAAAAATAATACTCTTTTTCTTAGATAAAATTCTTAAAATCAGTGATAATCCTTTTTATCTAACGTGTTAGTAATTTACTTTAAATTCCTCCTAAAATAAATTTATACTTACAAAATAAACAAAAAATACTTATAATGATATCTTCGGTAAGAATTGATATACCTTCGAGCTATTTTTTTATTTTGTATTTTATTTCAAATTAAAAAGTCATTTTTAAGTCATTTAATTAAATATTTTAATTTGAATTTAACTAACTAACTAACACTGGCGTAGAGAAAAATATATGTAGGATAAATTTTCTTTCTCAAATATGTATATAGAGTTTAGATAAAAATATTATGTATAAACGTTTTAAATAAAAAATTATTTATCTGAAACTTTTTTTGTCACTGTGATTTTCAAGTACATTCAAAATTCCTTTGTTAAGTCTGGAATATCCTTCAAAAGAAAAAAATACAGCATTTTTAGAAATTATTTTATTCAGTCTCCAATCCAGTTTTAACCAGTTGTTATCTTTGAAAGCTCATTATTTGCAATTATTTAAATGTTTATAATCACAAACAAACTATAATTCTAAAAATAAAAATAACAAGCTTTTTTTACGATAAAATTCTTAAAAGCAGTGATAATCCTTTTTACCTAATGTGTTAGTCATTTACTTTAAATTCATCGTAAAATAAATTTGTACTTTCAAAATAAACAAAAAATATTTATAAAGCTATCTTTGGATAGAATTAATGTACCTCCTAGCAAATTTTTTTATTTTACATTTTCTTTCAAATTAAAAAGTCATTTATTTAATTTTTACTAACACTGGCGTAAAAAAAATCTCTGTAGGTTAAATTATCTTTCTGAAATATGTATATAACATTTAAATAAAAAATATTATGCATTAAATGTTTTAAATATATAATTATTTATTAAAAAGGTTTATTGTAACTGTGATTTGTAACAACATTCAAAACTGCTTTAAGTCCGTCGTCACACCCTGCAAAAATAAAATAAAACAGCATTTTTACAAACTAGTCGCTAATCAGTCTCCAATCCAATTTTAATCACTTGTTATCTTTGAAAGCTCATTATTTGCAATTATTTAAATATTTATAATCACAACCAAGCTATAATTCTAAGAATAAAAATAATAGTCTTTTTCTTACATAAAGTTCTTAAATTCAGTGATAATCCTTTTTATCTAACGTGTTAGTAATTTACTTTAAATTCCTCCTAAAATAAATTTATACTCTCTTTAATGTACCTCCTAGCAAATTTTTTTAAATTTACATTTTCTTTCAATTTAAAAAGTCATTTATTTCAATATTTTGTTTTGAGTTTAACTACCACTGGCGTATAGAAAAATCTCTGTATTATAAATTTTCTTTCTGAAATAGGTATATAACGTTTTAATAAAAAATATTATGTATAAACATTTTAAATAAAACACTATTATCTGAAACGCTTTTTTAAACTTCATTTTTAAATTCATGCAAAATTGCTTTGTTAAGTCCATCATACCCTGCAAAAAGAAAATAATACATCAGTTTTACAAACTAGTCTCTAATGACTCTCCAATCCAAATTTAATCAGTTGTTATCTTTGAAACATCATTATTTGCAATTATCTAAATATTTATAATCACAACCAAGCTATTATTCAAAAAAATAAAATAAAACACTTTTTCTTACATAAAATTCTTAAAATCAGTGATAATCCTTTTTATGTAATGTTTTAGCAGTTTACATTAAATTCATCGTAAAACAAATTTATACTTAAAAAAATATAAAAAATATTTATAATGATATCTTCGGTAAGAATTCATATAACTTCGAGCAATTTTTTTATATTGCATTTTATTTCAAATATAAAAGTAATTTTTAAGTCATTTAATTAAATATTTTGTTTTGAATTTAACTAACTAACTAACACTGGCATAGAGAAAAATATATGTAGGATGAATTTTATTTCTCAAATATGTATATAAATTTTAGATAAAAATATTATGTATAAATGTTTTAAATAAAAAATTATTTATCTGAAACGTTTTTTTCACTGTGATTTTCAAGTACATGCAAAATTCCTTTGTTAAGTCTGGCATATCCTGCAAAAGGAAATTCAGTATTTTTACAAAATATTCTATATTAAGTCTCCAATCCAATTTTAATAAGTTCTTATCTTTTAAAGCTTATTATTTGCAATTATTTAAATATTGATTATCACAACCAAACTATAATTCTACAAGTAAAAATAATACGCTTTTTCTTAGATAAAATTTTAAAATCAATGATGATAAGTTTTATCTAACGTGTTAGTAATTTACTTTAAATTCCTCCTAAAATAAATTTATACTTACAAAATAAACAAAAAATACTTCGGATAGAATTAATATACCTCCAAGCAAATTTTTTTATTTTACATTTTCTTTTAAATTAAAAAGTCATTTATTTAAATATTTTGTTTTGAATTTAACTAACACTGGCTTAAAGAAAAATCTCTGCAGGATTATTTTTCTTTCTAAAATATGTATCGGAATAAGTTTTTACCCTAAATTTACTGTAGAAAAGGAAAATAAAATGAAACCGATATATCTGAAATGCCTAGAAGGCAGTTCTGTAATGAAATAAGACTTAAAGTTTTTTTGAATTTCTTTTACCCTCTAAGTTTAATATTATTTTCAAAAAATATTCTTTTTCTTCTTTTCCTGCCACTTTATTTTTATCTATTGAGTTACATTATTTTAAATGAAGTAAATCAATGCATTTTTAAAAGCTGAAATTTTATTAATAAAAAAAAGAAACATCTTAGTTTTTTCCTATTACAAAAATTATCTCTCCTAATTTTTAAACCGTGGATGCATTTTAAAAAGTCGTTATTTTCGAAACTTTCCTAAAACCTCGATAACAAGAAGTGATTCATAAATAGCAAATGATTAATGAATATTATATGCAGGAAACGGTTTCAATTTTGCAGCTAAATATTTTTTTATGGAATATTCAAAATCCTTTGCTGTGCATTAAACCTATTCTAAACGATTTTCTACATTCAAACTGATAGTTTGCATTGCATAGTGGACACATTTTTTAAACAATATAGTATAAAGTATTTAATTTTTATACCATAAAATGATACAAATTTAACACAAAATACAGTGTAAACAGTTGTATGCATATATATATATATATATATATATATATATATATATGTTTAGAGAGATAGAGACACATATACATATATACTTATATATCTATACATATATACATATCAATATATATATATATATATATATATATGTATATATATATATATATATATATATATATATATATATTATATATATATATATATATATATATATATATGTATACATATATATAGATATATATACATATACATATATATCTATACATTGTAATATAAAAAAAATATATATATATACATAAATATATATATGCATATATATATATACATATATATACATATATACCTATGTATACATATACACATAGACATATATATATGCATATACATATATGTATACGTATAAATCTGTATATATATATATATATATATATATATATATATACATATATATCTATACATACATATATACATATATACACATATATATACATACATATATACATATATATATACATAAATATATATATGCATATATATACACATACATAAATATATACATATATGTACATATACACATAGACATACATATATATGCATATACATATATATATATATGTATATATATAGATATA
>CM063507.1:7335796-7340796 GCA_032207245.1 Pardosa pseudoannulata | reverse complement strand
ACAATATATAACAATATACAATTACAATATATAATAAAATATTTAACGTAGTTCTATGAATGAACTAACAATTTTAAATCAATAGTTTATAAATTCAGAATTCATTAATTTTGAAAGAAACGTATTTCGTCAGTTTTAAAATTAATTCATCTTTGTTTTAATCTGAAATACTGCAAAAGCAGAAGATTTTCGTTAATAAATGATTGTAGAAACTAAATAGTGGTTTCGTAATTTATGGAAATTAAAAACGATATAATTATTTTCAAAATGATTTTCTATATCCAGAATTTATTAAAGACAAAAATATTTCATTTTGTTTAATATTAATCCCATCCGGTAATAATACAAAAGAGAGAAGTTTACCTTAACAAACGATTGGGAAAACAAAATCGTTATTGCATAATAAATTTAAATATAATTCTGAAAATAATCTAATCGTTTTCAAAACGATTTTTTATATTCAGAATTTATAAAATGCAAAAAAGTATTTTTCATTCGCTTCAAAATTAATCCCTCTTCGACTGAACTGGAAATAAAGCAAAATCTAGAGACTTGCCTTAATAAACGATTGTTTATAAAATCGTTATTGCGTCATAAATTTAAATGGAATTATCTAATAATTTTTAAAACAATTTTTTATATTCAGAATTTGTAAAATGCAAAAAAGTATTTTTCATTCTCTTCAAAATTAATCCCTCTTTGTCTAAACTGGAAATAATGCAAAATCTAGAGGTTTGCCTTAATAAACCATTGTCTAAAAATCGTTATTGCTTCATAAATTTAAATAGAATTTTTCAATAATCTAATAATTTTAAAAGCGTCTTTTTAATTTCAGAATTTATAAAATTCAAAAAGTATATTTCATTTGCTTTAAAATTAATGCCTCTTAGTCAAAACTAGAAATACTGCAAAGGGGAGAAATTTATCTTAATAAAGAATTGGGAAAACAAAATCTTGATCGAGATATAAATTATTTAATTTAATGTTATAAATAAACTAACAATTTTTAATATGACAGTTTTGATAATTAGAATTTATTAATGATAACTAACTGTCTTTCTTTACTTTTAAAAATTAATTTCTCTTCGTCGAGACCCGAAATGCTGATAAAGCGTGAGCTTTTCCTTAATAAATGATTTCGAAAACAAAATCATGATTGTGGAATAAATCAGACAGAGAAGAGAAGCATGAATGTCCTCTTTCGTAATCTCTATTCTAAGCTATAATTCAAAAGAGAGCTTTTCCTGCCTCGGTAAATATAAAGGCAAAAGAAACAGAAACAAACGGAGGTAAAAATCGTGATTTATAAATATCCAGAGTTGAAAATTCTCTCCATTCCACAGGCTATCATTTGCACCTGCCACCACAACGTTTCCAAACTTTCAACTGGCACGGGGAAAGAATGGAAAAAATGAAATGAAATCTGTCTCCATAGCAACGGCGATAATCATAAATATCTGTCAGAATCGGATGAATACTGGCAAGTAGGATGAAAATTTGACCTGCTTGAAACCTGTTGAGTTTGCATATGGTTGTTTTATATTCCCGTGGAATTTAGGTATATTGCGGTTATTGTCTGCATTGTAGGAAGACTTTGAAATACAGTTTCCACATAACATTATAAAAAATAGAAATATTTATAACATTTTTCTAGTATCCCCCATATAATAATAGCCTAAGTTATCTGTCCGCCTGTCCAACAATGAACTTTTGTGATACAGAGGCACTTTTTTCCCAAATGAATATTTCTTTATATTTCATTTATTTCTACATTAAATTTGAGATTTCATCATAAATAAGCATTTTATTTCTACTGTGACTGCATTAGATGATATTAACACATTGTATGCAGTACTAGTACGTTTTTTGAAGATTGATACTTGAGGGTGGGTCATGAACTAGTACATTTTCTGACGATTGACACTTGAGCACGGGTCACGTACTAGTACGGGTTAGTGTAACAACATGGTTTGTTTGTGGGTATAAAAAATTAACGGTATATACAGGAAAACGAAGCCGAATGTTCTTGTCTACTACATAGATTCTGGAAAAATTTAGACAAATAAAAACTAGTTTTGACATTAGTCGATGTGGAACCACAGAACGGGAAGGTTGATTAAAAAACTCAATTTAGATTTAAAATAAACTTTTTATTTATCCTTGCGGAAATATTATATATGTATATATATATATATATATATATTTATTTATTTATTTATTTATAAATTATATATATATATATATTTGTATTTATATATATTTGTTTATTTGTCCATTTATATATTTGTTTATATATTTCAATATAAAATACCAAAATTTGTTTAAAACATAAAATAATTTTCGATCTATTGAGATTTAACTGAATAACTAAATTTACGCTGAAAACGCCCGCTCCCGGTACAATTCCACTGCGAAATGTACCCGCACACAATTTGCTAACAAAACTTTTCTTTCGCATTTTAGATTCATGTATGTGTTCACCTATCTAAAACAAATGGAAATCGCCTATATAATAATAGCCTAAGTTATTTATCCGTCTGTTCTCAAATTTATGAAGCGGTTATACCTGGAATGGATACAGGCATCCTTATTGGATTCTCGATGAGTTAGAGATAGCAAAATTCAAAGCGAGTACAGTTTAATACGAATTACTTTTAGTCCGCATAATTGTAAAATGGAACAATATTTATTAAATATAAAAGAGGAAATTGGAACGAACCCACATCTTTGAACCAATTACATTTCGCGGTGGTCAAAAGACCTGGAATGGATAGAGGCATCCATATTGGATTCTTGATGAGTTAGGGTTAGCGAAATTCAAAGGGAGTAAATTTTATCCTATATAAAAGTATAGATCCTATTCTAAAATAAATTCGTGTAAATATGCTTCATATCACAGCAAATCTTTATGTCGTATTTAAACCGTTCGAAATCTACTCCTTCCCTCCTTTTCGAGCGTTTAATTCCATTATTTAAAACCCTACTTTCCTCGGTTAAGAGCGGGTGATTATATTTATAAATTTACCAGATAATAAATAAGTAAAAATAACATTTTTTCTGGCATTATGACTTCATTCCTCTCATTTAATTCTTTCTTATTTTAAATTAATTAAATATCGTCTGCATTATTCTCATACGTTTTATCACTGAACTGATATATTACGTAATCAGTTTTCTTTTATATTTAGCTTAAATAATAGATCAGTTACATATGTGATAATTTTAAATTTAATCGTGGATTATTTTTTGATTCAATAGAAATATTGTCACTGCCATCAAGAATAAATTCTTTTCATAAACGTCTAGGAATCTATTTCATGGACTTGTAATAGCTTGTTCCTTAATAAACAATTTCGAAAACAAAATCGTGATTGCTAAATATATCAGAGAGAAATGAGAAATCTGAACATCTCATTCCGTAATCCAGATCCTAACTTGTAATTTAAAAGCGAGACTTCCCCTGCCTTCGCAAATATAAAGGGAAAATAAACAGAAACAAACGGAGGTAAAAATCGTGATTTATAAATATCCGGAGTTGAAAATACTCTCCATTCCACAGGCTATCATTTGCACCTGCCACCACAACGTTTCCAAACTTTCAACTGGCACGGCAGAAGAATGGAAAAAATGAAATGAAATCTGTCTCCATAGCAACGGCGAAAAACATAAATATTTGTCAGAATCAGATGAATACTGGCAAGTAAGATTAAAATTTGACCTGCTTGAAACCTGTTGAGTGTGCATATGTTTGCTTTATATTCCCGTGGAAGTTAGGTATATTGCGGTTATTGTCTGAATTGCAGGAAGATTTTGAAATACAGTTTCCTAATAACATTATAAAAGAGTCGACATATAGAAATATTTATAACTTTGTTGTATTATCCCCTATATAATAATAGCCTATGTTATCTGTCCGTCTGTCCTCGAATTTATGAAGCGGTTGGACCCAGAATGGATAGTGGCATCCACATTGAATTCTTGATGAGTTAGAGTTAGTAAAATTCAAAGTGAGTAAATTTTATCTTATCCAAAACTATAGATCCTATTCTAAAATAAATTGGTATAAATATGCTTCATATCACAGCAAACAATTCTATCGTCTTTAAAACGTTCGAAATCTAGAAATCTACTCCTTCCCCCATTTTCGAGCTTTTAATTACCTTATTTAAAGTTCTATTTTCCCCGGTTAAGAGCAGGTAATTATATTTATAAATTTATGAGATAATAAATAAGTAAAAATAAGATCTTTTTCTGGCATTATGACGTCATTCCACTCATTTAATCATTCCTTATTTTAAATTATTTAAATATCGTTTGCATTGATTTCATACGTTTTATCTCTGAACTTAGATATTACGCAAATGATTTTCTTTTATATTTGACTCTAATAATAGATTAGGTACATATGTGATAATTATAATTTTGATCATCGATTCTTTTTCGTTGCAATGAAAATTTTATCATCGGTATTAACAGCAAATTCTTTTCATAAAAATGTAGGAGTCTATTTCATGGACTAATAAATATCTAGCGTTTAAGTTATATATCTTTGAAAATTAAGAAGTTTGTGAGTTTTGAGTTTGTTTTTATACATAACCACACGGTTTGACTAAATGAATTCAATGTGATTCTAAACTGCATTCACAGTATCGGAGGATTTTAAAGGAGTATGAATATAAAAAAAAGTATTGAGCGGATACCAGATAATTCTCAGCCATTTAACCATTTAAACCATTATAAACCATTTTTACCAGCCTTATAGGGTACTTTGAAATTCTGGAAAATTAAATTTTTACTAATCCCGTCATGTGACGGGCTATATTCTAGTTACATAATATAGTTCTATAAATACACTAACAATTTTCAAATAGTTTTGAAATTTAAAATTCATTTATTTAAAAACAACTTATCTTTCATGCACTTTAATAAAGCTCTTAATTATCAACCCGAATTACTTAAAAAAGCTTGAGTTATTCTTTAATAAATGATTTCGAAAATAA
>CM063507.1:7295796-7330796 GCA_032207245.1 Pardosa pseudoannulata | reverse complement strand
GATAAGTCTGTGTATGAAGTGCTTGAAAAAAGGGCAGTGGATATTTTTTCTAAGTATTTGTGCTTTCTTACACCCTCCAGCAAGGCTAAATTTGAAATTTTTCAAGGAACAAACAAAATTTCTGGCTACGTTATTCTAAGCACATTTTGTTTTACCATAAATAAGTTTCAAGTGTTCTATTTTATGAAAAGCTTTGTGTTAATTAAAATTTTTAAAATCTTACAGAAAAAATTTTAAAAAATTGTTTCAACCTCCGTATAATTTTTTATTACGTAACGTATTTATTATTAAGCCTGATATACTACTTTATACAACAAATAAATACAAAACAATATTTCTGAGGAATTTACATATAAAAGTAAATATTTTTGTGTTTTTTCTGTCCAATTTAGATGCTTGCACAGACAAAAATAATTACGTCAAACACGACTATAAAGATGTTACTCATTTAGCACCACCCTTAGAGCACATATAGTTTAACCTTTTCAGAGGGCTGGGACAGCATGTGACCCGCAAATGCATTAGTTCTACAGAGAGCGCCTTTCAAAAGGTTAAGAAATATTGCATTCGCAAATAAAATTGCCCCCGCATCGTAATTTAGAAGGAGGAGCTAAGCAGAAGTCCCCCTATGCTTTGCTTAACACCTCCAGAGGAATCATTTGAACTTGAACGATATTGTGAACTCGAACTTATTTTATGTGTCCCAGACACCATTAATGAACATGGTGGATCTATGGCCACCCCAAACTTCAACGTCACAACTCTCAGGTTATGACTCCACCGCGGCATTTTCTTTAGTTCTTAAACCTGAACTTGTGTGCCGTGAGGTTTTTTCCAGCATGCAGCGAGGAATTTTGGTAAATAATTAAAGTCACTTGGTATTCTATAATTAGAACGAAAATTTTCTTATTGTCATGTCACATTTTTTCTGTTTAATTCTTTTCTTATATTAGATTTTTAAACGTGTTACTCCTTTCTACCTGCTAGTAGGAATCAGGTTTTCTTAGTACACTGAAGAATTCACCAGCACGAGTTATTTCAAATTCGAGTGTTAACCCGAGTGTAAAACGCAAAAATGACATTCACTAAGGTATGGTAATCATCAGCTTATCAAAAGTGTTACTCCTTTGTCCCTGTAGTAGGAATTAGGCTTTCTTAGGAACTAATGAATTCACCAGCACGAGTTATTTCAGATTCAAATAACCCGATTCAGTTAACCCGAGTGTTTAACACTAAAATGATATTCGCCACGCTATGGTAATCATCAGCTTTTCAAACATGTTACTCCTTTGTCCCTGTAGAAGGAATCAGGCTTTCTTAAAACATTGATGAATTTATCAGCAAGACTTATTCCAGGGACGAGTGTTAACCAAGTGTTAAACTGAAAATGAAATTCACCACGCTATGGTAATCATCAGCTTTTCAAACGTGTTACTAATTTGTCCCTGCTAGTAGAAATCAGGCTTTCTTAGCACGCTGATCAATTCACCAGCACGAGTTATTCCAGGTTCGAATGTTAACTCGAGTGTTAAATACAAAAAAATGATATTCACGACGCTATGGTAATCATCAGATTTTCAAACATGTTACTGCTTTGTCCCTGTAGAAGGAATAAGGCTTTCTTACCACACTAATGTAATCACCAACATGATTTATTTCAGATTTGAGGGTTAACAGCAAAAAAAAGTTAAAAGCAAAAATGATATTTACCACGCTATGGTAATCGTCAGCTTTTCAAACGTATTACTCCTTTGTCCCTGCTAGTAGGAATCAGGCTTTCTTACCACACTAATGAATTCACCAGCACGAGTTATTCCAGGATCGACTGTTAACTCGAGATTTAAATGTAAAAATGATATTCACCACGCTATGGTTATCATCAGCTTTTTAAACGTGTTACTCCTTTGACCCTGTTGGTAGGAATCAGCCTTTCTTTGCATATTTTATAACGGATGATCCTGGGTTAATACTTCACAGGAGGAAACCCTAAGATTTCGTGATCCGAGTGTTACGCTCTGTAAGGAAAAGGATTTGATTTGAGGCGTTATGGTTTTCCTTCACTAAGGAGAACGATACTGGTATCTACAATTTATAACAGATGCCGAACATTGTTAAACATTCCGAAAAAGTTATAATAGTCCCAAATTGAAAATCTTTTCTACGGATTATCAATTTAAAGTTAAGCCCGACAACGTTTATATGAGTTATATTGATATGCATCTTGTACAGAGGTTATATTACAATTGAAAATAACATATTTCATTTGTTTTAATTATAAGATTTTAACAGCCTACGATAAATCGTTTTACAGTTATGCTATACATGTAGAGACTTGCGTACAAACGGTACGGCGAAACTAAGTGAAACCAGTTCAGAAAGATCAGAAGGATATTTAAAATTCCAAATTTAGCTTATTTATAAGTAGAATATCGAAAACTTCGTGGTTTTTACACTCCCTGTACTTCGTATAAGAAAATAAAAATGCACTTATTTTTATAGAAAAATATGAAGCGAAATAAGAATAGAAATATAGAAAAATACGAAGAGAAAAAAAGGAAACTTTTAAGCGATTAAAGAGAAAAATTAACGTGCCTTAAAAGTAATTTCTACTCTGACACAAATTATGTACTTTTAAGCTGCACAAATTAATTTCAAGGAATTATACAAAATTAAGTTAACAGCTCTAAAGGTTTAGAAATAGTTGTTAAAGAAAAGCATTAAATTTCTAGCATAGTTTTTTTTCTTTTACGTTAAACACTTTATATTTCAGACAAAATAAAGAAAAAAGTGTTTTTAATATCTAACTCTTAAGAGCATAGTAATAAAGTTTTCATTTCCTTCAAAACAGTTAGATGTTAAAAACATTCATTATTTATTTAAAACGTATGCAGTTTCCATACAAATTATTTCACACACAATTTTTTAATGCAAATTTCTGGAAGGATAATTGTTATATAAAATTATTAACCTTCCATGAAAATGGGTTGGTGCAAAAAGTATGTTCGAGATAAAAAATAAAGTTTTTAATGTTTATCTTTTAAAACTGAGTAAACAAATAAAGTGTTCTGCATTGGTACCCATTACGACTGTGAATTCTAAATAACTCTAAATAACTTCTAAATAACTTTATTTTTTTATTTAGTTTCTTTTTACAAAGTTTTCTGCAAAATAAAACTTTAAAGTTTTAGCAAAACTGATAATTTTTTAATTTGTAAATTTTTTTCTGTAAATTATGTTCTTATAAATTTAGAACTGTTTTTCAAATTGCAATATTTTTTTATTTATATTTAGTTCTGAGGGAGAATTTTTGTTTATCTATATAAATTAAATTTCGTTTTCTGTTATATAACTGTGTAAATTACGTTCTTACAAATTTTAACTTATGTTTCAGTTTGAGATATTTTTATTTACATTTTAATTCTAAGAAGAAATTTTGTAAATTTAAATAGATTAAATTTCGTTTTGTATTAGATATTTCTTAAGGAGTCGTCTACAAATTATGTCACATAGGTAACAAAAAGTGTGACATCACTTATTTTCGTTAAAATAAAACATTTAAAAACAGAAACTAGTAATTAACAAATGTTGTATTTATTATTAGATAATTATTTAATAATTATTTTATTATTATTTCATTATTTGATTATTATTTGATATTACTTTATAATTTATTATTTGATTATTTGATTCTAAAAAAATTTGTTTCTTAATATTCAAATCTCAACAACTAACTTGAAATTTTAAAAAATATCAGGGTAAAAATCAAAAAGAAACAACAAAAAAATTTTTGATACTTAAGCGAAAATTAATTTTATTCATTATAACAATAAAATACCTCTTTTGTATGTGTCTAAATATATGCACTAAAGATCATAAAATGGGATATATATTCAACAAACATTAGTTATATTTTATCACTTTTTAAATGCATTAAAAATTCAAAATATCAATGAAACAATCCCTTATATAACACTAACTAATTAATATACCCATTTACAAATTAGTTTTATTTATTATTTGGTTTTAAAGATAAATTTTATACTCCTTTGTCCCTGCTAGTAGGAATCAGGCTTTCTTAGCACACTGATGAATTCACCAGCACGAGTTTCTCCAGGTTCGAGTGTTAACCCTAGTGTTAAAGGCAAAAATGATATTCACAGCGCCATGGTAATCATCAGCTTTTTAAACATGTTACTCCTTTATCCCTGCTAGTCGAAATCAGTCTTTCTCAACACACTGATTAATTCACCAGCACGAGTTATTCCAGATTCAAGTTGTAACCTGAGTGTTAAAAGCAAAATAATTATATTCACCACGCTATGGTAATCATCAGCATTTTAAACGTGTTACTTCTTTGACCTTGTTGGTAGAAATCAGCCTTTCTTTTGCACATTATATAACGGATGATCCTGGGTTAATACTTCACAGGGGGAAACCCTAAGATTTCGTGATCCGAATTTTACCCTCTGTAAGGAAAAGGGTTTGATTTGAGGCGTAATGGTTTTGCTTCACTAAGGCGAATGATACTGGTATCTACAACTTATAACAGATGCCGAAACTTGTTATACATTCCATAAAAATTATACCAGTCCCAAATGCAAAATGTTTTCTACGTCTCGTCTATTCAAAGTTATGCCGTTAGTTTTTACATGCGTTATATTGATATGCATCTTGTACAGAGTGTATATTACAATTGAAAATAAGGTATTTCATTTGTTTTAATTATAAGATTTTAACAGTCTACTTGAAATCGTGTTACAGTTATGCTATACATTTACAGACTTACGTACAAACGGTACGGCGAAACTAAGTGAAAGCAGTTCATAAAGATCAGAAGGGATATTTATAATTCCAATATTAGTTTACTTAAAAGTAAGATATCGAAATCTTCTCGGTTATTGCACTTCCTGTACTTTGTATAGAAAACTAAAAATGCGCTTATTTTTATAGAAAAATATGAAGAGAAATAAGACGAGAAATATAGAAAATATGAAGAGAAAAAAGGAAACTTTCAAGCGATTAAAGAGAAAAATTAACGTGCCTTAAAAGTAATTTCTACTCTGACACAAATTATGTACTTTTAAGCTGCACAAATTAATTTCATGGAATTATACAAAATTAAGTTAAAAGCTCTAAAGGTTTAGAAATAGTTGTAAAGAAAAGCATTAAATTTCTAGCATAGTTTTTTCTTTTACGTTAAACACTTTATACTTCAGACAAAATAAAGAAAAAAGTGTTTTTAATATCTAACTCTTAAGAGCATAGTAATAAAATTTTCATTTCCTCCAAAACAGTTAGATGTTAAAACATTCATTATTTATTTAAAATGTATGCAGTTTCCATACAAATTATTTCACACACAATTTTTTTAATGAAAATTTCTGGAAGGATAATTGTTATATAAAATTGTTAACCCTCCATGAAAATGTGTTGGTGCAAAAAGTATGTTAGAGATAAAAATAAAGTTTTTTTAATGTTTATCTTTTAAAACTGAGTAAACAAATAAAGTGTTCTGCATTGGTGCACATTACGACTGTGAATTCTAAATAACTCTGAGATTTTATGTTTTTTATTTAGTTTCTTTTTACAAAGTTTTCTGCAAAATAAAACTTTAAAGTTTTAGTAAAAATAATAATTTTTTAATTTGTAAATTTTTTTCTGTAAATTATGTTTTTATAAATTTAGAACTGTTTTCGAAATTGAAATATTTTTTTATTTATATTTAGTCCTGAGGGAGAATTTTTGTATATCTATATAAATTAAATTTCTTTTTATGCTACGTAACTGTATAAATTGCGTTCTTGTAAATTTATATTTATGTTCGAAATTAAGATATTTTTATTTATATTTAATTCTAAGGAGAAAGTTTTGTAAATTTAAATAAATTAAATTTCGTTTTGTATTACGTATTCCATAAGGGGTTGTCAACAAATGATGTCACACTTTAAGAAGGGGTTGCGTGAAATTATAACAGATTGTGACAAGGGAGTGAGGGAGGTAACAAGAAGTGTGACATAACATATTTTGATTAAAATAAAACATTTAAAACTGAAACTAGTAATTAACAAATGTTTAATTTATTATTTGATTATTATTTGATAATTATTTGATTTATATTTGATATTACTTTATAATTTATTGTTTGATTCTAAAAAATATATTTCTAAATATTCGAATCTCAAAAAGTAACTTGAAATTTTAAAAAGTTTCGTGCTGAATGATGAACGATTGGTTAAAGTGCTGGCCTTCGGTACCGGAGTTGGTGGGTTCGAATCCCACTGGGGTATGGATTTTCATAGCCGTTCGGATTCGGATTTAAGCTGTATATCCCGGTCTCATTAACCTTCGTGTTGCAAAAATTAGACCGTAGCATTCCAAACCAAACCAAAAGTTTCGTGTAAAAATCAAAATGAAACGAAAAGGAAAAAAAAATTATACTGATACTTAAATCAAAACTAATTTTATTCATTATAACAGTAAAACATCCCTATTGTAGGTATCTAAATTTGTGCACTAAAGATCATTTAATGAAATCTTTATTCAACAAAAATTAGTTAGATTTTATCACTTTTAAAAATGCATTAAGATTTCAAAATATCATTGAAAGGATCACTTATAAAAAACTAACTAATTAAGGGGTCGTCTACAAATGATGTCACACTTTAAGAAGAGGGTGCCTGAAATTATAACAGATTGTGACAAGGGAGTGAGGGAGGTAACAAAGAGTGTGACATAACATATTTTGGTTAAAATAAAACATTTAAAAACACTAACTACTAATTAACAAATGTTTAATTTATTATTTGATTATTATTTGATAATTATTTGATTCTTATTTAATATATCTTATAACTTATTATGTGATTCTAAAAAAATTATTTCTAAATATTCGAATCTCAACAAGTAACTGGAAATTTTAAAAAGTTTCGTGCCGAACGATAACCTATTGGTCAGGGTGCTAGCTGTACGTTGTTCTTGGGTTAGAATCCCATTGTGGCATGGTTGTTCGTAGCCGTTCGGATTCGACTTTAAGCTGTAGTACCCGGTCTTATTAACCCTCGTGTTGCAAAAAAGTAGACCGTAGCACTCCAAACCAAACCAAAAGTTTCGTGAAAAAATCAAAAAGAAGCGAAAAGCAAAAATATTTTATGTTGATACTTAAATCAAAATTAATTTTATTCATTAAAACAATAAAATACCACTTTTGTAGGTATCTAAATATATGCACTAAAGATCATAAAATGTAATCTATATTCAACAAAAATTAAGTATATTTTATGAATTTTAAAAATGCATTAAGACTTCAAAATACCATTGAAAGGAACACTTTTATAAAACTAAATAATTAAGGGGTCGTCTACAAATGATGTCACACTTTAAGAAGTTGATGCGTGAAATTATAAGAGATCGTGACAAGGGAGTGAGGGAGATAACATGAAGTGTGATATAACATATTTTGTTAAAATAAAACATTTAAAAACAGAAACTAGTAATTAACAAATGTTTAATTTATTATTTGATTATTATTTGATAATTATTTTATTCTTATTTGATATTACTTTATAATTTATTATTTGATTCTAAAAAATTATTTCTAAATATTCGAATCTCAACAAGTTACTTATTAATTTTAAAAAGTTCCTGCCGAACGATGGTCGATTGGTCAGTGTGCTGGCCTTAGGTACTGGAGTTCGTGGGTTCGAATCCCACTGTAGCTTGGATGTTCGTAGCCATTCGGCTTTAAACTGTAGGTCCCGGTCTCATTATCCCTCGTGTTGCAAAAATAGATCGTAGCGCTCCAAACCAAACCAAACCAAAAGTTTAGTGTAAAAATCATCAAAAAGCAAAAAATTTTTATATTGATACTTAAATGAAAATTAATTTTATTCGTTATAACAATAAAATACCACTTTTGTAGGCATCTAAATATATGCACTAGAGATCATAAAATGTAATCTATAATCAACAAACATTAGTTATATTTTATCACTTTTAAAATGCATTAAGAATTCAAAATATCATTGAAGCGATCACTTATAAAAAACTAACTAATTAATATAGTCATTTACAAATTAGTTTTATTTATTATTTGATTTTAAAGATAAATTTCTCTAAGGATAATTGTTATATAAAATTGCTAACCTTCCATGAAAATGTGTAGGTGCAAAAAGTATGTTAGAGATAAAAAAAAATAAAGTATTTTTAATGTTTATCTTTTAAAATTGAGTAAACAAATAAAGTGTTCTGCATTGAGGTCCATTACGACTGTAAATTCTAAATAACTTTGAGATTTTTTTTATTTAGTTTATTTTTACAAAGTTTTCTACAAAATAAAACTTTAAAGTTTTAGTAAAAATGATAATTTTTTAATTTGTAAAATTTTTTTTGTAAATTTCGTTCTTATAAATTTAGAACTGTTTTCGAAATTGAAACAATTTTTTATTTATATTTAGTCCTGAGGGAGAATTTTTGTATATCTATATAAATTAAATTTCTTTTTATGTTACGCAACTGTATAAATTGCGTTCTTATAAATTTATATTTATGTTCGAAATTGAGATATTTTTATTTATATTTAATTCTAAGGAGAAAGTTTTGTAAATTTAAATAAATTACATTTCGTTTTGTATTACATATTCCATAAGGGATAGTCAACAAATGATGTCACACTTTGAGAAGGGGGTGCGTGAAATTGTGACAGATTGTGACAAGGGAGTAAGGGAGGTAACAACAAGTGTGAAATCGCATTATTTGGTTAAAAAAAAACATTTAAAATCATTAATTAAATTATTAATTCATTAATGAAATTATTGATTAAAAAATGCTTAAATTATTATTTGATTATTATTTTATAATTATTTGATAATTATGTGATTCTTATTTGATATTATTTGATAATTATGTGATTCTTATTTGATAATTATTTGATAATTATGTGATTCTTATTTGATAACTATTTGATAATTATGTCATTATGTAAACGATGGTAGATTGGTTAGGGTGCTGGCATTCAGTACCGGAGTTCGTGGGTTCGAATCCCACTGTGGCATGGATGTTCCTAGCAATTCGGATTCGGCTTTAAGCTGTAGGTCCCGGTTTCATTAACCCTCGTGTTGCAAAAAAGTAGACCGTAGCACTTTAAACCGAACCAAAAGTTTCGTGTAAAAATCAAAATGAAACGAAAAGGAAAAAAAATTATACTGATACTTAAATCAAAACTAATTTTATTCATTATAACAGTAAAATATCCCTACTGTAGGTATCTAAATATGTGCACTAAAGATCATAAAATGTAATCTTTATTCAACAAAAATTAGTTAGATATTATCACTTTTAAAAATGCATTAAGAATTCAAAATATCATTGAAACGATCATTTATAAAAAATTAACTAATTAATATAGTCATTTACAAATTAGTTTATTTATTATTTATTCCTAAAGATAAATTTTGCATGCAAACATTTGACGCTCAAAATTTAAATGAAATAGCCATGCAGAAATCAAAAAGAAAATCTAGAAATTTTACTATTGAAATAAAAACCAAAATAATTTTTAGTTATTATAAAATAATAATATATTGATTTCGTAGCTATATAAATGTCATTAGCAAGGTTTCTTTAGTAGATATCTAAACATATGGATCAATAAATATGTAATCAATTAGAAATTCAAAAACTAAATAGTTGTTTTCTTGAATCACATCAAGAATGTAAACTCACGAAGCTGTTAATAATACATATAGAGAATCAAGTTTCATATCCTAAAATATTCTGAATATGTACCTCAAAATTAAGCCTCAATAATACAATAATACAATATATTTTTGCCAAATATATTCTTATTAAAAGCCCTACTAAATTAAATTTTATTGATAACAAAAATAAAATGTTACTATTGGAGCTATTTTAAAATTTATGCATTTAAGTATCATATTCACAAAATTAATTTTACTGATAAAAAATCTCTGACAAAAATCTCTGTGTGTATTTAAATAATTTATGCACTAAAGATCATAAAATATATTCGAAATTCAACTTCAAATTAATTATTTTCGTAGATGACTTTAAAAATATATTAAGGATTTAAAAAACTCTTAAAAGGGGTCGATATCAACAACTTCCTTATTAAACTAACAGTTAACAACTAGTTATATTTATTATTTGGAGATTCTGAAATAAAAAATATATAATTTAATTCTAGAGACAAATTTCATACCTAAACATTCGAATCTGAATAGCATAGAATAGACCGACCATGAAAAATAAAAAAAAGGAAATTTAATATTCACTATATAAAATAATTTTATTGATTGTAAAATAAAATAGACACTAAAATGCAACTAGGTTTTTAAAGTTATAAAATCAAAATTTTGGGTGTGTAAGTAGTTTCCTCCAACATCAATGCACTTGTGTAAACGAATTTCCCACAGATTACATATCAATTATTTAATAGATAAAAAATATAGCATCATTCTTCATGAAAAACATTCAATATGTTCTTTTATAAATTAAAATAAAATACACATAGCTAGCCATATATATGTTCTATCACTTTAATTTTTTTTGTTAAAAATAATGTTAATGGCTAAAATGCATTTATATCATAGTCAACATTCATTCTAAATTTGTGAAAAATTTAGTGTTTTAATTTCTTGTTACTGTCTTCTGTCCTTAACTAATATTTAATTGTATAAGAAAACGGCATAATCACTTTTTTCGTATATACTTTGCTTTTTTATTGTTGATTAAAAAACTCGTTTATATTACAATTTAAGAATAACAATATTTATAATTTAAGAGTCTTTATATTCTAAAAGCTCATTTTTAGTGCTTTTAGATTTTAACCACTAATACATAAGAACTTCATTAATAAATTTTGTTACGCCTGTTTAATAGTTCCTAATTTGATATACAGCATTATCAACCATTAACATTTTTCGATGTAGACACATTTAACTGCAACCTTCTGTGTGTTTTTTGAAGAAAATATTGTTATTTTAAATTTGAAGAAAGAGTATTCATCACCAAATACTTGCACTTTGATGTTTTCTTGATTTGAAAAATCTTAGAAAAATGAAAAAATGTTCTATCAACATTTTCTTCTGTTTAAAATTTATTCTATCTACAAGTTAAATAAGGCAGATTCTTGGGATAAAAATACTTTGTATTTTAAAATTAAACCACTACTTTTACATTTTAAATTCTTGTCTGAGCGTATCTCAAAATTTTCAGAATAACCCTCTTACAGACTTTGTAAGTATTTAACCCTTTGAGGACGGTGCATATATTAACATTTTTTTCCAGTTTCTAGTTCTTTCTCTGTCTTCCTTATTGCAGACTTGGGCAATCGTTGAAAAAGAAATACAATCACTTTTTTTTCTTTGATATACTCGTCTCGAGTCAATAAAGACGTTGTTTATACGCCCGTCTTCAAAATATATCACTTTGATCAATTTAAGATCTTCAACATGATTATTTATTTTTTATCTTTTAAAAATGTTATCTTGATATGATCAAAATCTGCAACTATTTTTCATAGTATTAATTTCTTCTAAAAACAATTTATATCTACATTCGAATTCAACCTTAACTTCTTTATAATTTGATAAAATTCTCAACAAAATTTAATATTCACGCGTAAACTCAAAATTTTCAGAATAAACTTAAAGACGGATTGTAAGTATTTAAATATATACTTAGATCATAAATGTAATCGATTTGCAACAAATTAATTTTTTATCTTTTTAAAAATTTAACAAAATATCATTGAAAGATCCGCTTTCAAAATCTGACAAATAAACTAGTAATGTTTAAAATTTATTTATTATCTTCTAAAACAATTCATATCTAAACAAGTCTGAACAATGGATAAAAGATTTGTCAAGTAAAATTAAAAATTAACCACTACAAAATTTTATATTCAGCTGTAAACCAAAATTAATTTTATTGAATAACCCTCTTACAGACTTTGTAAGTATTTAAATATATACACTTATGATCATAAAATTTAATCGATCTTCAACAATAAATTATTTATTTTTTATCTTTTTAAAAATGTAAACAAAATATCATTGAAAATATCCGCTATCAAAATCTGACAAAAAATAAACTAGTAATTTACAAAATAGTTTATTTATTATTTTCTTCTAAAAACAAATTCTATATCTAAACATTCGAATCTCAACAACTAACTTATAATTATAAAGATTTGCCAAGTAAAAGTAAAAAAGAAACAAAGATCAACAAAATTTAATATTCACGCTGTAAACCAAAATTAATTTTATTGATTATAAACAATAAAATTCTGGATTTGTAGGTATTTAAATATTTGTACTTCAGATCATATAATGTAATCGATTTTCAGCAACAAATTAGTTATTTTTTATCTTTTTAAAAATTTAATCAAAATATCATTGAAGAGATCCGCTTTCAAAATCTGACAAATTAAACTAGTAATTTATAAAACAGTTTTATTTATTATTTCATTCTAAAGACAAATTTCATATCTAAACATTCGAGTCTGAACAAGTGGAATTTTAAAGATTGGTCAAGTAAAAATCAAAAAGCTACAAAATTTAATATTCAAGCTGTAAACCAAATTTCATTTTATTGATTCTAAACAATCAAATTCTGACTTTGTAGGTATTTAAATATGTGCTCTTAAGATCATAGAATTCAACTGATCTCCAAAGATTAATTAATTATTTTTTTATCTCTTTAAAAATGTAAACAAAATATCATTGAAAAGATCCGCTACCAAAATGTGACAAATTAAACTGGTAATTTACAAAATAGTTTTATTTATTATTTGATTCTGAAGACAAATTTTATATCTAAACATTCGATTCTCAACAAGTAACTTGTAGTTTTAATAATTTGCCAACTAAAACAAAAAAGAAAAAAAAATCAACAAAATTCAATATTCATGCTGTAAAACAAAATTAATTTTATTGATTATAAACAATAAAATACAGGCTTTGTATGTATTTACATATGTGTACTTAAGATCATAAAATGTAATTGATCTTCAACAACAAATTGTTTATTTTTTATTTTTTTTTTAAATGTAAACAAAATATCATTGAAAGGATCCGTTATCAAAATCTGACAAATTAAACCAGTAATTTAAGAAAACAGTTTTATTTATTAATTCATTCTACAGGCAAATTTTATATCTAAACATTCGAATCTCAACAAGTAACTTGGAATTACAAAGATCGGCCATGAAAAAAAATTAATATGCACGCTATAAAACAAAAAATTTAATATGCACGCTATAAACAAAAATTAATTTTATTGATTGTAAACAATAAAATACAACTTTATTAAGTATTTAAATATGTACACTTACGATTATAAAATCTAATCAATCTGGATCAAGAAATTATTTATTTTTTAACGTTTTAAAAATGTAAACAAACTATCATTGATATGATCCGTTATCAAAATCTGAAAATTTAAACTAGTAATTTACAAAGCAGTTTTATTTATTATTTCATTCTAAAGACACATTTTATATCTAAATATTTGAATCCAACAAGTAACTTGTAATTTTAAAGATTTGCCAAGTAAAACTGAAAAAGAAAAAAAATAACAAAATGTAATATTCACGCTGTAAACCAAAATTAATTTTATTGATTATAAACAATAAAATACAGGCTTTTAAGGTATTTAAATATGTGTACTTTAGATTATAGAATGCAATCTATCTTCAACAATAAATTAGTTATTTTTAATCTTTTTAAAAACGTAAACAAAATATCATTGAAAAGATCCGCTATCAAAATCTGACAAATTAAACCAGTAATTTATAAAAACAGTTTATTTATTATTTCATTCTAAAAATACATTTTATACCTAAACATTCGAATCTCAACAAGTAACTTGGAATTTTAAAGATTGACCAAGTAAAAATCAAAAACAAACCAAAAGGAACAGAATTTAATATTCAACCTGTAAACCTAAATTAATATTATTGATAATAAACAATAAAATACAGATTTTGTAGGTCTTTAAATACGTGCAATTTAGATCAAAAATGCAGTCGATCTTTCACAACAAATTAGGTTTTTTTCTTTTTAAAAATGTAAAAAAAAATATCATTGAAAAGATCCGTTATCAAAAATGTGACAAATTAAACTAGTAATTTACAAAACAGTTTTATTTATTGCTTTCTTCTAAAGACAAATTTTATATCTAAACATTTGAATCTCAACAAAAAACTTGGAATTTCAAAGATCGGCCATGAAAAAAAATTTTTAAAGAACAAAAAATTTAATATGCAAGCTATAAACCAAAATTAATTTTATTGATTGTAAACAATAAAATACAGCCTTTTTATGTATTTAAATATGTACACTTATCTTCAACAACAAATTATTTATTTTTTATCTTTTTAAAATTGTAAACAAAATATCACTGAAAGGATCCGTTATCAAAATCTGACACATTAAACTAGTAATTTACAAAACAGTTTCATTTATTATTTCATTCTCAAAATAAATTTTATGTAATCTCAACAAGTGACTTGGAATTTTAATGATTGTCGAAGTAAAAATCAAAAAGACCAAAAGTAACAAAATTTAACAGTCACGCTGTAAACCAAAATTACTTTTATTGATTATAAACAATAAGATATTGACTTTGTAGTTATTTAAATATGTGCAATTTAAATCAAAAATCTAATCGATCTTCAACAACAAATTAGTTATTTTTTTATCTTTTTAAAAATGTAATCAAAATATCATTGAAAGGATCCATTATCAAAATTTGACAAATTAAACTAGTAATTTACAATATAGTTTATTTATTTCATTCTAAAGACAAATTTTATATCTAAACATTCATGTCTCAACAAGTAACTTGTTATTTTTAAGAGTAGCCAAGTAAAAATGAAAAAGCAACAAAATTTAATATTCATGCTGTAAACCAAAATTACTTTTATTGATTATAAACAATAACATTCTGGCTTTGCAGGTATTTAAATATGTGCTCTTAAGATCATAGAATTCAACTGATCTTCAACAATAAATTAGTTATTTTTTCCTCTTTAAAATTGTAACTAATATATCATTGAAAAAATCCGCTATCAAAATGTGACAATTTAAACTAGTAATTTACAAAACAGTTTTATTTCTTATTTGATTCTGAAGACAAATTTTAAATCTAAACATTCGAATCTCAACAAGGAACTTGTAATTTAAAAGATTTGACAAGTAAAAATAAAAAAGAAATATTAAAAAAGAAACAAAAATTAATATTCACGCTGTAAACCAAAATTAATTTTATTGACTATAAACAATAAAATACAGGCTTTGTAGGTATTTAAATATGTGAACTTACGATCATAAAATGTAATTGATCTTCAACAACAGATTATTTATTTTTTAATTTTTTAAAAATGTAAACAAAATATCATTCAAAGAATCCGTTATCAATTTCTGACAAATTAAACCAGTAATTTAAGAAAAACAGTTTTATTTATTATTTCATTCTACAGACAAATTTTATACCTAAACATTCGAATCTCAACAAGTAACTTCGAATTACAAAAATCGGCAACGAAAAAAAAATTTTTTAAAGAACAAAAAATTAATATGCACGCTATAAACCAAAATTAATTTTATTGATTGTAAAAAATAAAATACAGCTTTTTTAAGTATTTAAATATGTACACTTACGATCATAAAATAAAATCAATCTGCAACAAAAAATTATTTCTTTTTATCATTTTAAAAATGGAAACAAACTATCATTGAAAGGATCCGTTATCAAAATCTGACAAATTAAACTAGTAATTTACAAAACAGTTTTATTTATTATTTCATTCTAAAGACACATTTTCTACCTAAACATTCGAATCCGACAAGTAACTTGTAATTTTAAAGATTTGCCAAGTAAAACTCAAAAAAAAAGCAACAAAATGTAATATTCAAGCTGTAAACCTAAATTAATTTTATTGATTATAAACAACAAAATACAGGCTCTTAAGGTATTTAAATATGTGTACTTTAGATTATAGAATGCAATCTATCTTCAACAATAAATTAGTTACTTTTAATCTTTTTAAAAACGTAAACAAAATGTCATTGAAAAGATCCGCTTTCAAAATCTGACGAATTAAACCAGTAATTTATAAAAACAGTTTATTTATTATTTCATTCTAAAAATACATTTTATACCTAAACATTAGTATCTCAACAAGTAACTTGGAATTTTAAAGATTGGCCAAGTAAAAATCAAAAACAAACCAAAAGGAACAGAATTTAATATTCAACATGTAAACCTAAATTAATATTATCGATAATAAACATTAAAATACAGATTTTGTAGGTATTTAAATACGTGCAATTTAGATCAAAAATGCAGTCGATCTTCAACAACAAATTAGGTTGTTTTTTTTT
Source organism: Pardosa pseudoannulata (assembly GCA_032207245.1). NCBI lineage: Eukaryota > Metazoa > Arthropoda > Arachnida > Araneae > Lycosidae > Pardosa > Pardosa pseudoannulata. Next base: position 7,314,393 of record CM063507.1, on the reverse strand, counting down.
TAAATGTAAACAAATATCATTGAAAAGATCCGTTATCAAAAATGTGACAAATTTAACTAGTAATTTACAAAACAGTTTTATTTATTACTTTCTTCTAAAGACAAATTTTATATCTAAACATTCGAATCTCAACAAAAAACTTGGAATTTCAAAGATCGGCCATGAAAAACATTTTTTAAAGAACAAAAAATTTAATATGCAAGCTATAAACCAAAATTAATTTTATTGATTGTAAACAATAAAATACAGCCTTTTTAAGTATTTAATTATGTACATTTACAATCATAAAATGTAATCAATTTTCAACAACAAATTATTTATTTTTTATCTTTTTAAACTTGTAAACAAAATATCATTGAAAGGATCCGTTATCAAAATCTGACAAATTAAACTAGTAATTTACAAAACAATTTCATTTATTATTTCATTCTAAAAATAAATTTTATGTATAAACATTCTAATCTCAACAAGTAACTTGGAATTTTAATGATTGACGAAGTAAAAATCAAAACGACCAAAAGTAACAAAATTTAACATTCACGCTGTAAACCAAAATTAATTTTATTGATTATAAACAATAAAATATTGATTTTGTAGTTATTTAAATATGTGCAATTTAAATCAAAAATGTAATCGATCTTCAACAACATATTAGTTATTTTTTTATATTTTTAAAAATGTAATCTAAATATCATTGAAAGGATCCGTTATCAAAAATCTAACAAATTAAACTAATAATTTACAAAGCAGTTTTATTTATTAATTGATTCTAAAGAAAAATTTAATGTGTGAACATTCGAATATCGACAAGTACCTCAACATTAAATGCAGGTCGTGCAGGAATTTTAAAAAAAAACCAAAAAGTTTTACTATTGTAATAAAAATCAAAATGAATTTTATTGATAATAAAAATAATATTTCTTTCGAAGCAATATAAATACCATTGGCATGTTTGCTTTTGTAGGTATCACTTTTGTCATAAAATTAATTAGAAATTCAAAATCAAATGAATCACATCAAGAATGTATCAAAGTCTTCTTAAACTCATTATACGAAGCTGTTATTAAAACACATAGAAAGTCAGGCTTCAAGTTCTAAATTATTTTAAACATGTTTTTCAAAATTTAACATAAGGGCTGTGTAGAAATTTAGTTTTAAAATAGCTAAATTTTTTCTTATTAACACTAATACTAAATTAAACTTTATCGAAAACAAAAATAAAATGTTTCCGTCGGAAGTATTTAAATTTATGCATATAAGTATCTTATTCATAGAATTAATTTTACTGGTAGTAAACAATAAAAAATACCTTTGTATATATTTAAATTTATTGACTAAAGATCATAATATGTATTCAATATTCAACCACAAATTAGTTATTTTCATGCATCACTTAAAATATTTATTGTGTGAAAATTTATTGAAAAATATCTTAAAAGTATCCAGTATCGACAACTCTGTTATTAAACTAGTAATTTGCAAAATATAGTTGCTTTTATTATTTAAAGACAAATTTCGTGTCTTAACATTCGGCCGAGTAAAATTCAAAAAGAAATTGAAAAAATAATAATAATCACATCTAGAATGTACCAAGACTTCTTAAGCGCTTTAAACGAAGATGTTATTAAAACATATACATAATTTAGGCTTAATATTTATTCTGTTAACTAAAATTAATTTTAATCATAATAATCAAAAAAATAGAATTCTTGTAGGTACACTCAATAAACAAAACATCATGACCACCCCTACATTTTGCAATGAACTCTCCTGGATGACGTGGAAGGCACGTGATCAGGTGAAAGTGGTATTTTTCTGCTGCTGGAGAGTCTGAAGAATCATTCTTTCACTTGCTTCCGTGTGTGATGGGAAAGGCTGCGTATCTAAGCGATTTTGATAGAGGGCAGATTGTAATAGCTCGAAGGCTCGAAACAAGTATTTCCGAAACAGCACGACTCGGGGGTTGTTCGCGATCTACAGTTGTTAGTACTTATGCAAAGTGTCGACATGATGTTGGACGTCCACACGCTATCAAAGAAAAAGGCCGTCGGAGACTGTCTCGCATGGTGAAGCAAAACCGGAGCCAGACAGTGGCTCAGCTGACAACCCAATATAATGCAGGGTCAAGTAGAATAGTATCGGAGCACACTGTTCAGAGGACACTGTTGGATATGGGAGCTATGCAGCAAACGTCCCACTCGTGTGCCTTTGCTGACCAAGCGTTATCTCCAACTGCGCCTACGCTGCTCCCGGGAAGATCGCGACTCGTACATGGATCAGTGGGAGAGAGTTGCCTGGTCAGATGAATCACGGTTTGTCATTCATCACGCCGATGGCCGTGTCGGGATACACCGTCTTCCAGTCGAACAGTTGCTACCTCAATGTACAGTAGGTCATACACAGGCCGATGGTGGCGGTATTATGCTTTGGGAGACGTTCTCTTGGGCGTGTCTGGGACCCGTGGTTGTGATGGACCAGACCATGAATGCTACAGGATATCTGAACATTATTGCGTCCAGTTGTATCCTTACGTAGCTTCTGTTTTTCCAGCTGGAAATGGAATGTTCCAACAGGACAACGCCCCTTGTCACAAGGCTAAAATTGTGTGTGAGTGGTTCTAGGAACATGATGCTGAATTCCAGTTAATGTCCTGGCCACCTAACTCACTGAATCTCAATCCGATAGAATAGTATTTAGGACGTCATGGGACGGCAGCTCGGAGTTCAAAGACCACCAATTCGCAATATCTGGGATTTGCGTCACCGTTGCTTAAACATCTGGTACAATCTGTCTCCGGCCATCTACCAAGGACTTGTGGCATCCATGCCAAGGCGGGTTGAAGCTGTGTTGCACGCCAAAGGTGGGACAACTAATTATTGACACGTGATCGTAATGTTTTGGGTTTTGAGTGTATATAAATAGGCCCACTTAAGATCAGAAATGTAATCGATATTAAACAACAAATTAGTTAATTTTTATCACTTTGAAATTGTATTAATACTTAAAAAAATCATTGTAAGTTTTAGTTATCAAACAACTAACTCATTAAATTAATAATTTAAAAAATAATTTTGTTTAGTATTTAGTAATTCCAAAGACACATTTTATATATTAACTTCAAAATCCCAACATATTAGAAAAAAGTTTTAAAAAATTATAAAAATTAAAATGTCCAAAATTTTAATAATAACAGTAAAACATAATTCTATTGTTAATAAACAATAAACTAAAACCTTTGTAAATATCTAATTTATGCAATTGAGTTCATAACATTAAAAATTAACCAATAAATTTGTTGTTTTCTTTGATCAGTTTTAAAACGTATATTGCCTTTAAAAATTCGTTGAAAGACTCCGGTATCAAAACCTAATTCATTAAAATACCAATTTACGAAATAGTTTTTATTATTACTTAACTATAAAAATAAATTTTATATCAAAATTTTAATCTTTTATATCTATAAATTTTATATCTTTCTAATCTCAACATGCATCTCAAAATTTAAGAAAATAGTCAAGCAGAAATAAGTCTGGAAAAAAACGTCAATAATTTAATACTGGCTCTGAAACCAAATTTAAATTTTATTGATAATAAAAAAATTGATTTTGTATATAATTTAAATATATTCATGTAAATATAAAATATATTAGAAATTCAATAAACAAATAGCTGTTTTCTGAACCACTTCAAGAATGCATTAAGGCTTCACTGGAAAGAGGTATTATTAAAAATGATATAGAAAATACGGTTTCAAATTCTAAAAGATTCTGAAATCCAGGATTCAAATATCCTTTGAAACGAGGATTTTAAATTGAGCATCAAGTTTTTAATAGATTATGAGCTTAATGCCCTTCGCAAAATTTTTATTTTGAAAAGGAAGTTATGCATATAACAATATAAAAGTGATTTAGCTTATTAAGTATCTGGTGATTTTTTTCCTCGAATATTAAATTCTATTCAAAGTGAGAATTTATTCTGACAGACAGTATTAGAGTATTTAAAAATCTAGTGTCTTGTGCAGTAAGAAACTTTTTTGAAAGTCACAAAGAAAAGAAAATTTTAATCCTAAGGTTTCATTATACTTAAGGAACTTGAGGTCTGCTTATGAATTGAAAAATTAATATAATTGATCTTTGCAACAGTTTTTAGTTACCTAAACTATTATTTTTTAGGCCTTTGGCACTTTTGCTTCTAGAGGTTCCAAAGGGTTAATGCCAAAAAGCAATCAAAACCTTGAAGTGATTTAGTTACAGTAAACATTTCACAGTTTAATACTTTTCCAGTATATTTACTACTTAGTAAACAGGTCAGCTGTTATTTTTAGGCCTTTGGTATTTTTGCATCTAGAGGTTCCAGAAGATTAATGTCAAAAAGCAATCAAAACCTTGAAGGGAATTATTTACAGTAATCATTTCACAGTTTACTACTTTTCCAGTATATTTACTACGTAGTAAACATGTCAATTTATTTTTTAGGCCTTTGGTATTTTTGCGTCTAGAGGTTCCAAAGGATTAATGCCATAAAGAATCAAAACCTTGAAGTATATTATTTACAGTAAACATTTCACAGTTTAATACTTTTCCATTATATTTACTACTTAATAAACAGGATAACTGTTATTGTTTAGGCTTTTAATATTTTTGCGTTTAGGTGTTCCAAAAGATAATCCTCTCACAGTTTAACACTTTTCCAGTATATTTACTACTTAATAAACAGGTTAATTGTTATTGTTTAGGCTTTTGGCATTTTTGGGTCTAGAGGTTCAAAAGGATTAATGACATAAAGCAATCAAAACCTTGAAGTATATTTATTTACTGTAAACATTTCCCAGTTTAATACTTTTTCCAGCATATTTACTACGTAGTAAACAGGTCAACTGTTATATTTTAAGCCTTTGGTATATTTGCGTCTACAGGTTCCAGGAGGTTAATGCCATAAAACAACCAAAACCTTAAAGTGATTTATTTACAGTAATCATTTGACAGTTTAATACTTTTCCATTATATTTACTACGTAGTAAACAGGACAACTGTCATTTTTTAGGCCTTTGGCATTTTTTCGTCTAGAGGTTCCAAAGAATTAATTCCAAAAAGTAATCAAAACCTTAAAGTGATTTATTTACAGTAATCATTTCACAGTTTAATACTTTTCCAGTATATTTACTACTTAGTAAACAGGTCAACTGTTATTTTTTAGGCCTTTGGTATTTTTGCGTCTAGAGGCTCCAAAGGATTAATGCCATAAAACAATCAAAACCTTGTAGTGATTTATTTACAGTAATCATGTCATAGTTTAATACTTTTCCAGTATATTTACTACTTAGTAAACAGGTCAGTACAATATCAGTAATTTACGACTCGAAAGTACTAAGAATTATTAACACCACACCCAGCAATTGCTTATAAATAACTAACGCTGAAAACTATACTGAACTAACTCTAGTCTCTCCTAGTAAGTACTACGAAAATATTCTAGAAAATCTGGATTCTTGCTAAATAGGCGTTAATTTTAATGAAATACCTTTAACTTGGTGACCAAAATTAATGGTCCGAAATAGCTGCCAACTTGGCGATATTCCACCAAAACGGAATTGTTAATTCGCCATTTGTTAAGTCGACGTCACTAATTGAGCTTAGGCTGATCGGTTGAGCATAGCTTCCTCTTTGCTTTGAATGAGTCTTTGCAGTTTATAAATATTTAAAAACTGTGTCTATCCAGCCTTAAGCTGGTTGGTTGAACATTAATTCAGGCTACGTGAAAAACAACTAGGAACTATTAAACAAGTCCAATTCAAACAGCTTAGTTATAACAACACTGTGTTGGCAAGTTTTGTCCTGAAATCTAGAAAACCACAGCCTTGTGTTAATTTGCATGAGTCTTGCAATTGATAGAAATTTATAACTGTTAAAACAACAGTTTCCTTTTTATGATGTCGAGTCGTACTCAAGTTTGGAGTGAAAAGAGTTATTGCTGCTTCGAACTCCTAGAAATTCAGCCTTACGATCTGACCTTAAGCTTATTCGTTGAACATTAATTGAGGCGGCGTAAAAATCACTAGGAGCTGTCAAACACGTACCATTCAAATGGCTGGATTAATACAGCACTGTGTGGGCAAGAATTGTCCTGAAATCTAGAAAGCCACAGCCTTGTGTTAATTTGAATAAGTCTTGCAGTTGATGAAAATTTATAACTGTTCCCTTTTTATGATGTCCAGTCGAACTCAAGTTATGAGTGAAAAGAGTTATTGATGCTTCGAACTCTTAGAGATTCGGCCACACGATCTGACCTTCAGCTAATTGGTTGATCATAACGCAGGATTTACATACTATAACAGAGCGTGTCTCCTGAAACAAATGAACGAAAACATATACTGATGAATTTGAAATTAAAACTAGTTCTCCTAGCTGTCTTCATAAGTTCGGAGAGGATGTAAAATCCCTCGAAGATATGACACAAGCCCCGCTATAACTGTTAATGAATCTACAGGTTTATAACAGCATTGTTAGGAGAGTTATTGTCGTGAATTTCTGAAAGCAACAATCTTCTTTTGCTTTAAATTTTTTTTTGCAGTTGAAGTAAAGTTGGACTATAAGATGCAGCAAAGATTATATTCCACAGTTTCATAAACTCAGCTAGCAATAAGATTTTCGGTCACAAAATTCCCTACCTATAAACTTCTTGATGCATTTTAACTATATTTTAAACAATTTTTCTTGTTAAGGAAGAATTGTTTAACATTATATTTACGGACCGAGACAATTTGACTCATTAAAAATTTGATCCATATATATATATATATATATATATATATATATATATATATATATAATATATATATATATAATATATATATTATATATATATATATATATATATAACTTCAATATCACTTTTCAAAAACATACGTTGGTGTTTAGTTAAGTAATAAATTGCATGTAAACTTTCATTCCTCTTCCCCGCAGACCCTTTCATTTCACATTATCAAATGGGGTATACCTATTTTCACGATTGTGAGCCAATTCGACTCATTGAATGGTTTAACAGTTAAAAGAGGTGCATAAAGAGATGACTCAAGTAGATACTTCACGAAAAGATTTTATTTTCCAATTGGTTGAAGAGCTAAGAAGTAAATATAGAGAAGTCGTCGAAGAATATTTGTCAAGTTCAACAATCATGCAAAAGAAACATATGTAGAAACCATTCTACTAAATGTAATAGAAATATTTGCGCAAAATGTGTTTCCATGATTTTTTTATAAAAAAAATTTTATTTAAATTAATTTGGAACTATTTTCTTTGCAAAAGAAAGTTCAATTTGCTTGTATGAGTCAAATTGGCTCACTTCAGTAAAAATAGGTATATGATCAACATCCGTAAATCTAGTGTTAAAATGCAAAAGAATGCATGCTTCGTTTGGGTCATAAATGCTAATAACTTTCTTCAAAGAGGGAAATCGGAATATCCCCTACCAATATTAGAGATACCTAAATCTTAAAGAGAACCATGGTAGCTCAGTTGCAAAGACATGAATCTCATAACCAGAAGAACATAAAATAGGTTCGTGGGCGTAGTATCGAAGTTCCCGAGAGGTACCTCTAAAGGCTCCTCCACACTATGGTCCACTGCAAGCTATTACCACCGTCTGGAGGGGGTATGGCTTATCGTGGTCGATGGTGGCAGACGATAAAATAGCCTTGGCGGACGATGGCTTCCGAGGCGGGTTTTCAACAAAGATCAAAGACAGCCAGATGCTCAACTAAAGTGCGCCGTAGACGAATAGAGTACTGTGGACCGTGAAAACAAGAATGATGGAACAAAACAAAAGGCATAAGGCATGTGTTATAATTGATATTAGGGTTGTCGTTAAATAGTCCTTTACTTATGAGAATTGTATGAATTGTTGTAGAGGCTTTAGAATTTGTTATTCTTTACTTAATAAAATTGTTGATGTCATAATGGTTTAATGTTTTATATAAAAAATATCTTCTTTTCCAATGTCATTTAATTTATATTTTAGGGGCCTATTCGCTCTTGTATGGTAATTTTTGTATTTATAATAAACAGTCAATTTTTTAAATTATAGATGAACTTCATATTAATATTGCAGATGTTGTATTTTTCTTTTTAAAAATTGTTTAGATTTGCATTATTTTTTCTCAGAATTTTCACTTTTCTTATTAATAACTACTTAAGTGTATTTTTTTAAATCTTTGATGGTGGATCTTGTACTTTCGATTTGATTTATTTTTTTTTTTTTAAATATAAATTTATCTTCTCTTAAAGAATATTTTTATTTCCATTTCTGTCGACGTGGTATTCTTTATATCGATATTTATTTGTAGGGGTTTTTTTTGCCAGTTTTATTATGTGCTTATATTTTTTTTTTGTCTATGTTTCGTTTGTTCATATTATTTTATTCGACACACTACATTTATTAGTTATTATAAAATCGATCAAGGTCACCATCAGGAAATGCCAAATGATGGCCGATTGGTTAGGGTGCTGTCCTTCGGTACCAGAGTTCGTGGGTTCATGAACAGTGGCATGGATGTTCGTAGTCGTTCGGAATCGACTTTAAGCTGTAGGTCCCGGTCTCATTAGCCCTCGTGATGCAAAAAGTAGACCGTAGCACTCAAACCAAACCAAACCATCAGGAAGTGGTGAACAATTGGCCATAGTGTGGAGGCTACATTAAGATGGAAGGCCAAGCCTGGGATTCTTTTGCTTTGTCCGTTCCACTAAATGGGGCAATGTTACTAGCGCCCGTAGCCTTTTTTAAGCTACACATTCTTTCCCGGGTGGTACTAAATGTATAACAGCTTCGCAGCCATGTATTTGCATAAAGGTATATATGTCTGTATTGCCAGCAGGCATGAAAAAACCCGCTTAATTATTTTATAAAAATTCTAATGTATTTATTGTTCGGAAATCTTCATTATAATAAATCAAGACGAACTATTTGGGATTTAATAACAGTTTAAACAGGTCTGGAATACCGTACAATATTTTGCATAACTTTATTTCCTACCGAAACAGGTACACTTTCACCAAAGATTCCTTTAAAAGATATACGTCACTTTATAAGCAAAGTAAGAAAAAATATCCACAGCAGTAATTTTTCTTTCGGAAGCAGAAGAAAACTTTGTTGCTCTAGGAACAACAGAGTAACAAGAATTGCACGAGTTTGAGAAATTGATCTGAATGAGAATCATTTGTTCTCGTAAATTATTTAGCGCTTGACAATACACGCTTGTGTATTTTTCCCGGACAAAAGAAAATGTCACCTCGTGGAGGCATAATAGCGATTTGAATAAAGAGCTTTCAGGTTGATTTATGTTTTTTTCAGGTGTGGAAGACAATAATAAAGACAGATTTGCAATTTAGGTTGTGTTTTAAAGGGGTTGTTCAATAGTACTCTTCCTAATGAGATACATTTATTCGTGTCTGTCGACGCGTGATTCAGAAATCTATCTAAAAGTCTGTATCATTCATCCCTGCTTCTATATTAAGAGAACCCAACTTGTTTGTTTTTGTTGTCCATCTGTAGTAATGTTATCTGCCTATATGGTGCTTCCATAATAAAATTTTTGCTGTTTGTTAGTGCCCCACATCGGACATATTTATAATAATCATAATAACGAATCTTCACGGTGATTATGCCAAAAAGTAATCCTGTATTACCGACATTTGTAAACTTCTATCTGACATTTATATGTCAAAAATGATATGAACTGTGAGTTTTTAACGGGAACAGATGCATTATAAACGCCGGTCCAGTGCGCCATGTTTTTTTTTTTGGGGGGGGGAGGGAACCTTCAATAAAACGAGTGTTTTGTGTTGTAGTGTAATACATTTCTGTTGTTATTTCAAATCCATTAATAACCCAAATTTGCTTCATATCGTCTTTAATATTGCCGAAAAAAAAACTCGGTCAACAAGCTCAGTGGCCGAATGGTCAAAGTGCGAGATCCGGACCCGAAGATTGTGGGTTCGGTGCTTACCATGGCAATTGATTCAAAGTACGGATTTTTAATTTAAAAATGTTATTTATTGTTTCATTATGTTCTCGAACATTCTAGATCTTACTTTAATATGTAAATTAGTTATTTCTCGAATATTCTGTTCGGGTATAAAAGATGATACCCACTAGTTGTAGGCAACTTCTCAATCTTGTAAAGTTGCGAGTTGCTACTTAGCTTCAATAAATTCGTCTGTTAAGTTAAATGGTGTGTTCATTCGAATCTTCGTGACAATATTAATTATAGTAAAATGCCACAGATCTATATTACAGTATTCATATAAAGAACAAAAGATAAGAAAATAATATAAAAAAAAATAAAAAGTAAAAGAAGCACTTCCCGTGCTACACCTGAAAAAAAATTGCCAAAGTCTTAAGAGCACGCTGCATTCTTTTCCTTCCTTCTGAACTACTTCAGTAACCCTATACTTTTTCCATTGTCCTGTGCTGATGCGTTCGTTGTTCCATTGTTCTGTGCACAATGCGTCCTTTCCCGGCTCTGTCCAGATTGACCGGAACTCCAGACATGGTCCTGAATCGCCTCCTGACGACCAATCACAATTCTCGAAACTTGGTGAAGTTTAACCTCTTCCCTGTACGCCGTACAGATACAGATTTCTGGCCTCTACTAATTTGCCCGTACGGCGTAGGGGCAATTTGGTTTCTATTTCCCTTGCACTGTTTCGGCCGTATTTTTCCAATTTTAGTAACAAAATATTCTCACAAATTGCGATAGTTGTCCAGTAAATGATAGTTTTCAATCTATTGTATTTTCTACTCTGGTTCAAAAGAGCGGGTTTTTTCGCATGTTTTGTATCAGAAGAAGAATTGTTATCTTTCAGTGTATAGCTTTCTGGTTATATTTTACTAACCACCTAATAATTTTATTGATGTAAGAGTTGAATAATATATTTTTACTTTTAAATAATGGATAAATCAGAGTGTATGGAGCTAATTTCTTATTCGAACTGTGACTCGGAATCAGAAACTGAATTATCTGTAAATGATAGTAACGAAAGTTTACTAGATGATCTGGATAGTAGTGACTCTCATAGCAGTACAGATGGAATCAGTCAAGCAAGACAATTCTTTTTAAATTAATTGTGATAATCCTTCGGATCCGCCTCCTAGATTTGCTTTCACTGGAATTCCAAAAATTAACTTGGATGTCGATGAGACTAGAGGTAAACTTCAGTTCTATGATTCTTTCATAGAAAGAAAAAAGTTGTATTAAATGCTTAAAAATAATTATCAATGGTAATTTTAATAACATATCTTTACTTAAAAATGTAAAATGAACAAAAAAATGTAATAAAACATGTGACATTTTTTGATCGAATTCTGGAAAACAATGAAACTCTCAAAGGGTTAAATCTGTTATTTCTTTTGTATTCTCCCCACACCCTTCAGATAGGGAATCTCTGTTGCATCATCCATAGAAACTGAGGGAGGACTCAAGTGCTGAAAGTGTCCTAGGGCCTTTGTTTGGAATTCCAATCGGTAAAGATAAGGAAGCATTGCATCTCTGTCCGCAAAAATGTCATTCACGCCAGTTTCATTTCATTAGTTGGTTAGTGATCTGAGTTGCAACGATGTCGAAATGCGTTTTCCTAAATCTCGAGCAGCGCATTGAAGTTCTGCTTGAATATGAGAATGAGAAATCGGCAAGAAAGTTAGCTGAATTATTAAACTGCGGAAGAACGGAAATCAAAAAAGTCATTAAACAAAAGAATTTGATTTTGAAGGAGTACGAAGACTACAAAACAAACAAAAACAAATTGTAGCCCTTTTTAAAAGAAAAATGTAAAGAAGCATGAAATAAAGCACTATTTTCTCTTTAGATAAGTTTTAAATTTCATTCACATAAGGAATGTATGTCAGACTTGTTTATATTACGCATTATAGTAATTATCTTATAATAATAAATAAAACCCTTCGGAGCGGCCAACTCCTCTAAACGGCCAAATATTCTCAGTATGGAGGGGTGGCCGCTCACAGAGGTTTCACTGTATATAAGAGAGAGGACCAAATCTGAATTTGAAATATCTGTAAAAATGAGTACCTTTGTGGGTTTATATGGTGTGCCAGAAACATTTCTGGTTTGGAGCCATCCAGGATTGGGTAGGTGTGGTAGCAATTTTCAATCTTCCGGTCTGGTCAGGGGCTTCCTTTTGAGTATATGACGTGCGGCCGTGATATTTGACACGAGAACACTTCTGTTAGACGCGAGATGTTCCAAACGTTCTCGGAGTCTCTGTCGAACTCAAGGCTATTCTCCTTGGACTCCGAAAGTCTCACTGTCACAGTCGTCTTCTCTGACTTCTGAGAGTTGGACTTTTCTACTCGACTAGAATCGACTGGACTGCCGAACAACACCTCCCTCTTGACTTTTCTTATTTTATGTATTTTTCATCTGTGTCCATTCTTATCTCTCTTCGTCCAATCAGGAGAGCTGTAAAAATCCAATTGGTCACCTTTACCCCGCCTTGACACCGCAAACGTGGAAAACCCTTATCCCTTCAAAGTGGGCACTGTCCCTTAGGGACTCATAAATAACTCCACAATGGTACATTCTTATTTAGTGTCATGTACAGAGACGCTATTCTAATCTAGGACTGGGATCAGAACACAGCCCGAAACACCGCCCTTTACAAAAGATGTGATAAGGTCAGATTTATATCCCAAACATTTTACTTCTCGTATTAATTAATCAATTATATTACTGATCTAAATCGCCTCATCACAGTCAGAACGTTTAAACATTTTCTATTTTCTTCTTTTAAACAATTCTTTAAATCCCGCATTTGTTTCGTGAATTGGTGATATGTGTTTTGTATATCATTTCCAAATCTTTAGAAACACATTCCATGACTTTATAAATTTACCGAAACAAGATTTGTGTAACAATATACGGATGAAAAATATTCGTAAAGGTTCTAGTTTTCATTTTTCTCCAGAAAACAGCAACAGAGCTGAAAAAACTTCCACGAATTAAATTTAGCGCTATCTTTAAAAAAATGTTTATTCACAACTTGTTATCACTTTTTAAATTTTTAGCAACGTTCCGAAGCGGTGAGTTTTATTTGTTTACTCCCGTGCTGCACTTTTGAATTTAGCTTTCCCCTGGGGCCTGGAAAAAACCCCAGCACAGATAATATTTCTCAGAAAAGAACTGAAAGTTTTTATATATTTCACTTTGGGGCTTACCTTTGGCATAAGAAACTTTTATCAGCTTTTGTGAGCGTTTTAAGTTGCGGCAAGGTGTGATTCGGGTATTTTGCTATTTGTAGATAAGAATTAAAGTAAAATTTGCAAGAGTTGGACTGCAGTTCTGTGCGAAGAATTTATATGGTTTGGATTCTGAATGATTAAAGAAAAAAAGTATTCGTTATGCAAATGACTTAGGTAAACGCAGAATGATATCTTTGTTAATGTTCACAGTATTTACACTAAACTGAGAAAATGAGTTTAAATATAAAAATATTTGGAATATTTTTTATAGCTCCATAAGTCTTCAGAAAATATTCACGATAATAAAGAATATTTGCTATCGATAATATATATATATATAAATGATTCTGAAAACTTTTATTTCTGAAGCTGAACAATTGATAAAGCCTTACGGAGCCTAATTGAAGATATATGCATGTTTCTTCCACAAATCCGTTACATATACGCTAAAAGATTGTACAAGAATTTTGACTACTGATTGTAAAGGCCTTTCAAAACCGAACAGAAATAGTTTGTAATCGTAAAATAATTTTGTTCAAAAGTTCTTTTTATCGCTTACAGGTATAAATAAATGTAACTGATAACCACATGTAATTACGACTTATCAAACATTTCTAAAATAAATTCTCGGCAAACATTTATTATATTGCTTGGCCAATAATTTGTGTTTATATTATCAAACTTTGTATATTGTCAGGGCTACATTAGATTAAAAAAATCTTACATATGAATTAAACTGGAACATGCTTTGTTTCCTAAAAACTACAAGATGTAAAATTAGAAAATATATTTTTCCTAAACAGATGTTACTCGTTACACTAGATTTAGTGGCTGGGTTGTTTTTTCACTTAAAAATCTTTTTATCGGTTTAACTTTTGTAATTTTTAAGTTATAATTTCACATTCCTGGTCGTAAATTATTGTGTTTAACCAAAAATAGAAAATTTTAATTAAGGGGTATATATGTACGAGAGGTTAAAAAGGAAGATTTTCTTTCTAAAACGTTGAATAGAAAAGTGTTAAAATGTTGTAACTATCCTATATATAATTTTAACGGATTCTTAGAACGAACGAGTTTTTCTTTTGAGGGTAGTTAAAGTTAAATCTAATAAACAATCTACAAAATTTTCACGTTTTTTGATTATTTATAAATTTTTTTATTTGGATGGACACTTCATGATTTTTTTGAACAACGCACACATAAATTTACTTTTCCGTCAGGTATATAGACTAATATAATTACAAATTACTTTATTCAACTCTTCTTCTTAGCCCACTGTCCTGTTTCTAATCATGGATCTTGTTGGTGCTTCAACCACATTTGGCGAAATTGGCGTGCTTGCAGCGTGGCGTTTGAAATCTGGCGAGGGGATCGTAACTCAACAAATTGATACATAAACAAAAGCAACATTTTGAGGAAAAATTTTACAAAAATTGAATATTTAAAATCTAATTGAATTAACAAAGAAAACACAAAGGAAACACATAACATTCATACTAAATAGACTGAAACATTCACTTAATCACAAATTAAATAAACTGAGTGTGATTTTCATCACAAATTTGTGATTTAGTGTAAATTGTAAAATTAATTTAATTTTGATTCTGTATTTTGAGTGGAGGTTGAAGAGGAGTTGTAAAATTGAAAATTTTTTTTCAAATCTCTTATCTACTATAAAACTCAATTTTAAAGTACTTATTTTACGTGCAATATCAAATAATTGTTTCCACGACGTTTACCTTTTTTCATAAATGAATCCCCTCAAATCTTAACCCTTTAAGGCATGGCATATCATTTTAGATACGACTAATATATACACTCAAGAGCCGAAACATTATGACCACCTTTCAATAAAGAGTTCGCCCACATTTGGCGAGCAACACAGCTTTAACACGCCTTGGCATGGATGTCCCAAGTCCTTGGTAGATGGCTGGAGACAGATTGTACCAGATGTTTAACTCCCTGGGTACGACTCCGGCTCATACCGGCCGAAGCACTTAAAGACGGGCTTGGCCGGAATGGGCCGGAAGGATGAAAAATAGGGGTGATAGGTATGTCTAGCAGGGGTCTTCTTTTCATCTACCCAGCCTTTACGACCAGTTTGATTAATTACTGCCTATAGCAAAGTTTGGCCACATTTTCAGGTGCTTTCCTTAGCAATCAATTTTTACTTTCTTTTTATTCTCTAATATAATTCTAAACTTATATTATGCTGATATATATATATATGCTGATATATATACATATATATATATATATATATATGTGTGTATATATATATATGTATATATATATGTATATATATGCATGTATATATATATGTATATATATATATATATATATATGTATATGTATATATATGTATATATATATATGTATATATATATATGTATGTATATATATATATATATATATATATATGTATATATATATATATATATATATATGTATATATATATGTATATATATATATATATATAAATATGTATATATCTATATATGTATATATATATATATATGTATATATATATATGTATATATATATATGTATATGTATATATATATATATATATATATATATATATATGTATGTATGTATGTATGTATGTGTATATATATATGTATAATTATATGTATATATATGTATATATATGTATATGTATATGTATATATATACATATGGGAGAATGGGACAGTCGATTTTACATTTACACCTGCTGAAAACTTTAGGACTTAAGGGTAGTAAAATCATCTGCTCTTGTCGTCCTTAAAGAGTTAAGCAACGGTTACGCAAATCCAAGATATTACGAATGGGGTGTCTTGGAACTCTGAGCTGCCGTCCCATGACATCCCAAATGTGTTTTATCGCATTGAGATACGGTGGGTTAGGCGGCCAGGACAGTAACTGGAATTCAGCATCATGTTCCCGGAACCACTCCACAATTTTAGAGCCTTGTGACACGGGGCGTTGTCCTGTTGGAACATTCCACTTCCAGCTGGAAAAACAGAGTCCATTTAAGGTTGCAAGTGGTCTGCAATGAAGTTCAGATACCCTGTAGCATTCATGGTCTGTTCTACCACAACCACGGGTCCCTGAGACTTCCAAGAGAAAGTCCCCTCAAAGCATAATACCGTCACCACCGGCCTTTGTATGACCTTCTGTACATTGAGAGAGCAACTGTTCGCCTGGAAGACGGCGTATCCTGACACGGCCAATACTTGTTCCGAGTATTCGAGCCATTACAATCTGCCCTCTATTAAAATCACTTAGATCCGCAGCCTTTCCCATGACAGGGTGGTCTTGGCCCTTGAGTGTATCTTGTAGAATTTTTACGTTTACTCAGAACTAGTTTTCTCTTTGAGAGTAAATAGAGGGTAATCTTATAAATAATATAGAAAGGTAATTTCTATTCTTTATAAACATTCCGTTTGCATCTCCAATTTATGATTTTTCAAACAACGCACACCATTTTAATTTTTCGACAGGTACATAAACTGAAATCAAGACAACTTGCTTTTTCTATTATAAAACTCTATTTCACAGTACTAATTTTACAAGTAATACCAAATACATTTTTTTTCACGAAGCTTTTCCTTTTTCATAAATGACATCCTATGATGTTTAAAAGGATAGCTGATAACTAGCATGACGTCCTGTAGTATTCAGAGTTGTTTAAACTTCATATGTATTTTATTCTGTGTAGTCCATAATAACTTATTGATCTATATGCATCGATATGTAATAGGCAGGAATGACTAGGGAACTAAAGGTTTAAAATCCAAATAGTGAGCAATGTATGTAAATATTCTTCATACTTATTAATATCCTTAATACTAATGTTTATTTGACTCTAGAAATGCTTCGAAAACCAAGCATGCTTAGAGGAATACCCAGGGTAAAAGTGGAATTCAAGAACACCCTTCACTATCACAAGCATCTTAATCACTAAGAGCTAATCAGTATGTTTAATGTTTATCTATAATATTTCTAAAGCAGTTATAAAACTAATTTTATTTAAAAGAGCATATTATAATCTACATTGAGAATTAAACAGATAACATTAAAAAAAATCAAATTTACGAAATTTTCAAGTTTTTCGATTATTTATAAATTTTTCTTTTGGACGAACATTGTAAGATTTCTTGAACAACGCACATAAATTTACTTTTCCGACAGGTACATAAACTAATATAATTACAAATTACTTTATCTGCTATAAAACTCAATTTTAAAGTACTTATTTTACGTGCAATACCAAATAATTGTTTCCATCAAGTTTCCCTTTTTTCATAATTGACGTCCTATGATGTTTAAAAGGAAAGCTGAACATGATGCAATATTCAAATTCGTTTAATCTTTAAATTTATTTTATTCTGTGCAGTCCATCCTAACTTATGATATGCTTCGATATATAAGCAGTAGCAATGACTAGGGAACTAAAGGTTTAAAATCCAAACAGTGAGCAATGTATGTAAATATTCTTAATACTTATTAATATTCTTAATATTAATGCTTATTTGACACTACAAATAAGAAGACCAAGCATGCTTAGAGGAATACCCAGGGTAAAAGTGGAATTCAAGAACACCCTTCACTATCACAAGCATCTTAGTCAGTATGTTTAATGTTTATCTATAATATTTCTAAAGCAGTTATAAAACTAATTTTATTTAAAAGAGCATATTATAATCTACATTGAGAATTAAACAGATAACATTAAAAAAAATCTAAGTCCAAATATCAAATATTACTGTAGAAGAATAAAAATGATATTTTAGTAAAAATAATTTTAATGATAAATTTTTAGGAAACAAAGTGTTCAAATGAAATTAATTTTATTGATTAAAATAAACAAATGTTAGATATTAGAAAAAAAACATAATAAATTAGTTTTCATTAACTGCACTTTCTTGTACCTCCTGTTATATCTTTTATCGTCAACTGGAACTAAACTACATGGTTTATCAACTTATCTTCTTTTCAACACTATTATTATACGAATTTAACTGCAATTTCTTGTACCTCCTGTTATATCTTTTATCGTCAACTAGAACTAAACTACATGGTTTATCAACTTATCTTCTTTTCAACACTCTTGTTATACGAACTTAACTGCAATTTCTTGTACCTCCTGTTATATCTTTTATCGTCAACTAGAACTAAACTACATGGTTTATCAACTTATCTTCTTTTCAACACTCTTGTTATACGAACTTAACTGCAATTTCTTGTACCTCCTGTTATATCTTTTATCGTCAACTAGAACTAAACTACATGGTTTATCAACTTATCTTCTTTTCAACACTCTTGTTATACGAACTTAACTGCAATTTCTTGTACCTCCTGTT
>CM063507.1:7260796-7278296 GCA_032207245.1 Pardosa pseudoannulata | reverse complement strand
ATTAGTTACTATACTATACTATTCTATACTATACTATAGTATACTATACTATTATTACTATACTATACTATTCTATACTATACTATACTATATACTATATACTATACTATTAGTTACTATACAATACTATACATACTGTACTATACTATAGTATACTATACTATTCTATATTATACTATACTAAACTATTCTATACTATACTATACTATTAGTTACTATACTCTACTATTCTATACTATTCTAAAGTATACTATAGTATACTATACTATTAGTATACTATACTATTCTATCTATACTATACTATACTATTCTATAGTATACTATTCTAAAGTATACTATAGTATACTATACTATTAGTTACTATACTATACTATTCTATACAATACTATACTATACTATTCTATAGTATACTATTCTTAAGTATACTATAGCAGACCATATTACACTACACTATACTACACTGCACTACACTACACTGCACTACACTATACTACATTATACTACACTAACTACCCTACACTATACTATACTACACTGTACTATACTATGATATAATATACTATACTATACTAAGCTATAATATACTACACTATACTATACTACACTATACTATACTACACTATACTATACTACACTATACTATATTACACTACACTACACTAGTTCTATATTGCATGGAAATTTTATGGCTTTGATTTTATAGTGGCTTAAAACTTGTTATCAATTCGCGAAACTCGGTTGGTGATTCTACACAAAATCTGTTTATTTACATAAATTTTGATATTTATAAGTCTCCAGGTAAAAAGAAAATATGAGGTAACACAACCTTGTGTTGGAAAAACGAAATCTGTTTGTATATCACATTTAACGGGAAAACTTTAAGTTTTAAACATTTTTGCTTTATATATTAGTGGTTTGTATGATTCTTGTTTTCAAAGCGAATACACCCACGTAGATCAATAGGCTTGATTGCTTTTATACCTTTTATGCATTAGATGAAGTTTTTAACAGTCATGTAAAATAAGGCAATGAAGGGGTTTTTTTTCTTTTCCAAAATACTTTTTTTCATGTCTGGAAATAAATTGCAACAAAAATTTTTGTTTATATCGAATTATTGGATTTCATGTCCACAAACACTAAATACAAATGCAAAAGGTATATGCACTTGAAGTGAGTCTCTAAAGTGCCGGATAAATATAAATTACCTATTTCTGAGAAAACTATTTACGTAAAATTCAGGAAATACAGGCTATTATAGTCTAGAATACTTATAAGGCAGGTACTGAAATTTTGAGAAGTTCCTTTTTATTGGTGATTTTGTGGTCAATGTTTTTTTATAACACTCGGGCTCATGGGCCATGTCCTTAAGGGTTAAATGGAAAAATAATATCGGAAGCAGTCTTAACCTCCTCTTTCTCGTATACACATAAAAAAGAGAATTAACTATTTTTATTAGTCATTCATTTCTTTTACTTTTACAAAACTCACGAATTCTAACACATAATTTATATCTGTCTTCTAGCTAGAGTAGCATGTTAATTTATGATCTGGAATACCAATATCGGATAATATTACAATAGAAACAAAATGTATTATAATTAATTAATTAATTTAATTTAATTTAAAGTAATTAAAATTAATTAATTAAATTTTCATGATTGTAAAATATACTTAAAATGTTTTCAACCCATTTATTTCGGAGAAAAGTATTCGTTCAACAGAAATCTACACAGAATATAGAACTTATGCTATAGTATAGTATAAATACTATACTGTACTATAGCATAAATATTATGCAATAGTATAGTATAAATACTATACACTACTCTGCTATAGTATACGATACTACAATATAGTATAAATACTACACAATACTATAAATACTATACAGTACTATACTATACGATACTACATTATAGTATAAGTACTGTAAAATACTATAAATACTATACAATACTATTGCTATAGTATACGGTACTACACTATAGTATACGATCCTACATAGTATAAATACTGTACAATACTAAAAATACTATACAATAATATACTATAGTATACGATACTACGCTATAGTATAAATATTATACAATAGTATAAATAGTATACGATACTACACTATAATATACGATACTACACTATAGTATAAATACTGAACAATACTATAAATATTTTACACTATACTATAGTATACGATACAACACTATAGTATAAATACTATTCAATTCTATACATTCTATACAATACTATACTATAGCATAGTATTGTATACTATACTATACTTTACTACACTACACTACACTATACTATACTATACTACACTACACTATACTATACTATACTACACTATACTAGTTCTATATTCCGTGGATATTTTATAGCTTTGAAGGTTTCGCGTAAAAACTTACTTGTTATCAATTCGGGAAACTCGGTTGGCGATTCTACACAAAACCTATTTATTTACATAACTTTTCTGTTTTTGATATTTATAAGCCGCCAGGTAAAAGGAAAATACGAGGTAACACAACCTTGTGTTGAAAAAACGAAATATGTTTCTATGTCACATTTACGGGAAAACTGGAAGATTTAAACATTTTTTCTTTCTATCTTCGTGATTTTTATGTTTCTTGCTTTCAATGCGTATACACCAAACGTCTTTCTCGTATACTCATAAAAAGAAAATTAACTGGATTTATTAGTTATGCATTTATTTTTACTCTTACAAAACACGAGAATGCTAACACATAATTTATATCTGACTTTTAGCTACAGTAATGTTTTAATTTATATGAGCTTCAATACCAATATGTGTATATACTATAATGACAAAATATTTATAAATTAATTAATTTTATAAAATTATTAATTAAACGGCCATGATTATGGAAGATACATAGATTGATTTTAACCCAGTTATTTCAGAGCAAAGTATTTGTTTAACAGAAATCTCCACGAAATATAGAATTTATACTATAGCATGGTATAAACACTATTCTATACTAAAGTATAAATTCTATACTATACTATAGCATAATTATTATATATCTATTATAATATTTATGCTATAGTATAAATACTATACTAT
The DNA here is from genome assembly GCA_032207245.1 of Pardosa pseudoannulata. NCBI lineage: Eukaryota > Metazoa > Arthropoda > Arachnida > Araneae > Lycosidae > Pardosa > Pardosa pseudoannulata. The sequence continues at coordinate 7,275,214 of CM063507.1, read as the reverse complement.
ACTATAGCATAAATATTATACAATACTATATTATAAATACTATACAATACTATACTATATTAAAATACTATACAATACCATACTACTATAAGTACTATAAAATACTATACTATAGTATACGATACTACACTACAGCATACTAGACTACATATAGTATAAATACTGTACAATACTAAAACACTATACAATACTATACTATAGTATACGATACTACACTACATTATAAATACTATACAGTACTATACTATAGTTTTACGATACTACACTATAGTATAAATGCTATACAATAGTATAAATAGTATACGATACTACATTATAGTATAAATACTACACAATACAACGCAATACTATACGATACTACACTACAGCATACGAGACTACATATAGTGTAAATACTGTACAATACTAAAAACACTATACAATACTATACTATAGTATACGATACTACACTATATTATAAATACTATACTGTACTATACTATAGTTTACGATACTACACTATAGTATAAATGCTATACAATAGTATAAATAGTATACGACACTACATTATAGTATAAATACTATACAATACTAGGCAATACTATACAATACTACACTATAGTATAAATACTGTACAATACTATAAATACTATAAATACTATACTATAGTATACTATAGTGTAGTAGTGCACTACACTACACTACACTACACTACACTACACTAGTTCTATATTCCGTATATTTTATAACTTTGAAGGTTTCTTGTAAATCTTACTCGTTATAAATTCGAGAAACTCGGTCGGCGATTTGACACAAAAGCTGTTTAATTACATAACTTACCTTTTTTATATTTATAAGCTGTTATATTTTGATATTATTATATATTTATTATTTATAACATTTACGGGAAAACTGAAGTTTTAAACATTTTTTCTTTCTATCTTAGGGATTTTTAAGTTTCTTGTTTTCAAAGCATATACACTAAACGTCTTTCTGGTATACTCATAAAAAGAAAATTAACTAGTTTTATTAGTCACGGATATTTTTACTTTTACAAAACACATGGTAACACATAATTAATATCTGTCTTTTAGCTACAGTACCATGTTAATTATAACTTGAATACCAATATTGGATAATACTTATATAGACATAAAATTAATTAATTAATTTTATTATTAATTAAGTTAAATGACCATGATTGTGGAAGATACATAGATTTTTTTAACCCAGTTATTTCAAAGCAAAGTATTTGTTCAACAGATATCTCCACGGAATATAGAATTTATAATATTGTATAGCATAAATATTATATATACTATATTATAGATATTATACAATACTATATTAAAAATACTATACAATACTATACTGTATTATAAGTACTATACAATACTCTACTATAGTATACGATACTAAACTGTAGCATACAAGACTACTTTATACCATAAATACTGTACAATACTATACACTATACAATACTATACTATAGTATACGATAGTACACTATAGTATAAAAACTATACAATAGTATAAATATATAAGATACTACACTATAGTATAAATACTATGCAATACTATACTATAGTACGATACTACACTATAGTATAAATGCTATACAATAGTATAAATAGTATACGATACTACATTATAGTATATATACTATACAATACTAGACAATACTACGATACTACACTATAGTATAAATACTGTACAATACTATATAATACTATACAATATTATACAATAGTATAGTACACTACACTACACTACACTACACTACACAACACTACACTACACTACACTACACTACACTACATTATACTATACTATAGTATACGATACTACACTATAGTATATAATGTACAATATTAAAAATAGTATACGATATACACTATAGTTAAAATACTATACAATATTATACTATATTACGATACTACACTATAGTATAAATGCTATACAATAGTATAAATAGTATACGATACTACATTATAGTATATATACTATACTACTATCAATACTATAGGATACTACACTATACTATAAATACTGTATATATAAATACTATACAATATTATACAATATATAATATTTACACTACACTAATACACTACGCTACACTACACTACATTACATTATATTATACTATACTATAGTATACGATACTACACTATAGTATAAATAATGTACAATAATATAAATAGAATACGATATACATTATAGTTTAAATACTATACAATACTATACTATTGCTTACGATACAACACTATATTTAAATATACAATAATCTAAATAGTAAGATACTACACTTGTATAAATACTATACAATAGTAATATTTAAGATACTACACTATAGTTTAAACACTATACAATACTATACTATAGCTTACGATACTACACTATAGTATAAATGCTATACAATAGTATAAATAGTATACGATACTACATTATAGTATAAATACTTTACAATACTATGCAATACTATACTATAGTTACGATACTACAGTATAGTATAAATGCTATACAATAGTATAAATAGTATACGATACTACATTAAGTATATATACTATACAATACTATTCAATACTATACGATACTACACTATAGTATAAATACTGTATAATACTATAAATACTATACAATATTATACAATAGTATATATATACTACACTACACTACTCTACGCTACACTACACTTACACTACACTACATTATACTATACTATAGTATACGATACTACACTATAGTATAAATAACGTCTATACATTAAATAATAAACGATATACACTATAGTTTAAATACTATACAATACTATACTATAGATTACGATATTACACTATAGTATAAATGCTATACAATAATATAAATAGTATAAGATACTACATTGTATAAATACTATACAATACTATGCAATACTATACGATACTACACTATAGTATAAATACAGTACAATACTATAAATACTATTCAATACTACCCTATAGTATAATATACTACACTACACTATACTACGTTACACTACATTACACTACACTATACACTATTCTATACTATACTACATTGCACTACTTTTACTATACTACACTATACTAGTTCTATATTCCTTATTTTATGCGTTGAAGTTTTTGCTTAAAAACTTGTATCAATTCGGGAAACTTGGTTCATTCGGCAGAAAATTTATTTCATAACATTTCTCTTTTAGATAGTTATAATGTTATATTTTGATATTATTATAAATTTGATATTTATAATATTTCGGGAAAACTGGTATTTTTTTTAAACATTTTTTTTCTATCTTCGTGATTTTTATGATTTGTTTTGTAAAGCGTGTACACCAAGTAGATATATAGACTTGATTAATTTTATACATTTAGCATTAGAGATGATAAATTTTTATCAGTCATGTAAAATAAGATTGAATTTTTTTCAAGTACTTTTTGTGTGTCTTGAATAAATTGCAACAAAATATTTTATTTATATCGAAGTATTGATGCCCTTTTTCTCAAGCTTCTAATTTTTACTGCTTATCTATAAGTAGATAATATGCTTAGAAATATTAACAAAATTCGATAAATATAATATATCTTCCTATAAAAATAGAATGTTTTTAGACTCTAGTTGCATGAATGTACTTCTCTAGTACGATATATTTATATAATCCCTATAATAGCCTAATGTTTGTCCACGAATTTATGAAGCGGTTGTACCTGGAATATACAGCATCCATATTGGTATTTTATGAGTTAGGATTAGCAAAATTCAAAGCGAGTTCGAAATCCACCTCATCCCCCCTTTTCGATCGTTTAATGCTATTTTTTCAAGCCTCATTCTATACTAAACTCATTCTTGATAGGATGGCAACGGAGAGTAATATTTAAACTGACTGTTTTTACTCGACACTGATATACTCTGATTATCCTTGACCGTGTGTAGCATGGTATGTTCTTAGAGTCTTCCCATTTGATCGTCATATTTCTCGAATTGACGGTTCTGTCCCAGACGCAGCCAAGTTTTTCTAAATGTCTAATTAATTTAACATTTTTTTATTTTTCTTTTAAATTCTTAATTCTAAAGATGTTTTACTATTTTAAAACAAAATTTTGCTATTTTTTCAAATTTTTATGATTTTTATGAATTTTATTTTATTAAATTCACTTATTGTTCTACGGATATCCCTGGACACATAAATTTCATGTTTTTGTATCCTTAAATTTTTTTTTCGTCATATGATAATATCATAAGTTATTTGTCCTTTGGTCTCGAATTTATGAAGCAGTCGAATTTAATATAACAATATTGGATTTTTGATGAGTTAGGGTTACAAAATTCAAACGAGTAATGTTTATCTTTTCCTAAAAAGAAAATATATTCTATAAATTGATATGAATAAGCTTGGTCACAGCAAAAAATACTGTCATATATAAAACGTTCGAAATCCACACCGTCTCCTTTTCGAGCGTTTAACATTATATCAAGCCCCATTTAAGAGCAGAAGATTAAATTTAACAATTTATCACATAATAAATAGTAAAAATAACATTTTTTTCTAGCATATGACTTCATTCCTTTAACAATCTCATTAATCATTTCTTATTTTAAATTTTTTAAATATTTTCTGCATTATTTTTTCATACGTATAATAAACATAGATATTACATAAATAATTTTCTTTTTTATAGATTTAAATAATAATTAAGTACATATGTGATAATTTTTCCTTTCTTATTTTAAATTATTTAAATATCGTCTGCATTATTTTCACTATTATTTATATCAAATATGAAAGAAAATTATTTATGTAATAAAACTAAGTTCAGCGATTAAAACGTTTGTGAAAATAATGCAGACGATATTTCGAGTCTTTCTAAAAACAATCATTGTGATCTTCAATGCAAAGGCGTTAAGACCAATCAATTTACACTTCCACCCACTTCACGCTGTGGTGACATATTTTATTAATAATTAATTAATTAATTTCATATATTTGTGTGTTTGGTGTTATGAATAAATTTATAACTAAAAAGATTACAGTCCATTAGATGATTTAAACAAAACCCAGCGACCTCATCTAACAATATCAATTATATTAATTATCAATTATATTAATGATCTAAATCGCCTCACCCCATATCCCATAATTTACAGAAAAATGGAATAGAAGAATGTAAAGTAAAATATCCGTTCAACATGAACAGTGCTTTTCTCTTTTCAACGAAGTTTCATTTTCGGATTTATCCCTTTTGTGTTTTTATATACCAGAGTTCACTTAATATTAATGAAACAACCATAATTCTAGAAGAAGGACAATACATTTCAACCCAGAACTGTATTTATTTGTCTGCAAACTCTAAAGAATCAGGAAAGATTAAATATGTGTAAGAACTTCTTATCTGTTCGATAAACTCAGTTAACTTTTCTAGCAATATATATTTCATTCCTTTACATAAATTCATTCCAAATATTGGAATAATTAGAGCAGTATGCCCTCTTTCCAAGCTAATTAAATTACCAAATTTAAGTATAACTACTTTATCCTCATACATATTCAATTAGTGTAAACTATTAACTACTAACTGAGAATAAAGAACCATGTAAATAGTTGATTTGTTTCAGATCACAATAGACTTCCGGTTATCACAAATAATTAAGAATTATTTTGTAAATGTTATGTAAATTTACCTTACATCAAAGAAATTTACTTACAGTATACGAAGGTTACTCTGAAATTTTTTAGATTTGTGCAGATAAGAATTTACAAAATAAAAAAAAACGGTTTAATTTTAAAATACAAAGTATTTTAACACAGTAGACGATTTCTTACTGACTTACTTCAACTTGTTTAGAGTAGAAAAATTTTACACAGAAGAGAAAATGGAGTTGACGCGAGAACATTTTTGCACTATGATTTTGTACTATTTTAAAGCAGGATTAAAACAAGAAGAATGATTTCAAAGGTTGCAATTGACATTTGGTGATGAATCTCCAGTTCGTGCTACTGTATTCAGATGGTTTAAAGAATTTAGCAGAGATCGCCATTTTCTCCAGGATGAAGAACACCTAGGAAGGCCGCCGTCGGCAGTCATCCCGGATAATGTGTCTGCCATATGAAAAATGTTAATATATGATACTCGCTGTACCTATCAAATTATACAGAAGGAACTTAACATTAGATCCGCAACCATACACAAAATTATTAATGAAGAGTTACATATGAAAATAGTGGTTTGTCGTTGGGTTCCTCATAATCTAATTGAGCACCATAAAGGGGAACGTGTCAGAATCAGTAAAGAAACTCTTAAATTGTTAAGTGATGGTGGTCACCGCATCATTTCTAAAATTGTAACGGATGATGAAACGTACATACTGATTTTTGACTTTCCAACTCGTCAAGAAAGCAAAGTATGGGTTTTTGAAGATGATCCCAAGCCGACAATGGTGAAAAGACAACGCGCACTGAAAAAAGTGATTTATGCCGTTTTCTTCAGATGTACGGGATTGGTCAAAGCCATCAACATGGAAGGACAGAAGACAGAACAGCAAACTGGCAATACCACTAAATGTTTTACACAAATTCTACATGAAGTGTCTACAGATTCTTCAATATTATATATTAATAGGTTTTTATGGATATGAAATCAGGAAAAATCAAGAAATTTAGATCAATTTCGTTAATATTTTTTTATAAAAAAATAGCTTTTGTGTAAAATTACCCATCCCGCGGTACTAGGGCTAAAATTGAAGTACTCGCATGTAAGAATATTTAGATCGAATTTATCGCAAGTATATTCATTCCGGGTGAATACCAAACACATATATGCATTTTTACGCCATTCATTTGACACGAGCTTAAAAGAAAAATTTGATTTTAAAAAAAGTAAACACATTCCCACACAAATGAAGGCGCTGTTATCACTTGTGAGAAATTCTACTAAATTCCATGGATATTTTCATGGAATAAATACTTTACGTTGGAAGTACTCGACTATCTACCACTCTGTCTTGACAATAAAACATCCTAGAAGAAGGCGTAGAAGCAAATAGGCATACTTTCACCCCAGTGGTGATTGTTAAAATAAATGGTACACCCCTTTGCCTTAATACCATTAGCCTCCGTCTCAATCGAGCGTAGTTTGATCAAGTGGACGACAACAACAAATGTCTACAGTTTTGCTTCCACTTTTGGAAGCTTAGTAAAGTATCGTTTTTAGCATACGCACTGATTCTTGAATATTAAATCTTTATATATTTTTATGAGTATGGAAGTAAGAAAAATCAAGAAATTTAGTTTAGTTTCGTTAATAACTTTAAAAAAACTAAATACAAAATAGTGTTTGGGTAAAATTATACATCCCACGTTACTAGTGCTAAAATCGAAATACTCGTATGTAAGAATATTTATATCGAATTTATCACAAGTATATTCATTCCAGGCGGACTACCAAATACATATATACATTTTTACGATATTCATTTGACAAGAGCTTAAAAGAAAAATTGGATTTCCAAAAATGTAAACACATTTGCACACAAATGACGGCGCTGTTATCACTTGTGACAAATTTTACTAAATTCCATGGATATTTCCATGGAATAAATACTTTAAGTTGGAAGTACTCGACTATCTACCTCTCTGTCTTGACAATTAAACACCCTAGAAGAAAGCGTACAACCAAGAAGGCGTACTTTCACCCTAGTGGTGCTTGTTAAAATAAATGGTGCAACCCTTTGCCTTAATACGATTAGTCACTGGCTCAATCGAGCTTGGTTTGACCAAGTGGACAACAACAAATATCTACAGTTTTGCTTCCACTCTCGGAAGCTTAATAAAATACCATTTTTAGCACAAGCACTGATTCTTCAATATTATAACTTTATATATTTTTATGAGTATGAAAGTAGGAAAAATCAAGAAATTTAGTTCATTTTCGTTAATAACTTTAAAAAAAAACTAGACACAAAATAGTGTTTGGATAAAATTATCCATCCCACGATACTAGTGCTAAAATTGAATTACTCGCATGTAAGAATATTTATATCAAATTTATCTCAAAGATATTCATTCCAGATGGAATACCAAACACATATATACATTTTTACGCTATTCATTTGGCACGAGCTTAAAAGAAAAATTGGATTTTCAAAAAATGTAAACACATTCCCACACAAATGACAGCGCTGTTATCACTTGCGACAAATTTTATCGCCTCCCACCAGAAAGCTTGTTATGGAACATCTTCCGTATAGAAAGTTCCACGGAATTCCAATGCCAGGCGGCGCAAATATATCCTATTTGTAAAGAACAGCATAAACTCCTCATCAACAGGTGAACAATGTGAACGGGTTATAACACTATGAGATCGTAAAATTCTAGCGCTGACTGCAATTGTTTGAAATGACAGCCGTTCCCATGACAACGTTCCTTCTCGAGATTGCATTCCTGGCACCATTTTCTGGATCTCGAATAAATGCAAGTGTAAATTATGAGGATATTATTTCAGTTTTGTTTTATGTCTGTTTTTGTTTTTGTGTGTTTTTTTTCAATTTTTTTTTATGTATGATTTTTTATTTTTTTTAATTTTTTGTTTTTTTTTTTATATTGTTTTTTTTTTAGTTGGATTTGTTTAGTGTTTTTTTATTTTGTTTTTGTTTTTTGTTTTTTGTTTTTTTCTTCATTCTCTTAATATAATGTATTTTGTTTTTGATTTTTTTACCTTTGCTTTTGTAATTTTTAGTTTTTTTTTGGGTTTGTTTGTTGTTCGTATTTTTATGTTTGTTTATTTATCTGTGTTTTTTTGTGTCATTTTTGTGAGTTACGCAATTGTATACTGTTTATAATTTTATTTTTAAAATATGTTTATTGGTTTTTTGGTTGTTTCTAAAATATTAGTATATGTTAAATTGTTATTGTTATAGTTAAAAGTTTTAATAATAAATAGTATTTTATTTAAAAATTTTTTTTTAAATTGATAATTTAAAATTAATTTTATAATAGTATAGTATATATAAAAATAGTTTATATTAAATAGTTGATATTATATGTATAGCAATTATATTTTATATTTGTATATAATGTTTATTTTAAATAATTTATAATATTTTGATAAAATTAAAATATAATATAAAAATTTTTAAATATTTTTAGGTATATTAAAAATACTTATGTATTTTCCTTTAAAACAAATATAAAAAACTGTTTATTTCTTTAGTTTTGTAACAAGTTTTGCATGTACTCGCCGTACAGGATATCTCAGAGTGAGGTTTTTGCCTCTACTGCAGGATTCTCAAATCTTGTTTTGATGATAGTCGCATGAATGGAATGATTTTAGTTTCTTATTTATCGTTTTTGTTTTCGCTTCTGGAGAGAGAAAGGGGGGTATCTCATTCTCTTTCTCAATTCCCAAAGAAAAGAGATGTTTGTGATCTCGACCCAAGCTCCTTTTATTAATTCTGAATTTTTGCCTGAAAGTGGATTTTTCAGACTAGGAATGTCAGATAAATTTTCATGCGCCTGTCGTAGTATGGATATAACACATTTGGAGAAAGAACCTGACGGGAAAAGTTGAAAACAGTTTTTCGGCGACATAAGTTACTCTCTTATACAACTCGTGCATACATTGAATTGTGAGTTACGACAACAATTACAAAATACTGCAGTATACGCAATCAGTATACGCGTATTGTTAAAACAGTTTTAAAATAGTTTATTGGCGATGTATATTATTTACCCATATAACTGGTGCTTACATTAAATTGTGAGTTACGACAACAGTTACAAAATACTTCAGTATACGCAATTATTATACATATATCGTTAAAATAGTTTTAAAATAATTCTTAAGCTATATATGTTACTAACCTATAAAACTGGTGTATACTTTGAATTATGCATACCAACAATTATAGTATACTGGAGTATACGCAATAAGTATACATGTATTGTTAAAATAGTTTTAAAATAGTTTTGACGATATAATTTACTCGCATGTATCACTGGTGTATACATTCAATTGTAAATTATGACAACAACTAAAAGATACTGCAGTATACTCAATAAGTATACACGTATCCATAAAACAGTTTTAAAGTAGTTGTCAATGATATAAGTTACTAACGTATATAACTAGTGTATACTTTGAATTATGAATTACAACAATTATTGCAGTATATTGCAGCATACAAAATAAGTATACGTATATTGTTAAAATATTTTAAAATAATTTTTGGCGATAAAATTTACTCACATGTATAACTGTTGAATTGTGAGTTACGACAACAATTACAAAATACTGCAGTATACTCAATAAGTATACACGTATCATTAAAACAGTTTTAAAATAGTTTTTTCTATGATATAAGTTATTAACGTATATAACTAGTATATACTTTGAGTTGTGAGTTACAATAATAATTACAGTATATTGCAGTATACTCATTGAGTATACGGTTATTGTTGAAATAGTTTAAAATAGTTCATAGGCTATAAGTTACTAACATATATAACTGGTGAATACATTAAATTGTGAGCTATGACAACAAGCATAAATTAGTGCATTATATGCAACGATTATACTCGTATCATTAAAACAGTTTTAAAATAGTTTTCAGTGATATATGCTACTAACATATATAGCTGGTGTATACTAACATATATAACTAGTGTATAATTGTGAGTTACGACAACAATTACAGTATATTGCAGTATACGCAATGAGTATACACGTATTGTTAAAATTATTTTAAACAGTTTTTTGGAGATATAAGTTACTCGCATGTATAACTGGTGCATACATTGAATTGTGAGTTACAACAACAATTACAAAATAGTGCAGTATACACAATGAGTATACACGTATTGTTATAGTAGTTTTAAAATAGATTTTTGGCGATATAAGTTACTCGCATATATAACTGGTGCATACATTGAATTGTGAGTTACGACAACAATTACAAAATACTGCAGTATGCACGATGAGTATACGCGTATCATTAAGACAGTTTTAAAATAGTTTTTCTGTGATATATGTTACTTAAATATATAGCTGGTGTATATTAACATATATAACTGATGCATAATTGTGAGTTACGATAAGAATTACAATATATTGCAGTATACGCAATGAGTATACACGTATTGTTAAAATGGTTTTAAAATACGTAAAAAAATATTGTTAAAGTGGTTTTTGGAGATATAAGTTACTCTCATGTATAACTGGTGCATACATTGAACTGAGTCATGACAACAATTACAAAATACTGCAGTATGCACGATGAGTATACGCGTATCATTAAGACAGTTTTAAAATAGTTTTCCGGTGATGTTAGTAACATATACAGCTGGTGTATAATTGTGAGTTACGATAACAATTACAGTATATTGCATTATACGCAATGAGTACACGCGTATTGTTAAAATAGTTTTAAAATAGTTTTTCGGCGATATAAGTTACTCGCATGTATAACTGGTGCATACATTGAATTGTGAGCACAACAATTACAAAATACTGCAGTATACGCAATAAGTATACACATATCGTTAAAACAGTTTTAAAATAGTTTTTTGATGATATCGGTTACTAGCGTATATAACTGGTGTATACTTTGAATTGTGAGTTACGGTAACAACTCCAGTATGTTGCAGTTTACGCAATGAGTATACATGTATTGTTAAAATAGTTTTTGGCGATATAAGTTACTCTCATGTATAACTGGTGCATACATTGAATTGTGAATTAAGACAACAATTACAAAATAGTGCAGTATACGGAATAAGTATACACGTGTCGTTAAAACAGCTTTTAAAATAGTTTTCTACGTTATAAGTTGCTAACGTATATAACTGGTGCATATTTTGAATTGTGAATTACGATTACAATTATTTTATATTAAAGTATACGCAAATAAATATACGCATATTGGAAAAATAGTTTTAAATAGTTTTTGGCGATATACGTTATTCACATGCATAATTGGTGAATAGATTGAATTGTAAGTTACGAGAATTACAAAATACTGCATTATTCGCAATAAGTATACACATATCGATAAAATAGTTTTAAAATAATTTTAAGGCGATATATATTACTAACATATATAGCGGATGTATACCAACGTATATAACTGGTGTATACTTTGAATCGTGAGTTACGTTAACAATTACAGTATATTGCAGTATACGCAATGAGTACACGCGTATTGTTAAAATAGTTTTAAAATGGTTTTTGGCGACAGCTACTCGCATGTATAACTGGTGCATACATTGAATAGTGAGCACAACAATTACAAAATACTGCAGTATGCACGATGAGTATACGCGTATCATTACGACAGTTTTAAAATATTTTTTCTGTGACATATGTTACTTAAATATATAGCTGGTGTATATTAACATATATAACTGGTGCATAATTGTGAGTTACGATAACAATTACAATATATTGCAGTATACGCAATGAGTATACACTCCGTGATTTTAGGTGTGTACATTCATGTTTAATCCATATCTTGGATGCCTAATTTAAAACACACTTATCACTCAATCTTATTTAACATTTGCTATCCCGTTTGCTCTATAAAATATGCCAAACATAGCATCGTAAATTTATATAACTTTCAATAGTTTTATCTCATTCAGAAATCTACACATCTTCACTAACACATAAATTCTGCAACACAAAACGGAAAATAGATATTAATTAAAATTGTTGGACAATTTTCTACTTAAGAATTTTTAAAATTACCACTAATTTTAATTATTGCTAGTTTTGCATCCCATCAGGTGCTATTCTATTGAAACTCTTATTATAATAAAAAAAACCTAAGGAAGTAAATTAATGTAATATGAACATGCATATATACTCGTTTATCAGAAATGTTTTAAGTTTTACTAAATATAATAATCTCGATTTCCAGAGTTAAGCCTTGAAAATTAGAAAATTTTAGAAAAGCATGGAATTAAACATCTCAATAGAACTAACACTCTTTGTGTATTAATTCTTTACAAATAAGGCATAAAAGTAGTATCTGAAAGGAAAAGAAAATTTTTATTGTTTTACTTTTCATGACTGATATAAAACTTGCCATCACAAGTAAGGCATAAAAGGTAGAAAGCAAAGCATATCGATCAGCGCGCCAAAACATAAAAATCACAAAGTTAGATGCAGAGACAAAATGTTTAAAAAGAAAGAACAATTAGAAAATTATGGAACTAGACATGTAAATACAAATAAAACTGTTCTATACCGATTTCTAAAAGTTGAAAGCTTAATATACCGGGTGGCCATAATTAAACTGACAGCGCCGCTCACAGTGTTCTGTATCGCGATCTATTTGCGAGAATGACGCCACATTTTGTAGGAAGGTTAAACAAAACGGGGGACGAAGGATTCCGCGAAAAAAGAAATTAGTTACAAAACTTACCACTAGGGGAGCATTTGGCGCTCTGTTATAGAAAATAGAGTGTTCACAAATGCAAATTCCAAGCAGCTGGTACTGTGCCAATGGATGTAACGTAAAATTTGAATAAAGAACTTTTTCTTCTGCTCAGCGTACTTGATATTGCAGATCACGAGACTTTATAGGCGTTTATGTAGATTTTACGCTTTTTTAAAAGTGTTGCCATATTGCACTTGAGCTAAATCAGAAAATGTGCATAATAAAAGGTAATTTTATTCCGTATTAATTTGCATTTGTTAACACTCTATTTTCTATAACACAGCGCCAAATATTCCCCTAGCGGAGACTTTTGGAACAAATTTTTTTTTTGCCGAATCCTTCGTCTCCCATCTTGTTTAATCTTCCTACAAAATGTGGCGTCATTCTCGCAAGTAGATTGCGCTACAGAACACTGTGAGCACTGTCAGTTTAATTATGGTCACCCGGTATATATCAAAGTGTGTTTATATGCATAGAAAGAGAGAAACATAAAAATTATAAATATAGGTAAAAAGAAAAAATTTTCCCCTACAAATGAAATATTGATACATATTTTCTTTACCCACCGAAAAGTAAGTTTTCTTTTTACCTCGCGGTTTATAAATATCAAAAATCCTAGAGTTATGTAAATAAACAGCCTTTTGTATCAGATAGAAACTGAATATTCCGAATTGGTAAGAAGAAACTTTCGCAGGTATAAACTCTTCCTTCATTCGGTGAAGTTTACTGTCAAATAAATACAGTAGGTAGGAAATTCTGTCTTGAAATTATTTTACCTAATATAAATGATCTTGGATGTTTCTTTGTTATTAAACCAACTCTGTACCAGAACAAACTAGAACACAAATAGAAAATATCCGACTATAAAACTTTAATTATTGTATTATTAATATTACCACTAGTATTATTATTATTTTTTAATTACTGAGAATTTCTACTACCATTACTGCTGCAATTGCATTAAAATCGTATTTATAACTGTCATACTAATAATTACATTTGTGTAAT
>CM063507.1:7243296-7255796 GCA_032207245.1 Pardosa pseudoannulata | reverse complement strand
TATAATTTACTACTCATTGTTGGATGAAAATATATTGCTCATCATTAAATTAACAAAACATTGAAACTTTAAAGATCATTTCTAGCATCTGTGAATGAATTTTGACATTGTTGAATACGAAGGTACTCATTGTTTAATTATAATATGCTACTCATAGTTGCATTAAAATATATTGCTCATCGTTAAATCAACAACTTTAACATTGAAGCTTTAAATATAATTTCATCCACCTGTGAATGAATTTTGACTAGTTTTGTTTTTACGCTTATATGTACGTAATACAATTAAGAAATTTTTAATGTTCAGATTTCAACGGAAATATTTTCATTGCCTCTTTCAGTTTTGATTTGTTGTTGAATACAAAGTTACTCATTGTTGAATGCACATCTTCTCTTTATTCAATAATAAAATACTACTCATTGTTGGATGAAAATATATTGCTCATCATTAAATCAAGAACTTTAACATTGAAACTTTAAATAGCATTTCGACTACCTCTGAATGAATTTTGACTAGCTTTGTTTAGACGTTTGTACGTACGTAATACAATTAAGAAATTTTTAGTGTTCAGATTTCAACGGAAATATTTTCATTGCCTCTATGAATTTTGATTTGTTGTTGAATACGAAGTTACTCATTGTTGAATACGCATCTTCTCCTTGTTGAATAATAATATACTACTCATTGTTGGATGAAAATATATTGTTCATCTTTTAATCAACAACTTTAACATTGAAGCTTTAATTACCATTTCGACCACCTCTGAATGAATTTTGACTAGCTTTGTTTAGAAGTTTGTACTACGTAATACAATAAAAAAAATTTTTAGTGTTCAGATTTCAACGGAAATATTTTCATTGCCCCTCTCAATTTTGATTTGTTGTTGAAAACGAAATTACTCATTGTTGAATAAAACTATTCTACTCATTGTTAAAGCAATAATCTTATCATTGAAGCTTTAATTATTCGCCTCGACCATCTTTGAATGAATTTTGACTAGTTTCGTCCAGACGTTTGTACGTACGTATTACAATTACGAAATTTTCAGTGTTGAGATTTCAGAGGGAATATTCTCATTGCCTGGATCAATTTTAACAAGTATCAACGTCTAAAATGTGTATCGAACAGGAAATCCTAAACTTGGAACTTTAATATTCATCTCGACCATCTGTGAATAAATTTTGACTAGTTTTGTCTAGACGGCTGTATGTACGTATATATGAGGGTAGGTACATATGTATCTTGCATAACTCAAAAACTAAGATGAAATTTTTCATTTAGGACTGTTGTAACACTTAGTTGTACCCTTCTAATTTTTATAACAATCTGTGCTGTATGTATAGAAAACACTCTATATTAAACAAATATTAAAATGCTACCGTTTGCCGACATATAGGAATACAAGAACTCTACTCATTCTTCTACTAATTGCAACATGAACCCACTCATTATTTAATGATTATACACTACTTATTGTTGAATACAACTCTACTCATTGTTGAATACGAGGCTACTCATCGTTGAATACACATCTTCTCATTGTTGGATTAAAATATACTACTTATTTTCAAATCAATAACTTTAACTTTGAAGATTTAATTATTCATGTCAACCACATTTGAATGAATTTTGACTACTTTTGACTATTATCTAGACGTTTGTACATACGTATTACAATTACGAAATTTGCAGTGTTTTAATTTCAATGGGAGGTTCTTATTTCCTAGATCAATTTTGGCAAGTATCAGCGTCTCAAATGAATGCTCTTACTAGAAATCCTAAATCTGGAAACTTTGCATATTCATCTCGACCATCTTTGAATAAATTTTGACTAGTTTTGTCTAGACTTCTATATGTATATATGAATGTATGTACATATGTATCTTATGTAACTCAAAAAAGTTGAAATTTTTCTTTTAGGACAGTTGTAACACCTAGTTGTACCCCTTTAAATTTTATAACAATCTGTGCTATATGTAAAGAATAATCTCTATAACAAATATTAAAATGCTACCGTTTGCCATCACATAGGAATACAAGAACTCTGCTCATTCTTCTACTAATTGCTACATAAAACCAGTAATTATATAATTATTATACACTACTCATTACTGAATACAATTCTATTCGTTGCTGAATACGATGCTACTCATTGTTGAACAAGAAACGACCCATTGTTGAATACGAAGTTACTCATTGTTGAATACGCATCTTCTCACTGTTGAATTAAAATATACTACTGGGTTGAATTAATATATACTATGAATACTTATCTTCTCATTGTTAAATTAAAATATACTACTCGTTGAATTAATATATGCTACTCATTGTTGAATACTCATCTTCTCATTGTTGAAGTAAAATATACTACTCGCCGAATTAATATATACTACTCATTGTTGAATACTCATCTTCTCATTATTGAAGTAAAATATACTACTCGTTGAATTAATATATACTACTCATTGTTGAACACTCATCTTCTCATTGTGTTGAATTAATATATACTACTCATTTTTGAATCAATAATCTTAACTTGGAAACTTTAAATATTCATCTCAACCATCTCTGAATGAATTTTAACTAATTTCGTCCAGACCTCTGTAGGCATATATGAGTGTATTGTTACGAATTTCGCAAGTTCGCATGTATTTTTGCCGTATACTGTGTATTATAATGGGTAAATCATGTATTTGGCGAGATATTGGCGACTATTTTTTGGCGCCAAGTTTTGGCGATTTATCGCCAAATTTGGCGACTTGGTGACTTTCTTGGCTACCGTTTGTACCTAGTACTTTCTAGAATATTCCAGTTTCTCCCGAGGATATAAATACCGGGGGCCGATCCTGATCGAGGTTCAGTTAGCTGAGAAATTTGTAGACCTACGTTGTTTGGCGGTAAGAGTTTTAGTGAACTATCGCCTGGGCTAACCAGTTCTCGCGGTGTTGGCTGCTGTATTCGTGTTTTCCCTGCATTACGAATAAAATGCTGTTATTTTTTGCTGTCTTAATTCAAAGTCTACTCAATCCACGAATGCTACGCTTCATAAATTGGTAACAGTATGTACATGTATATCTCGCATGACTCAAACCCATAGAGAGTTGAAATTTGGGGTATACGGCTGTTGTTACACTTAGTTCTGCACCTTTGATTTTTTTTACAATATATGCTGCATGTAAAGAAATCTCTGTAACACATATTCAAAGGTTACCCATCAAATGGAAGTACAAGAACTCTACATATTTCTGTACTAATTTCTTTATTACGATTCTGCTCATCAATATTGAAATTGGATAAAGAAAAGCAAACTGGTGCATATAAAAAAAATGTGATGCAGACACCACGTGAATTCTTTGTACCATTATTAAATCAAAAAATTTTTTTGCCTGATATCACATCAGATTTATCAAAGATGTATTTATCAAAGATAATTTCGTTTCTCAGGGTAACCGTGCTGTGAGTACAGATCAAGTACTACTCACTGATAAAGACACACAATATTAGTTTGAGCCAAAATTTTAAATGAAAGTTACTTTTATTTCTTTCTAATGCAGCTGTCAACACAGATAGATATATATGTATATATATATATATATATATATATATATATATATATATATATATATATATATATACTATATATATATATATATATATATATATATATATATATATATATATATATATATATATATATATATATATATATATACTATATATATATATATAGATATATATGTATACAAAACATGGCTGTGAAGCTGTTACTCATTTAGCACCAATCTGTAAGCACGCTTAGCTTAAGAAATGCTACGCGGGGAAGTAACATTGCACGGACCGCGCAAAAGACTGTAAAAGCTCGATCTAGAATTGAGTCTAATCCAGACTTTTCGGCACTCTACTGTACTTAGGTTTTTATTCTTAAAACGATTTAATATTGTCATACTAAAACATATATGTTTACACGTATAGTCGTTGGATTATCCAGTGGTACGGAATATCTGATGATTTATGAAATTTTTTAAATGAGAATCACACCCGCGGACTATACGATAGTGCGTACTATATGTGAAAAAGCTACGGTAGATTTTTAATAACCATTGCAATCACTGCAATAGCTCCTTGTCAGCTTAAGGTACCCGTCTACGTTCGGAGAACTTTATTCTTTAAACGTAGAAACTAGTTCATGTTTTTACATTTTTAGATTTATTTTTTATATTATTAGAGAGAACTACACTTAAAAAATTTATTCCTGGAGAAGTTTTTATAAAATTTCTAATAAATGAAGAAAATTTAGTAAAAAAATCGGGTTTTTTCAAATGGTCTAATTTTTTAATAAATTAAATTATTTCAATATTTTTTGATGCAACCCATTTCTTATACACTGGACTAGTGAATCACCTAAAATCTTTGATTTGCATTTGGTAAAAAATTTTGGTCCTTCAAAGTCATACGCATTGAATTTTTAACGAATTTTCATTACCTTTATATCTAACTGTGAGTGTAACATCATTGAAAATTATCCAAATTTAAAGCTTTTAGGTAATTCACTAGTAAATACTATCAAAATCATTCATAATAATTTTCGACAAAATATTTTAAGAACTTTTTGAGAAATCACATTTCAAGTTTCGACATTTTATTAAAAATACCGTTCTGAGAAAAACGCTTTTGAAATTTATGAAAGCAACTTTAACTATTAAAAAATTAAAATACATGTTTAAAACTCCCCACACTTTCTTGCTTCAAAACTTTCTAATTGCCAAGTTGCTAATTATTAAAAATACTAGAAAAACGTTTAAACTAATCTTAATGAAAATATAAAAAGTTTTGTCCAAAAAATGCTCTTTAAAAGGCTTTAAAGTCACGACTTCCGGTTCCGAAGTCGCTACTTGCATTTTGTTTTGACAGCTGTCACTGGTGTTTAAATAGCTGTAACTTTTCTTTAAAATGCCGTAGAGAGAATACAAAAACAGATTTAGAAGCTTAAAAGTTGAAATTGTATAATAGAGAAATTTAAAAAAAAAAACTATGATTTTTGTCAAAAAATGACGTTTTTAACATAGACAGATACTTTAATGATCTCGAAAAGGCTAAAAATCTCTTTAAAAGCTTTAAATTCACAACTTCCGGTTCCGAAACAGCTACTTCTGTTTTATTTTGACAGCTGTCACTAATGTTTAAATAGCTGTAACTTTTCTTTAAAATGCCGTAGAGACAAAACAAAAACAGATTTAGAAGCCTAAAAGTTGGAATTTTACAATAGAAATATAAAAAGAAAATTACGATTTTTGGTGAAAAACAAAATGACGTTTTTAACATAGACGAATAAAGTAATGATTTTGAAAAGGCTAAAAATCTCTTTGAAAGGATTTAAATTCCAACTTCGGGTTCCAAAGTTGCTACTTCCGTTTTGCTTTGACATCTGTCACTGATGTTTAAACATCTGTAACTTTTCTTTAAAATCCCGTAGAGACAAAACAAAAACAGATTTAGAAGCCTAAAAGTTGGAATTTTACAATAGAAATATAAAAAGAAAATTACGATTTTTGGTAAAAAAAAAAATGACGTTTTTAACATAGACGAATAAAGTAATGATTTTGAAAAGGTTAAAAATCTCTTTGAAAGGATTTAAATTCCAACTTCGGGTTCCAAAGTCGCTACTTCCGTTTTGTTTTGACATCTGTCACTGATGTTTAAACATCTGTAACTTTTCTTTAAAATGTCGTAGAGACAAAACAAAACAGATTTAGAAGCCTAAAAGTTGGAATTTTACAATAGAACTATAAAAAAAAATTACGATTTTTGGTTTTAAAAAAAAGGACGCTTTTAACGTAGACGGATACCTTAATGATCTCGAAAAGGCTAAAAATCTCTTTGAAAGGCTTTAAATTCCAACTTCCGTTTCCAAAGTCGCTACTTCCGTTTTGTTTTGACAGCTATCACTGATGTTTAAACAACTGTAACCTTTCTTTAAAATTCCGTAGAAACAAAACAAAAACAGATTTAGAAGCCTAAAAGTTGAAATTTTATAATAGAGAAATAAAATAAAATTATGATTTTTGACAAAAAATGACATTTTTAATGTAGACGGATACCTTAATGATCTCGAAAAGACTAAAAATCTCTTAAAAAGGCTTTAAATTTACAACTTCCGGTTCCGAAGTCGCTACTTCCGTTTTGTTTTGACAGCTGTCACTGATGTTTTAAGAGCTGTAACTTTTATTTAAAATGCCATACAGACAAAACAAAAACAGATTTAGAAGCCTAAAAGTTGAAATTTTAGAATAGAGAAATAAAAACAAATTATGATTTTTTGCAAAAAAAATACATTTTTAACGAAGGCGGATACCTTAATGATACGAAAAGGCTAAAAATATTTTAGATTTCCTGCCATCACGATAAAAAATATTAATCTTTAAATACATTCAGGTCTTTTTAAAAGTAATTTCGGTAAAGTACTTTCGGTGATGTATTATATTTATTGAAATAATTAGCTGGAAAACAATGTTGTTTTGTTTTAAAGAAACGAATTTTAACAGAACAATCCAAATTGTAACATTCATTGTGTCTTACAGACAGTATATAAGTTATATCTGTAACACCATATCCCTGGTTTCGTTTTTAATAATTGTCAAGATGTTTTTCGCAGAATATATGATTTTTAAATGTTAAAAACAATTAATAAATATAATTTAATCCACTGACCGAACAAGAAACAGTTCGTTCTATTGTGCCAGCGTGCAGTGAAATCCTCTGCACGTGGAATAGACGTTCGGTTTGTCGGCACCAATGGGCATCCGGATGTGGCACCGCAGCGGCGGGCGCCATGTGGTGCTACGTTTGCTGAACATATAAGTTTTCGTACAAGACCGTAGTCTTGCTTTTTCGACGCCGATATGACACCATACAATAAAAGACATGATTTTTGCTTCAGTGCTAATAGAATTCTCTTATAAGTTTAACTGTTTTTCAACTCCTCTTCTTAGCCCACTCTCCTGTTTCTAATCATGGATCTTGTTGGTGCTTCAACCACATTTGGCGAAATTGGCGTGCTTGCAGCTTGCGTGCGTGGCGTGCTTGCAGCGTGGCGTTTGAAATCTGGCGAGGGGATCGTAACTCAACAAATTGATACATAAACAAAAACAACATTTTGAGGAAAAATTTTACAAAAATTGAATATTTAAAATCTAATTGAATTAACAAAGAAAACACATAACATTCATACTAAATAGACTGAAACATTCACTTAATCACAAATTAAATTAACTGAGTGTGATTTTCATCACAAATTTGTGATTTAGTGTAAATTGTAAAATTAATTTAAACTGTATTTTGTATATTAGAAACTGTATTTTGAGTGGAGGTTGAAGAGGAGTTGTAAAATTGAAAATTTTTTTTCAAATCTCTTATTTTAGTTATAACTCGACTACTCGTAGGTAAATATTTTATTTATTGTAATCTTTAAATTTGTATTCATAATAAATAACCCGTCTCAGAATGGAGAACTCAAGTGTCTCAATAATTAAAGATTTATTGGAAAATCCATGTTCTCTGCACACCCTGCATGAAAACCTACCGCATGCCACTGGTACTTACGTATTATTCTTAAATTAATTTACAAATGACTGCAATAGCTTTTTGTAAGCTTAATGATCTCGAAAAGGCTAAAAACCTTTTAGATTTCCTACCAGCACGATAAAAAGTATTAATCTTTAAATACATTAAGGTCCTTTTTTAAAACACATAGCAAAATTAGTTTAAATCTACTTAATAAACTTTTCAACTTCCCGGCGTTTACTTATATAAAATTGCTTATTTCCAGCTAACTTCTTTTTAAATATAACATACGACTTTAACAATAGTCTACTGAAATATTACCACCGATAAAAGATATAAAGCAATTAGAAACTAATGAAATTTATTTTGATTAGAAATTAATATTTATGGCCTTAAACATTTTTAGTGCAGTTCTTCGGTAGAAAAAAAACTTTTTATCAGTTTTAAAGAAATTTTTCTGCAAGTGTGCCCCTTTCCATTCTTATTTATATGCGCGGAATTCCCTCCAGAATTTACATAGCCTGGAGAAATAAGCAAAGAGTAGATAACACCATGTGGAAGTAATTTTTGCAGAACATTCTACTTTCAACTGAAGAAACTTTACTTTCTTAAATAGCTTAAATTTTGCAGTTTCGGATTACTAATGGTTTTCACAAGTCTCTTAGAATATTTATTACTAGTTTTAGTAGAATTTTTCTTACGTGAAAATGGCGCTGTAAAAACGGGGTTCCTTTATATTTGTTCTTTTAGAACGGCGATAAAACTTACAAGAAAAAAAAAACTTTCAACAGATTTATTTAGATTTTAGAGAAACTGTGTAAATAAATATAAATATTACTCCCTTTTGCCTTTGAATTTTATTTGAAGAAACATTACAAGAAACTTTTAGTCTAGGTATTTTTTTTGTTTGTTTGTTTCTTTTAAAAGGGGAAAGCGTTATCACCTTTTTTTCTGAAACTGCATTATTTAACTATCTTTTAAATTTTAGAAAATCTTGCAGTAAATATTTGTTTAGACGTTATTGCCTAAAGCCAGTAGTATTTGTTGAAAGCGTAAGTGTGACTATAGTTTGAAAACTTACATTTCTATTGTTTTTAAGTTTTTTCGTGTAACTGTAAATATAGACGAAAGTATTTTAATTTCCTAGACACTCAGCAATTTTTCTAGAAAAATATTATCATCTTGATGAAATGAGTTTGTACTATATTGACTGTTTTCACTATATTGATTTTTCTTAGCTGATGATTTTTGATAGTATTGTTATAAAAATTAGTACAGTGTTGTAAAATAGTTGCTTATCATAAATATGTAAAGTATAATGAGTAAAACTAATAACTGAGAAAAATTTATCTTTTAAGGGAAAAATTTATGTGTAGAAGCGAAAGATTACTATTTTATCTTGGGTTATATTTTTATCCCCTATATAACAATAGCCTAAGTTATATGTCCGTCTGTCCTCGAATTTATAAAGCGGTTGAACCTGGATTGGATAGAGGCATCCATATTAGATTTTTGATGAGTTAGGGTTAGCAAAATTCAAAGCGAGGAAAGTTATTGCCTAAAGCAACCAGTATTTGTTGATAGCGTAAGTGTAACTATACTTTAAAAACTTACATTTATATTGTTTTTAAGTTTTTTCGTTTAACTGTAAATATAGACGAAAGTATTCTAATTTCCTAGACACTCAGCAATTTTTCTAGAAAAATATTGTTATCATCTTGATGAAATGATTTTGTTTTACTATATTGATTTTTCTTAGTTGATGATTTTTCATAGCATTGTTATATAAATGAGTACAGTGATGTAATATAGTTGCTTTTTATAATTATGTAAAGACTCATGCGAAAAACTAATAATTAAGAAAAATTTATCTTTTAAGGGAAAAATTTATGTGTAGAAGCGAAAGATTACTATTTTATCTTGACTAATATTTTTATCCCCTATATAATAATAGCCTAATTTATCTGTGTGTCTGTCCTCTATTTTATGAACCGTTTGGATCTGGAATGGATAAAGGCATCCATATTGGATTTTTGATGAATTAGGGTTAGCAAAATTCAAAGCGAGGAAAGTTATTGCCTAAAGCCACCAGTATTTGTTGAAAGCGTAAGTGTGACTATAGTTTGAAAACTTACATTTCTATTGTTTTTAAGTTTTTTCGTTTAACTGTAAATATAGACAAAAGTATCCTAATTTCCTAGACACTCAGCAATTTTTCTAGAAAAATATTGTTATCATCCTGAGGAAATGAGTTTGTTTTACTATATTCATTTTTCTTAGCTGATGATTTTTGATAGCATTGTTATATAAATGAGTACAGTGTTGTAAAATAGTTGCTTATAAATTTGTAAGTCTAATGCGAAAAACTAATAATTGAGAAAAATTTATCTTATCGTTTAAGGGAAAAATTTATGCGTAGAAGAGAAATATTGCTATTTTATCTTGGTATATCTTTTTGTATTTTTATACCCTATATAAAAATAGCCTAAGTTATCTGTCCGTATGTCCTCGAATTTTTGAAGCGGTTGGACCTGGATTGGATAGAGGCATCTATATTAGATTTTTGATGAGTTAGGTTTAGCAAAATTCACACCTAGGAAAAATATTGCCTAAAGCAACCAGTATTTGTTGATAGCGTAAGTGTAACTATACTTTAAAAACTTACATTTCTATTGTTTTTAAGGTTTTTAACGTTTAACTGTAAATATAGACGAAAGTATTCTAATTTCCTAGACACTCAGCAATTTTTCTAGAAAAATATTGTTATCATCTTGATGAAATGATTTTGTTTTACTACATTGATTTTTCTTAGCTGATGATTTTTGATAGCATTGTTATATAAATGAGTACATTGTTGTAAAATAGTTCCTTATCATAAATATGTAAAGTCTAATGCGAAAAACTAATAATTGAGAAAAATTTATCTTTTAAGGGAAAAATTTATGTGTAGAAGCGAAATATAACTATTTTATCTTGCGTTATATTTTTATCCCCTATATAATAACAGCCTAAGTTATCTGTCCGTCTGTCCTCGAATTTTTGAAGCGGTTCGACCTGGAATGGATAGAGGCATCCATATTGGATTTTTGATGAGTTAGGGTTAGCAAAATTCAAAGCGAGGAAAGCTTTTGCCTAAAGCAACCAGTATTTGTTGATAGCGTAAGTGTAACTATACTTTAAAAACTTTACATTTCTATTGTTTTTAAGTTTTTTCGTTTAACTGTAAATATAGACGAAAGTATTCTAATTTCCTAGACACTCAGAAATTTTCTAGAAATATTTTGTTATCATCTTGATGAAATGAGTTTGTTTTACTACATTGATTTTTCTTAGCTGATGATTTTTCATAGCATTGTTATATAAATGAGTACAGTGTTGTAAAATAGTTCCTTATCATAAATATGTAAAGACTAATGCGAAAAACTAATAATTGAGAAAAATTTATCTTTTAAGGGAAAAATTTATGTGTAGAAGTGAAAGATTACTATTTTATCTTGGGTTGTATTTTTATCCCCTATAGAATAATAGCCTAAGTTATCTGTCCGTCTGTCCTCGAATTTATGAAGCGGTTGGACCTCGAATATAAAGCGGCATCCATATTGGATTTTAGACGAGATACGGATAGCAAAATTAATAGCGAGGATAGTCATTGCCTAAAGCCACCAGTATTTGTTAAAAATGTAAGTGTGACTACAGTTTAAAAACTTACATTTCTATTATTTTTAAGTGTTTTCGTTTAACTGTAAATATAGACAAAATTATTCTAATTTCCTAGACACTCAGCAATTTTTCTAAAATAATATTATTATTATCTTGATGAAGTGATTTTATTTTACTATATTGATTTTTTTCTTAGCTCATGATTTTTGATAGCATTGTTATATAAATGAGTACATTGTTGTAAAATAGTTCCTTATCATAAATATGTAAAGTCTAATGCGAAAAACTAATAATTGAGAAAAATTTTTCTTTTAAGGGAAAAATTTATGTGTAGAAGCGAATGATTACTATTTTATCTTGCGTTATAATTTTATATCTTATATAATAATAGCCTAAGTTATCTGTCCGTCTGTCCTCGAATTTATAAAGCGATGGATAGTGGGATTGGATAGAGGTATCCATATTGTATTCTTGATGAGTTAGGGTTAGCAATATTCAAAGCGAGGAAATTTATTGCCTAAAGGAACCAGTATTTGTTGAAAGCGTAAGTGTGACTATAATTGAAACTTACATTCTATTGTTTTTAAGTTTTCGTTTAACTGTAAATATAGATGAAAGTATTCTAATTTCCTAACACTCAGCAATTTTCTAAAAAATATTGTTATCATCATAATGAAATAATTTTTTTTTACTATATGTTTTTTCTTAGCTGATGATTTTTGATAGCATTGTTATATAAATAAGTACAGTGTTGTAAAATTGTTGCTTATCATAAATTTTGAAATACTAATAATTGAGAAAAATTTATCTTATCTTTTAAAGGAAAAATTTATGTGTAGAAATCAAATATTGTTATTTTATCTTGTGTTATACACTCATGTCCATAAATTAAAGATAATTCAGAATCACACAGAAATTGAGCTCTAAAATAAAAATTTCACCTGTAGAATTATCACACACATCTTGAAGAAGAATATGCAAATTGCAGGAAACCACCAGATGGCGCGGATTATACGTCACAATGACGAGAGTGTATGAAAGGGGTATATAAGGAATGGTAGCAAAGAAGTAAAATTGTTCCCAAGCGCTTTAAAAGCCTTTCAGTGCAATAACCGCATAGTTATGGCACAAAGGAAGCATTTGGATGATTTTTTACGTGGTAGAATTATCGGACGACTGGAATGTGGACGTACCCAGCTGGAAGTATCCGAGGAACTTGGAATCGCCCAGAGTGTCATCTCCAGGCTTTGGCAACGATTCAAACATGATGGTAATGTGAG
>CM063507.1:7205796-7238296 GCA_032207245.1 Pardosa pseudoannulata | reverse complement strand
CTTCGAACAATTTAAAGGTTAAATCAGAAAAATAATTTAATCTCTACCAAAATTCTGACTTATATTAAATTTTACCGATAATGTACTGTGACGACTGTTCGTGAAGAGGTAGCTTGAAGAAGGTTCACAGTCACGATAAAATTGGAAATTACTTTTATTCATTCTGGAGTAAATATTGTTATATATACAACGGTATCTAATTCTCCCCATAACAAGTAGAAATGTAGAGGATTTTCGGCGAGCACTGAATTGCCACGACAATCACAGTCGGGAAAATAAAAGATTAAATAAACTCACATATAGGGAGGCTCTTCCAGGGTGCAATTGCAACCCAATCTATCCCCGTTCGGTATACGAGACCCTGCCGCTTCTTATATGAGCGGACTTTACGAGTCTCCCGAATGAAATCACTATAACGTGGCTCCGGGCAAAAGACGCGAAAGCCCTCCACGAGGTCAAAGCACCTACGTAAAAAAATGTCGAAAAGCCCCGAGTCGCAAGATTCTAGGTTTTTTATACCTGGGGGTCAGTTACGGTCCCGCCAAACATTTTTAGGTCAGTTAAGATCCCAGTTACTTGAGAAATCCAGCTAAGGTTACAGTTAGCTTTTTTAGCTGAATTCTCATCCACTGGTTGTCCCGATTCTGGAAACTCGGTGCAATCCTCTAGCCTCATTACCACCACCGATTAAGGGGCATGAATCCTATTCAACCGAACTTTCAACATCCCAGACACGGTGTCGCCATGTTATTGTCGGCAGTTCGAAACAGGAGGGATTTCCGATCAGATGGTTTTGGCGCATGCTCTGAACAAAGGGGAGTCTTCACAGTAGAACTGCTGTTCTACGAATTGCGACAAAGAAAGTTGGGCCTTATCACCCTATATCAGAGAGAAAAAGTAACGGCAATTTCTTGTACAAACAGCATAAGGTATATGTGCACAGTGCACATTAAGCACAAGATTAGTTTGCAATGAGTGCTAATAAAAATTGCATCTCAATTGCTTTTTAGTGTATCATGAAATAAAGGTATAAACTTAAGTTTTTAATAACAAGATAGATGTGCACAGTGCATAGTAAATACAAGATTAGCTTGCAATGAGAGCATGAAAATATTGCATATCAATTGTTTTCTAACGTATCATGGAATAAAAGTATAAACTCCACTCTTTTCATCACAAGGTACAAGTTTTTGTTCTACGAAATGCAACAAGGAAAGCTGGGCCTTAACCAGGATCGCTTATCACCTTATATCACATAGAAAAGTGTTGGTAATATCTTGTACAAACAGCATAAGGTAGATGTGTACAGTGCATATTAAACACAAGATTAGTTTGCAATGAGTGCTAATAAAAATTGCATCTCAATTGCTTTTTAGTGTATCATGAAATAAAGGTATAAACTCAACTTTTTCATCACAAGGTAGATGTTCAAAATGCACATTAAGCACAAGATTAGTTTGCAATGAGTGCTAATAAAAATTGCATCTCAATTGCTTTTTAGTGTATCATGAAATAAAGGTATAAACTTAAGTTTTTAATAACAAGATAGATGTGCACAGTGCATAGTAAATACAAGATTAGCTTGCAATGAGAGCATGAAAATATTGCATATCAATTGTTTTCTAACGTATCATGGAATAAAAGTATAAACTCCACTCTTTTCATCACAAGGTACAAGTTCTGTTCTACGAAATGCAACAAGGAAAGCTGGGCCTTAACCAGGATCGCTTATCACCTTATATCACATAGAAAAAGTGTTGGTAATATCTTGTACAAACAGCATAAGGTAGATGTGTACAGTGCATATTAAACACAAGATTAGTTTGCAATGAGTGTAACAAAATATTGCATATCAATTACTTTCTAATGTATTATGAAATAAAGGTATAAACTCAACTTTTTCATCACAAGGTAGATGTTCAAAATGCACATTAAACACAAGGTTAGTTAGCAATGGGTGCAAGTAAAAATTGCATCTGAATTGCTTTTCAGTGTATCCTGAAATAAAGGTATAACTTTAGCACTCATTGGAATCTAATCTTGTATTATACAAGATTAGTTTGCAATGAGTGCTAATAAAAATTGCATCTCAATTGCTTTTTAGTGTATCATGAAATAAAGGTATAAACTCAACATTTTCATCACAGGGACATGTGCATGGTGCACATTAAACACAATATTAGCTTGCAATGAGTGCAAGTAAAAGTTGCAACTCAATTGCTTTTCAGTGTTTCATGAAATAAAGGTGTACACTTAAGTTTTTTAATAACAAATTAGATGTGCTGCACAGTGCATAGTAAATACAAGATTAGCTTGCAATGAGAGCATGAAAATATTGCATATCAATTGTTTTCTAACGTATCATGGAATAAAAGTATAAACTCCACTCTTTTCATCACAAGGTAGATGTGTACAGTGCATATTAAACACAAGATTAGTTTGCAATAAGTTCAAGTAAAAATTGCATCTCAATTGCCTTTCAGTGTATCACGAAATAAAGGTATAAACTCAACATTTTCATCACAGGGACATGTGCATGATGCACATTAATCACAAGATTAGCTTGCAATGAGTGCTAAAAAAATTACCTCTCAGTAACTTTCCAGTGTATCGGGAAATAAAGGTATAACTAAAATATTTGTTATTTTATTTAAGAATGATAATTGTTTTTATTTAAATTTATAAGTTTTAAACTTTATTCGTATTTCTTCTTAAATTTAAAAATAAATTTTTAATTAACTCTAATTACTTTTTATTCTATAATAATTAATATACAGGGTGTTCCAAAACTACGCAAAACTCTGCACAGCTATATTCCTCGTTGGGAGTACATAAAACTAAAAGTTTTTTACGCATAGTTTACGAGAAAAATACGAAAAACAAAGTATGACGTCACTTCCGGAGCAAGAAAAACTCTTTATCTAACATATCAACAGCAGTATATGCACTGGCATACTCTTAAATCTTAAGGCATTTTCCTTACATCGGTAAATCAGGTACATGTCGCAGTATTCACGAACGGAATACAGGGCCAAGACAGAGAGCTAGATATTTTATCGCTCGTGTAATACCAAATGTTCCTCGTTTATCAAGTCATATCTAATTTCCGACGAAAATGCTGCAGAGGTTTAAGTCTTTCTCGTTATTTTTTTTCAGAAACACAAATAAACTTTTGGAGTATTTTAATATTTATAAGAATGTTTGTTTGAAACCGATTCTAGGAAGTGCGTTTGTCGCTGCAGTAGCTGGTGAATGTTTAAAACTTGGAAATCTTGGTATTGTCTCCATATGAAGCATTTCAGGATATATATACTCGTCAACATTTCTGGAAGAGTTCATAAAATATATACAGATTTCGAATATCTCTTTGTAATAAATTCTCTGGAGTGCACTTGTTCAAGTAACTGTATAGAATGTTTGAAAATTGCAAACACAGACATTGTCTATATGGGAAAAACTTTTGTATATGTAGTCATTTTTCGAAGAGTGGTAAAGTTTCGTGTTTTAGCTGTGAAATATTAAATTCATCTAAGTTTTCGGTTTAAAGAAATATTAATGCAGGTCAACAGCTCGTGAAATCATTGAATTTATTAAGCTCCGCTATGTGTGATTATAAAGACAGAGAGCTAGATATTTTATCGCTCGTGTAATACCAAATGTTCCTCGTTTATCAAGTCATATCTAATTTCCGACGAAAATGCTGCAGAGGTTTAAGTCTTTCTTGTTTTTTTAGAAACACAAACTTTTGGAGTATTTTAATATTTATAAGAATGTTTGTTTGAAACCGATTCTAGGAAGTGCGTTTGTCGCTGCAGTAGCTGGTGAATGTTTAAAACTTGGAAATCTTGGTATTGTCTCCATATGAAGCATTTCAGGATATATATGCTCGTCAAAATTTCTGGACGAGTTCATAAAATATATACAAATATTGAATATCTCTTTGTAATACATTCTCTGCGGTGCACTTGTTGTTCAAGTAACTGTATAGAATTTTTGAAAATTGCAAACACAGATATTGTCTATATGAGAAAAACTTTTATATATGTAGTCAGCTTTCGAAGAGTGGTAAAGTTTCGTGTTTTAGCTATGAAATATTAAATTAATCTAAGTTTTTGGTTTAAAAAAATATTAATGCAGGCCAACAGCTCGTGAAATCCTTGAATTTATTAAGCTCCGCTATGTGTGATTATAAAGACAGAGAGCTAGATATTTTATCGCTCGTGTAATACCAAATGTTCCTCGTTTATCAAGTCATATCTAATTTCCGACGAAAATGCTGCAGAGGTTTAAGTCTTTCTCGTTATTTTTTTTAGAAACACAAATAAACTTATGGAGTATTTTAATGTTCATAAGAATGTTTGTTTGAAACCGATTCTAGGAAGTGCGTTTGTCGCTGCAGTAGCTGGTGAATGTTTAAAACTTGGAAATCTTGGTATTGTCTTCATATGAGGTATTTCAGAGTATGTATACTCGTAAAAATTTCTGGAAGACTTCATAAAATATATACAGATATCGAATATCTCTTTCTAATAAATTCTGTGTAGTGCACTTGTTCTAGTAACAGTACAGAATGTCTGAAATTTACCAAAAAAGGTATTGTCTATATGGGAAAAATTTTTATATATGTAGCCATTTTTCGAAGAGTGGCAAAGTTTCGTGTTTTAGCTATGAAATATTAAAGTAATCTAAGTTTTCGGTTTAAAGAAATATTAATGCAGGCCAACAGCTCGTGAAATCCTTGAATTTATTAAGCTTCGCTATGTGTGAATATAAAGACAGAGATCTAGATATTTTATCGCTCGTGTAATACCAAATGTTTCTCGTTTATCAAGTCATATCTAATTTCCGACAAAAATGCTGCAGAGGTTTACATGTTTCTTGTTTTTTAGGAACACAAATAAACTTTTCGGGTATTTTAATGTTTATAAGAATGTTTGTTTGAAACCGATTCTAGGAAGGACATTTGTCGCTGTAATAGCTGGTGAATCTTTAAAACTTGGAATTCTTGGTATTGTCTCCATATGAGGCATTTTAGGATATATATACTCTTCAAAATTTCTGGAAGAGTTCATAAAATATATACAGATATCGAGTATCCCTTGGTAATAAATTCTCTGGAGTGCATTTGTTCTAGTAACTGTATAGAACACTGGTTGGCAAAAGCCGGCCCGCGATGCGGATCCAGCCCTTTTGCTTATTTTATACGGCCAGTTGAAAAATCCTGCAATCATGCAAAAATCATGCAATTTTTTTAATCTCTAATATACTATTTTGTTAAAATTGTTGATTTAACGATGAGCAATATATTTCAATTTAACAATGGGTAGTATATTATAATTCAACAAAGAATTGATGTGTATTCAACAATGAGTAGCTTCGTATTCAACAATGAGTAACTTCGTATTCAACAACAAATCAAAATTGATAGAGGAAATGAAAATATTTCCGTTGAAATCTGAACATTAAAAATTTCTTAATTGTATTACGTACGTACAAACGTCTAAACAAAGCTAGTCAAAATTCATTCAGAGGTGGTCGAAATGATATTTAAAGTTTCAAAGTTAAAGTTGTTGATTTAAAGATGAGCAATATATTTTAATTCAACAATGAGTAGTATATTATAATTCAACAAAGAGGAGATGCGTATTCAACAATGAGTAACTTCGTATTCAACAACAAATCAAAATTGATAGAGGCAATGAAAATATTTCCGTTGAAATCTGAACACTAAAAATTTCTTAATTGTATTACGTACGTACAAACGTAAAAACAAAACCCATTTCAGGCATTATCAAAATTTGCTTTCCACCTATTTCTGTTATAATCTGAGTGCTAACATATTCGTTATTACAACACTTTCTTTATTTCATACATGGAAATAAAAAATAAAAAGTAAAAATCTTCTAGTTTTCTTGCAAGTGAAATATAAATACATATTTACTCTTCCAGAAGAAATAAAAGCTATCTATTTTTTTCTTTTTCCTTGGAGTCCAAAACCACAATATCATGTAAATAAATAGCTTTTGTGTCGAATCGGTAACCAAGTTTTCCGAATTGATAAGAAGTTTTTACACAAAACTTTTGCCACCATAAAGTCGGAGAAGTTTTGTAACAAATAAGTGCATTAAGTTGGGAGTTATGGGGTTAAAAAAATTCTGCAATCATGGGTATTTCATTAAAACCAAACAAATGCTGGTAACAATGACAGAACACAAGTGGGAAAAGCAAACAATGAACTTTTGTGATAGAGAGGCACTTTTTTCCCAAATGAATCATTTCTTTATTTTTCATTTATTTCTGCATTAAATTCGAGGTTTCATCATAAATAAGCATTTTATTTGTACTGTGACAGTATTAGATGATATTAACACATTGTATGCGGTACTAGTACGTTTTCTGACGATAATACTTGAGGTTTGGTTTGGTTTGATTTTGAGTGCTACGGTCTACTTTTTTGCAGCACAAGGGTTAATGAGACAGGCACCTACAGCTTAAAACAGATTCGGAACGGCTACGAATACCCATGCCACTGTGGGATTCGAACCCACGAACTCCGGTACCAAAGATTGATACTTGAGAGCGGGACACATACTAGTACTTTTTTTGACGATTGATACCTCAGCGAAGGTCACGTACTAGTAAGGGTTGGTGTAACTGCATAGTTTGTTTGTGGGTATAAAAAATTAGCGGTATATACAGGAAATCGAAGCCGAATGTTCTTGTCTACTACATAGATTCTGGAAAAATTTACACAAATAAAAACTAGTTTTTACATGCGGAACCACAGAACGGGAAGGTTGATTAAAAAATTCAATCTAGGTTTAAAAGTAACATTTCATTTATCCTTGCGAAAATGATATTATATATATATATATATATATATATATATATATATATATATATATATATATATATATATATATATATATATAATATATATATATATATATATATATATATATATATATATATATATATATATATATATATATATATATATATATATATAGTATATATATATATATACATATATATATATATATATATATATATATATATATATATATATATATATTATATATATATATATATATATATTATATATATATATATATATTATATATATATATAGTATATACATATATATATATACATATATATATATATATACATTATATATACATATATATATATATATATATATATATATTATATATATATATTTATATATTATATATATATGTATATATATATATATGTATATATGTAATATATATACATATACTATATATACATATATATGTAAGCATGTACATATATATATATACATACATATATATATAGATATATATATATATATACATCTATATACATATATATACATATATATATATAGATATATATATACATATATATATACATATATATATATATATATACATATATATATACATATATATATATATTAATCTCTCTCTCTATATATATATATTTAATCTCTAATATACTATTTTGTTGAAATCAACAGTATTTGTATGCGTAGTGTACATATAAATAATGAAAAATATATAAATAATAGAGAGTATTATAATTTGAACAGCTGTAACCATATCCCTACTTTAATGTATGCAACATACATACTCTCATAAAGCGTGTGGTCGGTTTACTACATAGAATTGAACGTGCACTATCCTCTCACTCTTCGAGGGACGACAGACCGCAACACGCGTACTGTTTGTTTTGATTTAGTACTAGTCGCATACTCGTCATTTCTTTTGAGACTAATATTTGTTACTGTGCAAATATAATAATAAATTGAAAAAGTTGACCTTTTTGTAGGTAAAATTTTAAAACATAGATTTTATTTTATTAAATTATTTATTTGTAGGCCTTTGTAAAATGAGTCAATCTAGTAAAAGAAAAGTGGATTTGGAGTGCAGAAATTTCAATGAGTCATGGACATTAAAATACCTTTTTACAAACATTGATAAGAAAGCAATTTGTTTAGTTTACCAGGAAACAATTGCTGTTTTCAATGAATACAATTTAAACAGGCATTTTAAATCAAAACATCCAAAATATACATCACTTTCTTTAAAAGAACTTCAAAGTGCAATTTAAAGTACAGTAAGACAATTTATTATTACTATTATCTTTTATTTACTGTTAAATTTCTCTGTTTAAATGCTTTAAAATGATACTTATAGTGTTTTTGTCAAAAAAAATTCTTGGGCAGGGAAAAAACGCCACCCAAAACATTCGCGCGTGCACAGTTTACTCGGTTCAGTCCTCCGGCCCGGGAGATATTTCGAAAAGTTCATTTTGGCCCGCGCTTAAAAGTATTTGCACAACTCTGGTATAGAATGTTTGAAAATTGAGACCACAGGTATTGTCTGTATGGAAAAAATTTTGTAAATGTAGTCATTTTTCGAAGAGTGGTGAAGTTTCATGTTTTAGTTATGAAATATTTTGAAACCGATTCTAGGAAATAGGTTTGTTGCTGCAGTAGCGGGTGAATGTTTAAAACTTGAAAATCTTGGTATTGTCTCCATATGAGGCATTTTAGGGTATATATACTCTTCAAAATGTCTGGAAGAGTTCATAAAATATGTACAGATATTGAATATCGCTTTGTAATAAATTCTCTGGAATGCACTTATTCAAGTAACAGTACAGAATATCTGAAAATTGCAAACACAGACATTGTCTATATGGCAAAAACTTTTGTATATGTAGTCATTTTTCGAAGAGTGGTAAAGTTTCGTGTTTTACCTGTGAAATATTAAATTCATCTAAGTTTTCGGTTTAAAGAAATATTAATGCAGGCCAACAGCTCGTGAAATACCTAAATTTATTAATCTCCTATGTGTGATTATAATAAAAACAGAGAACTAGACATTTTATCGCTCGTGTAATACCAAATGTTCCTCGTTTATCAAGTCATATCTAATTTCCGACGAAAATGCTGCAGAGGTTTAAGTCTTTCTTGTTTTTTTTAAACACAAATAAACTTCTGGAGTATTTTAATATTTATAAGAATGTTTGTTTGAAACTGATTCTAGGAAGTTCATTTTCTCGCTGCAGTAGCGGGTGAATATTTAAAACGTGGAAATTTTGGTATTGTCTCCATATAAGGCATTTCAGGGTATATATACTCTTCAAAATTTCTGGAAGAGTTCATAAAATATATACAGATATTAAATATCGCTTTGTAATAAATTCTCTGGAATGCTCTTATTCAAGTAACAATACAGAATGTCTGAAAATTGCGAACACAGGTGTTGTCTATATGGGTTTGGTTTGGTTTGGAGCACTACGATCTACTGTTTTGCACACGAGGGCTAATGAGACCGGGACCTACAGTTTAAAGCCGATTCCGAACGGCTACGAACATCCATGCCATCAGCGGGATTCGAACCCGCGAACTCTGGTTCCGAAGAGCAGTGCTCTACCATTCGGCCATCATTCGGCGTTGTCTATATGGGAAACACTTTTGTATATGTAACCATTTTTCGAAGAGTGGTAAAGTTTCGTGCTTTGGTTATGAAATATTTTGAAACCGATTCTAGGAAATGCATTTGTCGCTGCAGTAGCTGGTGAATGTTTAAAACTTGGAACTCTTGGTATTGTCTCCATATGAGGCATTTCAGGGTATATATATTAGTCAAAATTTCTGGACGAGTTCATAAAATATGTACAGATATCGAATATCTCTTTGTAATAAATTCTCTGGAGTACAGTTGTTGTTCAAGTAACTGTATATAATGTTTGAAAATGCAAACACAGACATTGTCTATATGGGGAAAAACTTTTGTATATGTAGTCCTTTTTCGAAGAGTGGCAAAGATTCGTGTTTTAGCTATGGAATATTAAATTAATCTAACTTTTTTGTCTAAAGAAATATTAATGCAGCCAACAGCTCGTGAAATCCTTGAATTTATTAAGCTCCGATATGTGTGATTATAAAGACAGAGAGCTAGATATTTTATCGCTCGTGTAATACCAAATGTTCCTCGTTTATCAAGTCATATCTAATTTCCGACGAAAATGCTGCAGAGGTTTAAGTCTTTCTTGTTTTTTTTTTTAGAAACACAAATAAACTTTTGGAGTATTTTAATATTTATAAGAATGTTTGTTTGAAACTGATTCTAGGAAATGCATTTGTCGCTGCAGTAGCTGGTGAATGTTTAAAACTTGGAAATCTTGGTTTTGTCTCCATATGAGGCATTTTGGGGTATATATACTCGTCAAAATTTCTGGAAGAATTCATAAAATACCTGGTGGCCATAATTAAACTGACAGTGCTCCCAGTGTTCTGTACTGCTATCTATATGCGAGAATGACGCCACATTTTGTAGGAAGATTAAACAAGACGGGGACGAAGGGTTCCGCGAAAAAACAAATTAGTTCCAAAAGTGGCCGCTAGTGGAATATTTGGTGCTGTGTAATAGAAAATAGAGGGTTAACAAATGCAAATCAATACGGAAATTACCTTCTGGCACTGTGCCAATGGATGTAGCGTGACATTTGAATAAAGAACTTCTGCTCAGCGTACGTGATATTGCAGATCACGAGACTTTATCGGTGTTTATGTAGATTTTACGCTTTTTTAAAAGTGTTACACTTGATACTACACTTGAACTAAATCAGAAAATGCGCATAATAAAAGGTCATTTTATTCCGTATTAATTTTCATTTGTTAACACTCTACAGAACACTGTGAGCTCTGTCAGTTTAATTGTGGCCACCCGGTATGTATATATATCGAATATCTCTTTGTAATAAATTCTCTGGAGTTCACTTGTTGTTCTAGTAACTGTATAGAATGTCTGAAAATTACGAACACAGGTATTGTCTGTATGGGAAAAACTTTTGTATATGTTGTCATTTTTCGAAGAGTAATTAAAATACAGTGTGTCTACAGTTGAACTTTCCTACTTTAGAGTTATCTACAGTCTAAGCTATTGTTCAGAGAGTTATATAATGTTCTATAGGACATAATAAAAGGATGAGAATTTGTTTGAGTGAATAAAAATGAGTAGTTCGAAATTACACCACCGGAGGTCTTTTTTAGTAACTACACATTTAGCAAGCATTTATTCTAGTTAAAAAATTTAATCGATTGGTTTGGTTTGGAGTGCTAAGGTCTACTGTTTTGCACACGAAGGCTAATGAGACCGGGACCTACTGCTTAAAGCCGATTCCGAAAGGCTACGAACATCCATGCCACTGTGGTATTCGAACCCACCAAAAACGACTTCGGTGAGACAGTCCCTTAAGGTCGTTATAAATTAGCTCGATCACACCTGCTGCTTAAATAACTGTATAATGTCTGACATTTACGAATATAAGCATTATCTACATTTGATGAATTTTTGGAAGTACTATAGTTGTGAAAGATTATTTGAATTAATTTTAGAATACATGAAGATATCTTTTTAATGTAAATCATGAGTACATATCTTTTTCAATTAGTAGAACATCTATAATACTTGTCTATAATTTATATTTTTACATTTAACGATTTTTTAAGCATTTTTATCGTAAAAGATAGTTGAAAGTGTTTTTAAAATCTGTAAAGATAGACTCTTTACAATAAATCTGCCGACTACATTTGTTATTCAAGTTACTTTAGAATATCTAAAACGTAGAAATGTAAGTATATACAGCGTAAGTTCGACAAAATTTGAAACAGATTCTTCATCAGAAACGGCTTGATGAATATTTAAAATATATAACGATGTATTTGCGATAATTTTTTGGAATGATTTATTTGTTCAAGTTTAGATTGCCTGCAATTTCTGAATGAAGATTACATAAGAAGAATCCTCGGAAATGAACTAGTAGTCAAAGCTGTTTTAAAGACTTTCTAAAATCCGCGACGACATATCTGCTACGAATTCTGAGGAATAAATTTATTTTTCAAATATCTGAAGAATTTCTGATAATTCTAAATATCTGTATTTGAAGAATTTCTTTTCAGCTTTTCGATTTAAAGAAATTTTAATACATATAACAACTCGTGAAATTTCTGAATTTATTAACTTCTAGATAGGCTCTGGAATAAATCCTGCCGACTGCACTTGTTGTTCAAGTAACTTTATAATATCTAAAGAGTGGAAATCCAAGTATATATAGCTCAAGTTTGATGAAATTTGAAACAGATTCTTCATCAAAAACGGCTTGATGAATATTTAAAATATATAAAGATGTATTTGCGATAATTTTTTGGAATGATTTATTTGTTCAAGTTTAGATTGCCTGCAATTTCTGAATGAAGATTACATAAGAAGAATCCTCGGAAATGAACTAGTAGTCAA
Source organism: Pardosa pseudoannulata (assembly GCA_032207245.1). Taxonomy (NCBI): domain Eukaryota; kingdom Metazoa; phylum Arthropoda; class Arachnida; order Araneae; family Lycosidae; genus Pardosa; species Pardosa pseudoannulata. The sequence continues at coordinate 7,225,976 of CM063507.1, read as the reverse complement.
AGCTGTTTTAAAGACTTTCTAAAATCCGCGACGAGATATCTGCTACGAATTCTAGTAGATAAATTTATTTTTCAAATATCTGAAGAATTTCTGATAATTCTAAATATCTGTATTTGAAGAATTTCTTTTCAGCTTTTCGATTTTAAGAAATTTTAATGTGTATAATAGCTCTTGAAATTTCTGAATTTTTTAACTTCTAGATAGTCTCTTTGCAATAAATCCTGTAAACTGCACTTGTTGTTCAAGTAACTTTAGAATATCTGAAAAGTGAAAATGCAAGTATATATAGCTAAAGTTTGACGAAACTTGAAACAGATTCTTCATCAAAGACGGCTTGATGCTTATTTAAAATATATAAAGATGTATTTGCGATAATTTTTTGGAATGATTTGTTTATTTTTTGGAATGATTGATAGTAATTTTAAATTGCCTGCAATTTCTGAATGAAGATTCCATAAAAATCTTCGGAAAGGAACTAATAGTCAAAGCTGTTTTAAAGACTTTCTAAAATCTGCGACGACATATCTGCTACGAATTTTGGGGGGTAAATTTATTTTTCCAATATTTGAAGAATTTCTGATAATTCTAAATATCTGTATTTGAATAATTTCTTTTCATCTTTTCGATTTAAAGAAATTTTAATGTGAATAACAGCTTGTAAAATCTCTGAATTTATTTACTCCTGCTATGTGTGATATAAATACAGACTGCAGACATTTGCTTTTTTTTTAACCCTCGGTGGCAAACTGCCTTCCCTAAGGATTAGGCTTTCAAATGTTTACCACGAAACAGTTCACTCCGCAACAGTAGAACAAAAAAAATGTAAAAAAAATAGAGAATATAGTCGTGAGTTATCATTTAAAAAAAGTCCATAGTTTAAATAACTAAAACGAAACCCTGGAAGAAGGTATCATTATGCTTGCCGTTAAAATAAGAAAAAAAAGGTTAAAACTAGCGAAAGAAGATTAAAAATAAACCAAAACTAGAACGAATCCCTAGTTAGGTGATGTTAAATGGGTTACAAAATAAAATTAGGTACATTATGCTTTTACATAATTAACTTAGAGAGGGGGGTCTCCAAGCATGGGTCCAGCCCCGGAAGTGATAAAAAACAAACACTTGTCTGTACAGATATTTGAATTTGTGCTGTTGTACCAATGAGCGTTACAAACATCTTGAAAAACATGTACATTAAAAATTTACAAGAGAAAGGAACATAGATTGACAACAAAAAGAAGATTTTGTTGAAATGAGAAATAATTTATAGAAAGTCAATCTGTTATTACTTGAGCTATTTAAAAACAAAAATAATTTTTAACTATTTCATAAAAATATTTACAGTACAATAAAAAAAAATGGCTTGACCATTTAGCTGGTGCAAGTGATAAGTTCACAGTTTTCAATCATCCAGGAGATTAGTTTCTGTGCCTTACTGCGCAGGACTTTGTTTGTTTGTAACCACTTCGATTCCGCTCCAATCGGATGCTCTTCGTGTACAGTGATCTCTCGTTTTTCGAGGTTAATTGGGACCAGAACCTTCCACGAAAGCTGAAAAAACCGCGAAGTAGGATTTTCCCCTAGGAATTTTCGTGTATGCGGGTACACGAATGTTTTAAATAGTAAACAGTATTTATAATTTACAATTTAACCCTCTAACCGGTTTGCACGTAAAATTCCGCCAGATGTCACACACAATATTCGACCTCCAAAAACGTTCCAAAATTAGATGTATTGTGTATTTCTGACAGTGTTTTCCCCCATGAAATTATGAGGTAGGAGGGTCAGGTCGATTGTTTAGGAACTTCACCCCTCTTTGAGTAACATTTATTGAGGGATGCACCCCTACTCTCTGAGGAACAAAGAAGCTGATAGCTTCTCATGGCTTTGTCAATCTCTATTCCGAAGTATTTCGTTTGCGGTAACATATATACCTCTAATTGCACCACTGATATATCTTGGATGACTTTAATAAAAAAATATAAATAATTCTCAAAAAAAAGTTTTTTATTCGTACTTTTAGAATACATTATTTCTTATGTGATGATCTTCGAGAATTGACGAGCTTTATGTGTATTAAAAATTAACAATCAATAATGTCTATTTATATATCTATTTATAACCGGACGTAAAGGGACAATACGAGGGTGGTATGTTTGATCTCACGAGGGATGAAGCATTGAATAAAAATGATAGAAACATTTGGTCACAGATTACAATAACGAACTAATATAGAACACTGACACAATAAAGCTTTAGCGTATATTTTGGAGACTTTTTTTCACGGTGTGTTCCACTCGGAGGGTTAAAACAAAAATTCCAACAGTATACGTATTTACTTAAACGTGTCAGTGCTAATTAATAAGGTTAATTACAAAACCTTATAGAGTAATAAACATTAATCAGCATTGCTTTCTGAGAGAGGCGAAGAGTCTTGTGTCGGTGGCGGAGGAGAGGCTCTCACTTGACTCGTAGAAGCTTTAGACTCACTCGGAGACTCTTCTGCTGGAGGCACTGACGGTAGAGCCAGGGGGCTTTACCTTGGAGAGAAACATAGTGATGGGTAGTTATTGTGTTTTTTCTTCAAAATTCTCCTGTACAAGGACATAACCCTGTAAACACGATTGCTGAACTCGACAGCTCGAACCATATTGTGGTTAATGTCTTGTGCAAATTCTTGCCATGTTGCACAGTTGTTACAGATTTTTCCAGGGTTAAACTAGCTTTAGTCAGGGTTAACTTTTCAGTTTGTTCTTCGTCTTCCTCTTCATTTTCTTCCTCACTTGCAGATTTTGTCATCCCAAGAGCCCGTGGTATGTATTCTGAGTCAACTCATCTCTTTGTTCGACATGCAGGGATTCTTTTCTCTCGCCCATCAACATGATTGGTTTGGTTTGGAGACAACACATTTGAGTTTATGGGGTTTAAAGATTAAATATATAATTTAAAGGAAATATTTATACAATATCTATCCATCTACAATATATATGCATTCTTCATATATTTACGGTTTCTTATTTTTTATACATATTCCATTTAATGTATTATTTTTATTTTATTACGATATCTTTACACCAATGTGTGTGAGGGGTAGGTATAGAAGCAGTCTAGTTTTAAAGAATTCAATTTAAGAGGGCTTTCTTGGTTTTGATTTTGATTTTCGAGCATTACGATCTACTTTTGGCAACACGAGGGCTAATGAGACCGGGACCTACTTCTTAAAGCCGATTCCGAACGGCTACGAACATCCATGCCATAGTGGGACTCGAACACACGAACTCCGGTTCCGAAGGCCAGCACCCTAACCATTCGGCCATCGTTCGGCGCGCATCAACATGAAACAACGCTCCTTTCCGCAATGTGGCTACCGGCATGGTTGTATTTTTTCATTTTTATATTTGACGAATATTTTGGAAAAAACCGCGAAATACTGAAACCGGGAAACATGAAACGCGAAGTGGCAAGGGAACACTGTAACATCAAATATTTCTCGTTTATAAAGTCATGTCTAATTTCAGCTGAAAATACTTCAGACGTTTAAATCTTTTTTATTTTTTAGAAATACGAATAATCTTTTGCTATATCTTTATATGTATAATTCTTCTGTCAGTGTGTTTGTAATAGAACTTCACCAAAACGGCTGGACTGGTTTTGATAAAATTTTGTGTGTGTCATTAAATTGATTCGAGAGTAGTTTAGATTCACAATTTGATTCGATGAAAATTGTTTTTTTTATTAAAAATCCAGAATTACGAGCTTATTGAGATTATTATAACACCGCTCGAAAACCTTCTCTACTAACGTATCAGTGGTGCAGTGGTCGGTGCAACGGGCTTCGGTACGAGAAGTCCCAGGGTCGAATCCCCGTACAGGCGATGTGAGAATTTTAATTTAATCTAATTACGTTTGTGATGACTGTACGCGTGGTGGCGTCAAGTATTTAAAAATTGTCCTCACTTTTCCATCAAAACGGTACAGTTTATAATTTGTTTAAAAACACTTTACTATTTTTGGATTTACAACGTTCACACATAACAACTTCTGTCGGATCATCTAGTATACATACATGCCCTTATTGAGATTATTATAATGCGGCTCGAAACCCTTCACTGCCTATGTATCTGTGGCGCAGTGGTGGCGCAATGGCTTTTAGTACGAAAAGTCCCAGAGTCAAATTCCCGTACAGATGATGTGGGAATTGCAATTTAATCTAATTACGTTTGTGATGACTGTACGCGTGATGGCGTCAAGTATTTAAAAATTGTCCTCACTTTTCCATCAAAACGATACAGTTTATAATTTGTTTAAAAACATTTTACTATTTTTGGATTTACAGCGTTCAAACATAATAACTTCTGTCGGATCAACTGGTATATATAAAATATATATATATATATATATATATATATATAATAAAATATATATATATATCTATATTTTTTTTATATATAATATATATTATAATATTTTATTTAAAAATATTAAATATATGTATAAAATATAAAATGTATATATATATATACATATATGCCCTTATTGAGATCATTACAACGCCGCTCGAAACCTTTCGCTGCCAACGTATCTGTGGCGCAGTGGTCGGCGCAACGGGCTTTGATACGAGAAGTCCCGGGGTTAAATTCCCGTACAGACGATGTGGAAATTTTAATTTAATCTAATTACGTGTATGATGACTGTTCGCGTGGTGGTATCAAATATATTTTTAAAAAATTTCTCCTTTTTTTCTATTAAAACGGTCCAATTTATAATTTATTTAAAATCATTTTACAATTTTTGGATTTACAGCGTTCAAACATAACAACTTCTGTCGGATCATCTAGTATACATACATGCCCTTATTGAGATTATTATAACGCCGCTCGAAGCCCTTCACTGCCAATGTATCTGTGGCGCAGTGGTTGGCGCAACGGGCTTTGATACGAGAAGTCCCGGGGTTAAATTCCCGTACAGACGATGTGGAAATTTTAATTTAATCTAATTACGTGTATGATGACTGTTCGCGTGGTGGTATCAAATATTTTTTTAAAAAATTTCTCCTTACTTTTCTATTAAAACGGTCCAATTTATAATTTATTTAAAAACATTTTACAATTTTTGGATTTACAGCGTTCAAACATAACAACTTCTGTCGGATCATCTAGTATACATACATGCCCTTATTGAGATTATTATAACGCCGCTCGAAGCCCTTCACTGCCAATGTATCTGTGGCGCAGTGGTGGCGCAATGGCTTTTAGTACGAGAAGTCCCAGAGTCAAATTCCCGTACAGGTGATGTGGGAATTTTAATTTAATCTAATTACGTGTATGATGACTGTTCGCGTGGTGGTATCAAATATTTTTTTTAAAAATTTCTCCTTACTTTTCTATTAAAACGGTCCAATTTATAATTTATTTAAAAACAATTAACAATTTTTGGATTTACAGCGTTCAAACATAACAACTTCTGTCGGGTCAACTGGTATACGTATATGATATTTATATATATATTATAAATATAATATATTATTTTATTTTAAATTCTATTATTAATTATATTTAATCTAATTATATGTATATTGTTTATATTATATATTTTTTAAAATCTTTTTACGGTATATTTTAATTTTTTAAAAATTTTTTATAATAAATTTTTTTGTAAAAATATATATGCCCTTATTGAGATTATTATAATGCCGCTCGAAACCCCTCGCTGCTAACGTATCTGTGGCGCAGTGGTCGGCGCAACGGGCTTTGATACGAGAAATCCCGGGGTTAAATTCCCGTACAGGCGATGTGGGAATTTTAACTTAATCTAATTACGATTATGAGGACTGTTCGCGTAGTGGTGTCAAATATTTTTTAAAAAAATTTCTCCTTACTTTTCTATTAAAATGGTCCAATTTATAATTTATTTAAAAACATTTTACAATTTTTGGATTTATAGCGTTAAAACAAACAACTTCTGTCGGATCATCTAGTATACATACATGTTATTGATTTATTAAAAGGTGAATTCACTGAGTATCTGTCGCATTTCTAGTTAGTACGAGAATTAAATTTACAGACTGTGGAAATTTTAAATTTAATCTAATTACGTATGATGACTGTCGTGGTATCAAATATTTTTTAAAAAATTTCTCCTTACTTTTGTATAAAAACGGTCCAATTTATAATTTATTTAAAATATTTACAATTTGATTTACAGCGTTCAAACATCAATTGTCGGATCATCTAGGACATAATGATATTGATTATTTATAACGCCGCTCATTCACTGATATCTGTACAGTTGTAAATTTTTTAGTACGAGAAGTCCCAGAGTCAAATTTACAGGTGATGTAGATTTTAATTTAATCTAATTATGTATGACTGTTCGTGGTGGTATCAAATATTTTTTAAAAATATCTCCTTATTCTATTAAAACGGTCCAATTTATAATTTATTTAAAAAAACATTTTACAATTTGGATTACAGCGTTCAAACATAACAACTTCTGTCGGATTATATACATACATGTATTGAGATTATTATAAGCCGCTCGAATTCACTAATGTATCTTCAGTGGTAATGTTTAAGTACAAAAGTCCCAGAACAAATTCGTACAGGTGATGTGGGAATTTTAATTTAAAAATTAGTGTATGATGACTGTCGCGTGGTGGTATCAAATATTTTTTTAAAAAATTTTCCTTACTTTTCCATTAAAACGGTCCAATTTATAATTTATTTAAAAATATTTTACAATTTTTTGGATTTACAGCGTTAAAACAAAACAATTCTGTCGGATCATCTAGTATACATACAGCCTTATTGAGATTATTAAACGCCGCTCGAATTCACTGCCAATTATCTGTGGCGCAGTGGTGCAATGGCTTTAAAGTACGAAAAGTAGAGACAAATGACAGGATGTGAATTTTAATTTAATCTAATTGTGTATGATGACTGTTCGCGTGTGGTATCAAATATTTAAAAAATTTCTTTATTTTCTATTAAAACGGTCCAATTTATAATTTATTTAAAAACAATTAACAATTTTTGGATTTACAGCGTTCAAACATAACAACTTCTGTCGGGTCAACTGGTATACGTATATGCCCTTATTGAGATTATTATAATGCCGCTCGAAATAAAATTTAGTGGTAACTTTTACGAGAAATGTTAAATTGTACAGGCGATGTAATTTTAATAATCTAATTACGTCAAGAGAGTTTATGTGTAAATATTTTTAAGATTTCTTTATTTTCTATTAAAAGCATTTATAATTTATTTAAAACAATTACAATGGATTTATAGATTACAGAAGTGTCGGGTTGTTATTTTAATATAAATATTGTTGAAACATATTCGAAAAGTCGTTTGTCGCTGCAGTAATAAAAAATTTATGAAATGTCTATTTGAGGAATTTTTTTTAATATGACTACTTCAAAAATAGATTAATATATAAAGTATCAGACATCTTATAAATAACAATATTTTTTTGTTTTAAATTTAATAAATAGCAGCAAACATTTTTAAAAATTTAACTATGTTTTATTTGTAAATTGCAAAAAGTTCATTTTTATAAATTTCTGGAGTATATATTATACTTATGTAAGCTGATATTTAAAATAAATTTTATCATGATATTTTATGCGTATAACACCAATAATGTTTAAGCATTTCATTGAAAAATATTTCTTTGTTAATATATTAGGATACTTATGTTTCACTTAAATCATACTAGATCAATTTTATTCCTTAAACAGACAAGCATACAATAAAGAGTTCACAGTTAAACGCAATCAAGTACATGCTCTTAGATTGATTGTTTTTTAATAATTTTTTTAAAAATCGACCTATGTTAATAAAAAAGATTGTTAAAAAAAATTCTACATGCCTTAGGGGGGAGGTGGGTGGTTGTTTCACGGGGAAACTATCGCCCGCTTAGATCATAAAACTGTCAACTCTTATAGATTTAACATTTATGTGAAAGTTACTTACTAAATGATAATTATTCAATGTTTCTTAAATTAGATATGAGAAATAATCAAATTTTATTAAAATTGAATATTTTTTAAATTTTTAATTTTCAAATTTAGATATTATTAGGATCCAACTTTAAGGTATTTTTTAAAAATAAAATTGACATTACTATGAATTTGACACACAATTATGTGCTAAAAGTATAATATTTATTCAAATATATAATTACTTTATAAACATTAAAAATATTAAAATATTTAACCTTGCTATCACAATGACAATGCCTGTGCTCTTAAACCTTGCTATCACAATGCTTGATATAGATCAGGAAGGACTTGATACTGTTATAATAAGATAGAAGTCTAGTATGATCTTTGATAAGCTTATTAATAGATTATTGTTCATGTATGGTACACTGTAAGTGTTAGATCGCTACCAGATCATCTTCCATGATACAATTGGGGCACTGATGACGGGATCCAAGTGCCACTATTAAACTTTTTTGCCATAGAAAAAGACTCCAGGTAAATTAGCGGGTCGGGTATGACCAAAAGCTAACTAGCACTTTCTTTATCGAAAGAGTCTGCAATCTCGTTGCCATAAAGGTATTATAAAATGTATCTATCAGAAATGTTCCTCTCCAAAGGGAGTTTGGTTTGGTTTGGAGTGCTACCATCTACTGTTCTAATAAGCCTGGGTGGAGATTTTAACTCCACAAAAAACGAATAAGAATAAAAAGTAATTATTGAAATATGATTGATATGAGAAAGGTAATTATTTACCTCCTCCCATATTCCGGATGGCAAACTTTCAGCTCAACACACACAAAATCCATTAAAAAATATAAGACTACTATTTAGAATACGGTATCTTTAATAGTTTATATCCTTCCACAACTAATAAAAAATTCCTTAAAATTACGAATAAAGTTCAATAAGGAATAACATAGATTTAATTAAGAATAACATAGGATAACAAATAATAACAGAATTTCTCTAACTCGAATACAAATATTTTATAATTAAGCTTCCGGTTCGTATGGAAGCGACGAATAGTTCTACTACGAATAAAGTTCAAAGTTTAACTTTTGTTTTTTCTGGACACGACGCTTCCCACAGCTTGGCGTTTTTATTCTATTGCCACTGGAGATTCAACACTGGGCTAATAAGACCGGTACCTAATGCTTAAAGCCGACTCCGTACGGCTATGAAAATCCATGAGAGCAGTGTGATTCGAACCCGTGATCTCTAATACCGAAGAGCAGTTCTCTGCCATTCGACCATCGTTCGGCTCCATAAAGGGAGATCTCACAGAATGAGTTTGCAACAGAACTAACTGAGCCAAGCCCTCTGGTTCTGGTGTTTCTAGTAACGGTAATGCATAAATCTATGTAATTGAGTTGGCTTGACATTTACAAACATAAAGGGTGAAAGATGCTTGCTGTGTTGTAGTACATCGCTGTTGTTACTTCAAATCCATTAATAACCCAAGTTTGTTTTATATCGTCTTTAATATTAATTATAGTAAAATGTCACTGATCTGTATTACAGTATTCAAATATATAAAAGAAGATAAGAAAATATGCTGAAAGATATATAAAAAAATTGAAAGTAAAAGAAGCACTCCAGGTGTAACACCTGAAAGAAAAATTGCCAAAGACCAAGAGCACATTGCATTCTTTTCCTTCCTTCTCCACTCTCCAGCAACCCTATACTTCTTCCATTATCCTGTGCTGATGTGTCCGTTGTTCCATTGTCCTGTGCCCAATGCGTCCTTTCTCGGCTCTCTCCAGATTGACCGGGACTCCATGGTCCTGAATCGCCTCCTGGCGACCAATCACAACTCTCCAAAACTTGGTGAAGTTTAAGTGCAGTCCCTGGCCACACCACACGCCTCCTAGAGTCGCGAAAAAATACTTGGGCATGCAACCCACAATTTATCACTTAATAAATAGGTAAAAATAACAATTTTTTCTAGCATTGTGACGTCATTCCTTTAACCATCTCATTGAATCATTTCATATTTTAAACTATTTAAATATCGTCTACACTATTTTAATATCTTTTATCACTGAACTTAGATATTACATAAATGATTTTCTTTTATATTTGGCTTAAATAATAGATTAGGTACATAGGTGATCATTTTAAATTGAATCATCGATTATTTTTTGTTGCAATGAAACTTTTACCACCGGTATTAACAATAAATTCTTTTCATATAAGTCTAGGAGTCTATTTCACGGATTAATAAATATCTAACTTTTAATTTATATATATTTGGAAATTAAGAAGTTTGTTCTTTTGTGTGTTTGTTTATTATACATAACCACACGGTTTGACTAAATGAATTCAGTGTGATTCTAAACTGCATTACAGGATCGGGAGACTCTAGAGGAGTATGACGATAAATAAATTATTGAGAGTGAACCAGATAGTTCTCAGCCAAAAAACAAACCATTTTTTACCTGCCTCATTGGGTACTTCACAGTTCTGGAATATTAAAAAATTTTTACTAATCCCATGATATGATGGGCTATATGCTAGTATATGAATAAAAGGGCAAAAACTAAGTATGGAAACAGTGGCAAAAATTAAGTATAGATACATTGGCAAAAATTAAGTATAGAAACAGTGGCCAAAATTAAGTATAGAAACAGTGGTAAAAATCAAGTTCATACATATTAAATCCAAATTCAAACCTAAATGGCATTTACAATTGATACGCCCTTGAGTTCCATTACAACTTCATACATTTTGTACCAACAATTTTAAAATGACTTATGTTAAGATTATTGAACTATTATTATTAACCTTCTTACCTTATATTTTAACAAATAAAAATTTTTACAAATTTTTACACATTTCAGTAGTGAATTTAGAAATGCCACATCTGTATCATCTCTCACATTTGGGCCGGTTAGAGAAGTGAGGTATGGAACTTCAGTAGACGGGTAGGATCTTGATGGCAGACGAAACACGGGAAGATAGGATTGAATTCAGCGCAATTTGAAAGACAGATTAGCTGTCTGGATTTCTCATCTTCATTTTAACGGTGCAACTTCGTAATTAAATATAAATTCCACTACCCCGCTCATCCTTGCTGCCATCCGTGTTTATCAAGCTAACTTCTTCAGAAATGTTATTTATTATTCCAAGAGCCAATTGCCTCGAATAGGCATGGCACTATCCGATGTCTTACTCACACTATAGTCCATGTAAAATCTATTGGCGCTTCAAGGTCACACTTTCTCGTTTCCCCAGTCATCGGTTACTATGGTAGCGACCAAGAAGCATGTGCATTCACCCTTATTTTCTGCACTTCAGTTGAGGATTTGATTCCAATACGTTCAGACGACTTCCTTTATTATTATAAGTCAAAATTTTCAGTTGTGCATAAATGCGTTAACTATTTACATAAAGAAAAGTTTAACAATATGTATAAAATGGTTATAATAAATCACAGATGTTTTTGTAAAAATACAAAAATTCCTTTTAATTTAGAATTCTTACTAAAACATTATGAATCTCTACCTTCTAAAGAAATTTTCACTTTCTAAAAATGTGTCAACAGAACCTTAAATCTTTAAATACATAATAAAATTATACAAAATATTGTTATTACATTAGGACCTCTTTCAATTCTTGTAAAATCATAAAATAATTAATACAGTACAATTTTGGAATAGAAACTTTACTATGGTCCACATAACTTCATAATATACTTATTAACATACAACTTAAATTTAAGGAATTCCAGAACAACATTCTCTTAAATAAATTATTAAGAAATACTTTTGATATTTAAATTAAAAGAATCATACAAATATAAAGAAAAATAGTGAGAAATTATAACTAATTACTCATTAAAATTAGCGAAATATTCAATCATTTTAATGATATTATTTCTGTAAATAATGCAACTGTGTCTGCAAAAGAAAAAAAGATTTGCTTTTTCAGTAGAATTTTTTAAGTCTTACGGATTAGAATATAACATACAATTTTTGAATTATAATTTTATGAAATGGGATTATATCTTAAATTTATGAACTTAAAAACAGGTCTGAAATTACTTATAAAATTTTGTGTAAAGTATTAAGTATTCTTCAAAGTGTAGTCTAAATAAACATACTTTCATCATGCACGGAGAGCCCACACGATGCATGACACCCCTTAAGACAGTGGGAAAAAAGAGTAAAGTCATTCTCCAACTGTCGTTACCATAGTTACAGTTCGTCATCGGGGAAAAACCAGTGACCTTGAAGTGCCTATTAAGTTTACACAGAGTATAAAGTGAAGATCTATGTGGAAATAAATACCAGGTAGACACTCATAGGGGTCAATTCTCTAATTCAAAGTATGCTGTTCAAAATTTCTCGAGTTCAAATTGTTAGCTTCATCTTGGCTGAAAGGACTACCGGGTTGGCTAAAAAACTGTGTTCCTCCTGCCAAGTGGGTTAAAAATTTTATTTAATAACTCCAAAATTAATCTAAAAAATTAAAAAGTACTAACCTTTTAATGTTCTTTGAAAATTTGAACTAAATATCTAATGATGTTTATTTTATTTATTTCTGGGGTTTTTTTAAAAGAAATTTTTAATTGCTATGTTTGTTTAAAATCGGGAAATATTTTAACAATATTTAAAAACAAAAATTATGAATTTTTAAATGTTTCAAAATTAACGACCATTTAATATTCACAAAAAAGATTTGTATTAATTTAAGTAGAATTTTACGCAATTTTATTCTTTTCTTTTCAGTAATGGAATCTTTTATATATTTTTCATTACACCATAAAATAACGTAAGCCATTTTATTCCGGCCAAAAATCCGCTCCCGCTCATACCGTCAGCCTTCTGGAAAATCCACTCAAAGGCTTGGCGCGGTTGGAGATATCAAAAAATCGCCAAAAAATAGGAGGGGAACCCTGTTCTGTAGTAATTCATTACACCATACAATAAAATAGGCCATTTTATTCAGACCGAAAATCCGCTCCTGCTCATAACGTCAGTCTTCCGGAAAATCCACTCGAAGGGCTTGGCGCGGTTGGAGATATCAAAAAATCCCCAAAAATAGGAGGGGAACCCTGTTCTGTAGTAATTCATTACACCATAAAATAAAGTAGGCCATTTTATTCAGGCCGAAAATCCACTCCCGCTCATAACGTCAGCCTTCCGGAAAATCCACTCGAAGGGCTTGGCGCGGTTGGATATATCAAAAAGTCGCCAAAAATAGGAGGGAAACCCTGTTCTGTAGTAGTTCATTACACCATAAAATAACGTAAGCCATTTTATTCAGGCCTAAAATCCGCTCCTGCTCATAACGTCAGTCTTCCAGAAAATCCACTCGAAGGGTTTGGCGCGGTTGGCGCCATTAAAAAGTCGCCAAAAATAGGAGGGGACTCCTGTTCTTTAGTAGTCCCGGGACTATCATTCTTTAGACTTTGGTTGTTAATCCACCCTGTTGACAACCTTCAGATTATTAAGTTTGAAAAAACATTCAATGTAAACTATACATGCCTTTAAAAAATTCAGACGAACTACAATTATTTGAACAACAAATTTATTCCCGAGAATTCATTGTAGGTACATTGAAAAACACCTGTTATTGTGTCCCAGTGTAATATTATTACATTTTCTCAGTGTTGAGCTAAATAAAGGTAAAAAAAGGGTATTCTAAATAAAGGCAAGTGAATTATCCCCTACATACATAATCGGGATGCGTCACTCAGTTGTTTTTCTACCGAATAGTGCCAATTGTTCAGGAAGGTATTTTTATGATGTATAATACCTAAAATCCTTGTTTATCTTTGATCTATTTATTCTGAAAACAGAAATTTTACATAATTAGACAACAACAAACACGACACTAAAACGAAAGGACGACAAACATTTTCCAAATCCCAAATACTAGAAAAACGAATGTACAGAACGTGGCAACTGGCTTTGCATTTTCCTTTTTCAGTTCAATTCGTTCTGTGAGTACATTAGATGGAAGCATCCCTTATGTAAGCACCTGCTGTTCAGGTAATTGTGGATTAGTTCATAAAATTTGAACACAGGTATTGTCTACAATTGACGAATTTTCTAAAACGTATTTACTGCCGAGAGTATTCCGGAGAGTTTCTTAAATCCTCAAAGAAATATCTGCAATAGCTTCAAGAGAATAAATTTGTTGTTAAAATAATTGGGGATTGTTTGATATTTTTGAATGCATGAAATATCTAGGTTAGATTAGTTTTTGAAAATATGCTTATTCCTAAAGGTGATTCTAGGCAGTGAGGATAACACTGAAGATAATATTACAAATATATTTCTTTCTAAAGAAGGTTTGGGAAGTAATTTCTATATCGGACCAACTTTTTATGTATGTTCATTCTCAAAGATTGTTATAAAACCTATAAAAGTATATCCTAGTTCTCAAAATACATTTATTATTTAAGTAACTTTTAGCAGTCTTATATTGAGACTTGGGAATTATTTATATTTAAGGAATCTTTAAAAATATATTCATTCTCAAATATGACTTATAAAAGTCTATCATAAATTTCTGAAAATATAATTCTGACCTAAGATATGTTCTTTGAGTACTACTTACATGGAAGAAAACTTTTGGAAATTTATTTATAGTCGAAGATCATTTGAGAATATATTCATATTTATAAAAATGTCAAAAAATAATATCAATATTCATTAAAACTATGATATTTTAAACTTTTTTATTTTTAATTCAAAATTTACTTAATATGATTCAAGGCTTTCAATTTCCTTCGAATTTCAAAGCAACAAACCAATCCTATTTGTAATTCCAAATTCATTCTCTATACAAATAGAAAACAAATAAAATCATAATTATACACATGTTACCACGTCTGAGGTATTTTTAAAATTACTTTTTACAGATTTATTCATAAACCTGAAGTGCAAGTTTGCGTTCTTCATTTGAAATTTTACTTCAAAGAATCAGATAAAAAAAAAGGATTTTCAAGAGAAAACTACTTTATTTCCTAAAACATAAGTCTGCTATTTTTCTTTATATATATATATATATATATATATATTATATATATATATATATATATATATATATATATATATATATAATATATATATGTATATATATATATATATATATATATATATATATATATATATATATATATATATATATATATATATATTAAACTTTGAGTAAAGGTGTAATATTTGTTAAAGGTAATGTACTATATTTGCTACAAAATAAGTTAAAATTTACTTTTTATATATATAAATTAAAGTTTGTGAAAAGGTGTAATATTTGTTAAAGGTCTTGTACTTTATTTGCTACAAAATAAGTTTACTGTCACTTTTAATATATATAAATTAAAATTTGAGAAAAAATGCAATATTTGTTAAAGATGTTGTACTTTATTTTCTACAAAATAAGTCCACTATCACTTTTAATACATATAAATTAAATTTTGAGAGAAGGTGTAACATTTGTTAAGGGTGTACTTTATTCTGTACAAAATAAGTCTACTATCTCTTTTAATACAAATAAATTAGAGTTTGAGAAAAGGTGTAATATCTATTAAAGGTGTTCTACATTATTTTCTACAAAACATGTCTACTATCACTTTTAATTTATAGAAATCAATGTTTGAGAAAATTTATATTATTTGCAAAAAGTGGTGTAATTTGTTTTCAACAAAGTAAGTATACCATCAATTTTAATATATACGTAGTAAAATTTGAGAAAAGATATATTATTTATAAAGATGGTTTACTGTACATAAATATTACGAACATGAAATTTTATACGGAGATTTCCTGTTCGACACAATGATTAATAATTAATTCGGGTTCATCAATAATAAATAGCACGTGTAGTTTTGAATATTTTATTGAATTATTTCAAATTAAACCTCTATTTGGTTAGAATATTTTAGCTGGCATTAAATCTTTTAATCTTGTGAATAGTAAATGATTCTCGTAGGGTCAGATTACAAGATGAGATTCATTTATCTTCATTTATCTGATATATCTTCCTTGTATACAGATTATTGAAAGCATAGATTTGTGTTTTCAATATATTTCTTCCCATATTGCATTTAAAAACACTTTTTAGAACCATAATACATAAGCCTTGGGTTGATATTTTGGCAGATTTATATTTTAATAAAGGATATTAACAAATATAAAAGAATTTTATTTTGTAGTATGTTCTATTTGATAGCTCTTCTGTTGAAAAATTGTATTACATCTTGATTTTTGAAGATAGCAGAATATTTCTTAAATTATTATGGTTATAAAATATATCCCCTCCACTTTTACAGTCAACCAGAGTCTATCCAATGTTTTGGCATGCCACTTATAAAGAAATTTCTTTAGAAGTCCAAATGACAGTATTCCTTAGGGTACGTAAGAGGACATGGAGACCATTTAATGGGGTTAGCTTCAATTCTGGTCTTTTTTTCTCGTTTTTTGAAAAATAGAGCAATAAATGTATTGTTACGGCTTGTTGATTTATTCTGATGGAAATTAATACATGGAAGGTTGTTTGATTAAAGAAATTAATTTCTTATTTGAAAATATGTATTAAAAGAGAAGTATATAACGGAGTAATATAGAGCAATAGATTTATGGATATGGCTTGTAGGTTTATACTGATGGAAGTTAACACATGGAAGAATGCTTGAGAAAGGATAAAAAAATCCTTCCTGGCCGTTAGTCCTGGTTTGGCCACCGTTTGAGCTGTGCCCAAACCGCGGTGAGCTGCTTCACCGAACTTTGACCACAATCGTTTTCAGACAATATTGTCGTATTTGACCCATTTCTCATCTCCAGTCACCATCCGTTTAAGAAATGGGTCGATTTCATTCCGTTTGGCAAAAGCTTCGCTGATGGAAATTCGATCCATCTTGGTTTTTTTGTGTGTTAATTGTTGTGTCACCCAAACATCGAGCTTCTTTTTTTAATCCAACTTTGCCAAATGTTTAAAACTGTTTTAAGGTCTATCTTTATCTCCTGGGCGATGCTACGACTACTAACATGCCGGTCAACTTCGATTATTTCTGTGATTCTATCGACATTTTCGGCCACGGGCCTTCCTGTGCAAAGTGCATATTTAACATCAAAAAATGCCTGAACGGAATCGACGAAACCAAACTTGCCCGTAATTAGCTGTTACAGTACCAACACCATAAACACCATTCACTATTTCAGCCTTCTGGCTTGCATTTTCACCTTTATCAAAGAAAAACTCTAAAATGTACCAAATTTTCTGTTTGTTGACTTCCATTTTTAACACCCTGTAACTCACAACTGAATGGACCAAACAAAAAACAGTAAATTGTATTCATGACTGCTACCATATTGCGGTCAAGGTATGTCACAGATGATTTCGGCGTCATATAGAAGTAAGAAGTCGTCATAAGTCCATCCAAGTCTCCTCAATTGTATTCATGACTGCTACCATATTGCGGTCAAGGTATGTCACAGATGATTTCTGCGTCATAATGACTTAAGATGTTTTAGTGTGAAATGTTACCTTGACAATGAGCATAAATTCGAAATTGTTTGATCAATGCTTAACGAGATATCGATCACTACAGTCATTTTCCAAAAAAATAATGGATTTCTTTTTCCCCAACCTAATATATGGTATGGATTGTTGCTTTATCCTTATGGAAATTATTATAGAAATGCTATTTTAATGCAGAAATAGAATTTCTTATAAGAAAATAGGAATTAAAACAGAAATATAAAACAAATATAAAGTAGTATATTTAATGATATGAATTGAAGCTTTATTCGGATGAACATTAAACATTGAAGGTTGTTTCAATAAAGGAATAGAAATTCTTCAGAAGAAAATAAAGAAATTCTGACAATGATTTATAAAAACATGTAACATTAAGTCAAGGATACAAATTTAATGGTAACGAGGTCAAATATGAAAGCACCGAAACATCAAAATACAACTTAAATAACAGCAGAATCATACAAAATATATTTATCCCTAAAAAGTAAAGTATTCAATTTTCCAAAATGGATGTTAAATGGTTTTCGTTTCCAATTGCTTTAATTTCATGTTGCATTTCAAAAACATTTTTGTACTTAAAAACTTTAGTTTTGTACTTCTATTTGTTAATTTTGCTGAGAGGGCATGGAATAGTTGATTCTAAAACGAAAATTTCGAAAATGTGTGTTGAATAACTAACTGTATTACAAAAACCTAAGAATTTTAAATATTGAAATTCTTTGTAATTAAGGCATGGGACTTCTGTGGGATACATGTAAAGGTAACATTTTCAGTTCCAGTTTCATTTTTAAAAAATAGAGAAGTACATTTAGAGGTAAAGTTTGTCGTCTTATCTTGATGGAACTTTACATAGGGAACATCTTTTGAAAAGGGGTGGAATTTCCGCTTTGAAAATAACAAGTTAAAGCATAATTCTAGTAGCAATCCAAATTAAGTTTGGAATTTTTTTTATTATCCTTATTTTAGATTTTTTTTTTTAAGAATCCAGCAATAACTATAAAATCTTTAGCAAAACTTAACTTGTTTAAGCTGAAGCAACATTTTAAGTACTTTCTCTTCTTTTTCGGTAATAAATCGAACTTTCTCTGTTGCAGTTAAATGAGTCCATCCAAGTCTACTCAATTATAATCATGAGTGCTACCATATTGTGGCCGAGATATTTGATAACTAATTTCTGCGTCATATAGAAGTAAGAAGTCGTCATAAGTCCATCCAAGTCTCCTCAATTGTATTCATGACTGCTACCATATTGCGGTCAAGATATGTCTCAGATGATTTCTGCGTCATATAGAAGTAAGAAGTCGTCATAAGTCCATCCAAGTCTCCTCAATTGTATTCCTGATTGCTACCATATTGCGGTCAAGGTATGTCACAGATGATTTCTGCGTCATATAGAAGTAAGAAGTCGTCATAAGTCCATCCAAGTCTCCTCAATTGTATTCATGACTGCTACCATATTGTGGTCGAGATATGTGACAACTGATTTCAGCGTCATATAGAAGTAAGAAGTCGTCATAAGTCCATCCAAGTCTCCTCAATTGTATTCATGACTGCTACCATATTGGGATTAAGATATGTCACAGGTGATTTTTGAGTCGTAATGAAGTAAGATGTCATCATAAGTCCATCCAAATCTCCTCAATTGTAATCATGAATGTTACCATATTGGGGTTAAGATATGTCACAGGTGATTTCTGCGTCATAATGACGTAAGATGTTGTCCATCCAAAGTCCATCTAAATCGCCTCATATGTAATCATGACTGCTACAATATTGGGGTTAGATATGTGAAAGACGATTTCTGCGTTATAATGACATAGGATGTCGTTACAAGTCCATCAAAGTCTACTCAATTGTAATCATGAGTACTACCATATTACGGTCGAGATATGTGACAACTGATTTCTGCGTCATATAAAAGAAGTCGTCATAAGTCCATCCAAGTCTCCTCAACTGTAATCATGAGTGCTACCATATTGAGGTCAAGATATGTGACAGGGGATTTCTCTTTCATAATGACGTAAGAAGTCGTCTGAAGTCCATCGAAATCGCCTCAATTGTAATTAAGGCTGCTACCATATTGGGGTTAAGTTATGTCACAGGCGATTTTTGCTTCATAATGAAGTAAGAAGTCGTCATCCCAAGTCCATCCAAGTCTCCTCAGTTGTACCGATGACTGCTACCATACTGCGAAAGAAATATGTGACAGATCATTTCTACGTCACAATGACGTAAGATGCTGTCATAAGTCAATCCAAGTCTCCTCAGTTGTAATGAGTGCTACCATATTGAGGTCACTATATATCACAGGCGATTTCTGAGTCAAAATAACGACCGAAGTAGCCGGAAAGGGAAATTTATGGTACAAAAACTCCATCTCTGCCGACTTCTGACTTAATTATGACCCGCAATTCACCTGTGACATATATCGACTGCAATATGGTAACAATTCATATATTTTCATTTTTCACCTGACAAATAATTTTCATATAACATTTTCATATCTCTGCTACTAATTTTAAAGCAAAAAATTGGATTCAGCATTAAGCATCATATTGTTTGTCTGCTTGTTTGCTTTATTACCTTCAAATAAGACTTTATAATTTTGTTCACAGTTCTATATGGACACCTAAAAATTGTTCGATAGTTTATTGGGAGGTTATGTTTTATTTTTAAACAGGCAGTTAGATTTATATTTAGTGAC
>CM063507.1:7188296-7200796 GCA_032207245.1 Pardosa pseudoannulata | reverse complement strand
TGAACATGGAGGTCGCTCACGGATGGAGACGGAGCTGCAAACTAAGTACAAAATTGTCACCAAGGAAATAGTCCAAAGGTCTAGTTTCCAAACCTTTGATATGTAAATAATTCAGCTCAAGATGCCAGGTAGATCTTATCGACATGCAAAGTAACCCAGACACCGAATTCAAGATTATACTCAATCACCAGGATCATTTAACAAAGTTCATGTTATTGAAAGCTCTGAAAAGCTCTGAAAGTTTTCCATTTGGCAAGAAAAACTACTTACTTTGGCATCCGTGTGCTCAGAGAAAAAAATCATTACGAACCCTTGCCTCTTCACAATCGCTTACCGGCGGCCAAGACTACATTCGATGCAGTTGCACTACTAAGTGCTCAACAAATCGCTGCATATTTAAAAATTACAGACTGCTGTGCAATTCGAAATGTCGTAGGAGTACATCTTGTTATAACAAGTGATGATATCGATAATTTTCTCTAATAAACTAATTCAGTAGATAATGTGATTACCTTTTAGTTTGTTTGTTTTCTCCAATGGAGAGGAAATTTTCATAAGGGACCAGGAGGTTTCTGGTACTGTGAGATCCTTAATCGCTAAAACTTCTCCTTTTAGACTACAGCCCACCTAGGGCCACCATATCTCTTTGACCTTTGTACCGAAGGACGATCCTAGGCGCCTAAGAGGGGCGGATTCTTCGGAAATCTCCTCTGTGACAGCTATAATGTGATTATCATTAGCATTACAGAATACAAATACCCAAAATTTGCTTATGACCTTTGTCATCTAACTTTGGCCGATCGTCTCAAGCCAGTTCCCGAATTGGCTGGCCAAACTCCGAAATCAAGGAAATATCGCACATTGGCCGGTAATTGTGAGGCGATATATATATATATCGCGATTTATATATATATATATATTCGGGCTTATATATATATATATATATATATATATATATATATATATATATATATATATATATATATATATATATATATATATATATATATATATATATATATATATATATATATATATATATATATATATATATATATATATATATATATATATATATATATATATATATATATATATATATATATATATATATATATATGTATATATATATATATATATATATATATATATATATATATATATATATATATATATATATATATATATATGTATATATATATATATATATATATATATATATATATATATATATATATATATATATAATATATATATATATATATATGTATATATATATATATATATATATATATATATATATATATATATATATATATATATATATATATATATATATATATATATATATATATATATATATATATATATATATATATATATATATATATATGTATATATATATATATATATATATATATATATATGTATATATATATATATATATATATATATATATATATATATATATATATATATATACAAGTGTGTTCATATCACTTTTTTACTAATTGAAAAAGAGTATTTTTTCTGGAAAGTTGAGGAGTATATGCTTCAATCCTTTGTTTTATTATCAGCAACCTTTTGAAGAACAGAATATATTTAATGCTGCAAACGATATTTAAACCCTCTCCTATTTTCAAAGTAGTCCCATCCATATTCGAACATTTAAATTTAAATTCATGAAGAAAGTCAAAATCGTAACAAAAATGTATGAACATCCTCAGTAAATTTCTGCGGTTTTAACATTACAAACCGCACTCAAAGCTATTCTTGAAAAAAGAAAAAAAAATTACTTTTCCTCGACACTTTCCCAACCACGAGAATCTAACCGAAATCGTGCAAGCATATATTTTAAATTTTCTGACTCGAGAAAGAAAAAGTTTGGGAAGTAAAGTGGCAACACTTCAGGTGTGAAGTAACAAAGTTCAGGCTGACAGGCGGAAATTTGTCTCCCGCCAGAATAGATGGGATTTGTTTCATTCAAAAGAAAGATTTTCACTCCACAAAATGAATATTTTATGTTTCCCAAACGAGAGGAATATTCACTAAATGAATTCGCTTCTGGAGTATTTCATTTAAAAAGATAAATAATATTTCATCATGACTTATGGAATGATCTTTGAGCAATGGCACTCCCTCGGGAGGAAATAACATATGGAAATTAATATTTAAAAAATAGATTCTAATTATACTTATCAAAATTTGCGCATCGTAATAAATCCCTACGGAAAACTTGTTATTTTTTACAGGAACTCAATTTGTAAGTTCCCCAGAAACTATTTGCAAGAATTGGATACCATGACTGTAGTTCAGGGGACATTCAGGGTGCCTTTCGAAGAAATTTTTGTGATTCTAATAGACGAAATTTTATTTGGTGTAAAGTAAATTGTTCAGTTTTATTTAGAATAAATCGTTTTCTTTTTCAGCTCTCTAGAAATTATTTATTAGATTCGGATAACTTACCATGACTGTTGTTCAGTGGAACATATTACCATTCGATAAAAATCCTTTTTGTTCTAAGAGACTAATTTTCAATCAGTAAAAAGTAAAATGTTCTGTTTTGTTTAGAATAAGTCATTTCCCTTGATCAGTTTTCTAGAAATAGTTTGTAAGTATCGATAACTCACGAATAACTTAATGACTGTAGTTCAGTAGTACATAGTACTATTCGAAGAAAAACGTTTTTGTTCTAACAGACTAATTTTTATTCAGTATAAAGGAAACATGTTCTGTTTTATTTATAGTAAATCGTTTTCTTTATGAGTTATCTATGAATTATTTATAAAAATGCGATAATTGACCTCAACCGTATTTGGAAGTACTTAATATCCTCCGATAAAAAAAACATATTTTCATAACATATATATATATATATATATATATATATAAAATATATTATATATATATATATAATATATATTATATATATTATATATATATATATATATATATATATATATATATATATATATATATATATATAGATAATTTTTATATATATATATATATACATATATATATATATATATTTATATATATATATATATATATATATATATATATATATATATATATATATATATATATATATATATATATATATATATATATATATATATATATATATATATATATATATATATATATATATATATATATATATATATATATATATATATATATATATATATATATATATATATATATATATATATATATATATATATATATATATATATATATATATATACATATATATATATATATATATATATATATATATATATATATATATATATATACATATACATATATATACATACATATATATATACATATATATACACATATATATATACATATATATATACACATATAATATATATATATACACACACACATATATATATATATACACACATATATATACACATATATATATACATACATATATACATATACATATATATACATACATATATATATACACACATATATATACACATATATATATACATACATATATACATATACATATATATACATACATATATATATACATATATATATATATATATGCAAGTGTGCATATCACTTTTTTACTCATTGAAAAAGAGTGCTTTTTCTGGAAAGTTGAGGAGTATATGCTTCAATCCTTTGTTTTATTATCAGCAACCTTTTAAAGAACAGAATATATTTAATACTGCAAACGATATTTAAACCCTCTCCTATTTTCAAAGTAGTCCCATCCATATTCGAACATTTAAATTCAAATTCATGAAGAAAGTCAAAATCGTAACAAAAGTAAGTTCCCCAGAAACTATTTGCAAGAATTGGATACTGTGACTGTAGTTAAGGGGACATCCAGGGAACCTTTCGAAGAAATTTTTTGTTATTCTAATAGACTAATTTTTATTCAGCTTAAAATAAAATGTTTAGTTCTATTTAGAATAAATGACTTCTTTGGTAAGTTCTCTAGAAATTATTTGTAAGATTCGGATAGCTTACCGTGTCTCTTCAGTGGTACACAGTACCATTCGAAAAAGAACGTTTTTATTCTAACAGACTAATTTTTATTCATTGTAAGTGTTGTAATATACTTACAGTGTTCGTAACAAGGGGGAAATACAGAAAGAATATAATACTTTATATTGGTTTGGTTTGGAGTGCTACGGTCTACTTTTTACAACACGAGGGCTAATGAGACCGGGACCTACAGCTTAAAGCCGATTCCGAACGGCTATGAACATCCATGCCATAGTGGGATTCGAACCCATGAACTCCGGTTCCGAAGGCCAGCACCCTAACCAATCGGCCATCGTTCGGCTACTTTATATTGAGATTCAGACATTTATTCTGTACATTCATTTACAAATAGATCCTTGGTTATCTTATATCATAATCATCAATTATTCATGTCTGTTATTTACACTCTAATTACTACAATTTTATCACAATGTTAAATTATTAAAAGAGGCCTAAGTTAAGTGACTGTAAATATTATTTTATCTTTACCTATATTAAAGGCACAGGAGAGCAGGCAGGGGCTTTCCTCATGCAGTGTCGGTCAGGGCGCACGGGACGAGTTGGTAATGGTGAGCGGGGAGGTGTCGGTCTTTCAGTGGGTCCAAAATGATCAGGCAGGGACTTTCCTCCTGTGGTGTCGGTCCGGGCGCACGGGACGAGTTGGTGCTGGTGGATCCTTGTCCCACTTCTCTCGACTCCCGACTTCGACTCCTCTCCTTAACTTCGTTTCTAAACTCCTCACCTCGGTTCCAACGCCCCTTTCTTTCTTCCTCTCCAATCGCTTGCTTTCGGGAAATTTTCCCACAACTATATACCCTTCGGGAGTGCAGGTGGGCTCATTAAAGTAGCCCCTTTTGTGCAAGCTGACATTACTTTTTAGCCCATGCTCCCATAACTCACGGTTACAGCTCTGTGCCAGCTTGACGGTTACGCTGCCATTCCGTGATCTATATCTTCTCTGCAGGGGTCCCTAAACTTGACGTGGACAATTGGAGTCCTAAATTCCTTTAGGAAAATCCTCCCACAGCTGTGCATGCACGTGCAGATCACCGTGGGAAAGTACCTCGGTACAGTAAGTTAAGTATTTCGTTTTATTTACAATAAACCATTTCTTATGTCAGTTCTTTAGAAACTATTTCTAAGAATCGGATAACGTACCATGGTTATAGTTCATAGGTACATAATACCATTCGAAGAAAAATGTTTTTATTCTCACAGACTAATTTTCATTCAGTATAAAGTAAAATGTTCTAGTTTGTTTAAAATAAATAAAGTTCCTTGATCAGTTCTTTTGAAACTATTTGTAAGAGTCAGATGAATTACCATGACTGTAATTCAGTGGTACATAGTACCAATCGAAGAAAAATGCTTTTATTCTAACAAACTAATTTTCATTCACTATAAAGTAAAATGTTTAGTTTTATTTAGAATAAATCGTTTTTTTGGGGGGAGGTCAGTTCTCTAGAAGCTATTTGTAAGAGTCTGATAAATTACCATGACTGTTGTTGAGTGGTACACAATAACATTCGAAAAAACATTTTTATTCTAACAGACTAATTTTTATTCAGCATAAAGTAAAATGTTCATTTAATTTAGAATAAATCATTTCCTAGGTCTATTCTTTAGAAATTATTTCTAAAAATCAGATAACTTACCATGACTGTAATTCAGTGGTATAAAGTACTATTCGAAGAAAAACGTTTTTATTCTAACAGACTAGTTTTTAATCAGTATAAAGTAAAATATTCTAGTTTTTTAGAATAAATCGTTTTCCTTGGTCAGTTCTCTAGAAATTATTTGTTAGATTTTGATATCTTACCATGGCTGTAATTCAGTGATACCTAGTATCATTCGAAGAAAGATGTTTTCATTCTAACAAACTAATATTTCTTCAGGATAAAGTAAAACGTTCTATTTTGTTTAGAATAAATCATTTTCCTTGGTCAGTTCCCTTGAAACTATTTGTAAGAGTCAGATAAATTACCATCACTGTAGTTCAGTGGTACATAGTACCATTCGAAGAAAAACGTTCTTATTCTAATAAATTAATTTTCTATCAGTATAAAGTAAAATTTCCTGTTTTATTTAGAATAAATCGTTTTCCTTGCTCAGTTCTCTAGAAACTATTTGTAAAAGTCAGATAAATTACCATGACTGCAGGTCAGTGGTACATAGTACCATTCGAAGAAAAACATTTTTATTCTAACAGACTAATTTTTATTCAGTATAAAGTAAAATGTTCCATTTTATTTAAAATAAATCATTTCCTAGGTCTATTCTTTAGAAATTATTTCTAAAAATCGGATAACTTACCATGACTGTAATTCAGTGGTATAAAATACCATTCGAAGAAAAACGTTTTTATTCTAACAGACCAGTTTTCAATCAGTATAAAGTAAAATATTCTGTTTTTTTTAGAATAAATCGTTTTCCTTGGTCAGTTCTCTAGAAATAATTTGTTAGATTCTGATAACTTACCATGGCTGTAATTCAGTGGTACCTAGTATCATTCGAAGAAATATGCTTTCATTCTAACAGACTAATTTTTCTTCAGGATAAAGTAAAACGTTCTATTTTGTTTAGAATAAATCATTTTCCTTGGTTAGTTCTCTTGAAACTATTTGTAAGAGCCAGATAAATTACCATCACTGTAGTTCAGTGGTACATAGTACCATTCGAAGAAAAACGTTCTTATTCTAACAAATTAATTTTCTATCAGTATAAGGTAAAATTTTCTGTTTTATTTAGATTAAATCGTTTTCCTTGCTCAGTTCTCTAGAAACTATTTGTAAGAGTCAGATAAATTACCATGACTGCAGGTCAGTGGTACATAGTACCATACGAAGAAAAACGTTTTTATTCTAACAGAATAATTTTCATTCAGTATAAAGTAAAATGTTCTGTTTTGTTTAGAATAAATCGTTTACCGTGGTCAGTTCTCTGGAAAGTATTTGCAAGAATAGGATAACTTACCCTGACGGTAATTCAGTGGTACATAGTACTATTAGAAAAAAACTTTTTATTCTAACAGACTAATTTTTATTTAGTATAAAATAAAAATGTTCTGTTTTATTCAGAATAAATCGCTATCCTCTCTATGAATTATTCGTAAAAATGTGATAATTTATCACCACCGTATTTGGAATTTTCATAGTACCCTCCGAGAAAAAGGTTTTCATTCCAACAGACTGTTTTTAATTCAGTATAATGCAAAATGTTCTGTTTTATTTAGAATAAAATTATTTATTGATCAGTTCTCTGAAAATTACTGGTAAGAATGTGATAATTTACCACATACTTAGTTTAGGAGACATAGTACCTTTAAAATAAAACAATCTTTATTCTGTAAGACTATTTTTGTTTCAGTTTAAAGAAAAAAAATGTTCTCCTCTATTAAGAAATTTCTTTTCCTTTATCAGGTCTAAAGAAACTATTCATAACAATGGAATAATTGACCATAACTGTAGTTGAAGAGACATAGCAACTTTTAAGGAAAATGTCTTCATTCTACAGACTATTTTTAATTCAGTATAATGCAAAATGTTCTGTTCTGTTTAGAATAAAGAATTTTTCTTGAATAAGTTCTTTAGAAACTATTCGCAAGTTGTGATAATTTACAGTAACCGTATTTGTGAGTATGTAGTACCCCTCAAGCAGTGGCGTGCTATAGGTTTTTATGCAAGGTGTGCAGAGAACATGGATTTTCCAATAAATCTTTAATTATTGAGACACCTGAGTTCTCCATTCTGAAACGGGTTATTTATAATGAATATAAATTTAAAGATTACAATAAATAAAATATTTACCTACGAGAAGTCGAGTTATAACTATAAAAACAGCTAAACTTATGAGAATTTTACTAGCACTGAAGCAAAAATCATGTCTTTTGCTGTATGGTATCATATCGGCGTCGAAAAAGCAACGCTTCGGGCTTCTACGAAAAACTTTTATGTTCAGCAAACGTAGCACCACATGGCGCCCGCCGCTGCGGTGCCGACAAACCGAACGTCTATTCCACGTGCAGAGGATTTCGCTTCACGCTGGCACAATAGAGCGAACTGTTTCTTTTTCTGTCAGTGGATTAAATTATATTTATTAATTGTTTTTGACATTTGAAAATCATATATTCTGCGAAAAACATCTTGACAGCTTTTAAAAACAAATCCAGGGATATGGTACTGCATAATATAACTTATATACTGTCTGTAAGATATAATGAATGGTAAAATTTGGACTGTTCTGTTAAAATTAGTTTCTTTAAAACAAAACAACATTATTTTTCAGCTAATTATTTCAATAAATATAATACATCACCGAAAGTACTTTACCACACTAAAACATTTCACTTTTTATTGATGAAATACTTCTTTTATATTTCCATGAAAAAAAATATTACAATATAGAAATTTAAACATTAACCGTCTGCAAAATCGTATGGCCAGTTAATCAGTTAAAAAACCAAAAAAAAATCCCTGCTCTAATACAACACTTAATAAACCGCACCTTCGAATGATTCTAAATGCTAAGTGAAGGAAAAATAGCTGCACTTGCCTCAGTGCCATAGTATGCTGTTCTTCTCCAGTAGCCCATACATATAAAGCGCGATTTTCAATTTAGTGCGCAGTGCGGACACATCAAAACTTCCTATGTTCGTTTTCGCACTACGTGGTGCAGCACCTAGTACCGCACGCACTGCGGGAATACAAGCAAGCAAATCAACATAATATTTGAATATATTATAAATAATATTTATTGTATATCATATAAAGATAGGTAGACATAGGTGCAGAAAATTATTGTCCCTCATAATTTTGCCAGGGTGTGCAGTGCACACCCTGCACATATGGACCGCACGCCACTGCTCTCAAATACCTTTTTAAGTACCTTTCATTCTAACGGGCCATTTTCGATTCAGCATAATGCAAAATATTATTGCATGTTCAGCATAATGCAAATGTTCATTCTTTTAATCAGTCCTTGAGAAGTTATTTGTAAGAATAGAATAATTTACCACAACAGTAGTTAAAGGGAACATACTACAGTTAATTATTTTTGACACAGTGTAAAATAAAATGCTATCTTTTCTTAGAATAATTTATTTACTTAATCCATTCTCTACAAACTATTCACAAGAACCTGATAACTAACCATGACTGTAAATTAGGGGACATATTACCTTTACAAGAATAAAGTTTTCATTCTAGAATATTATCTTGCAGTATAAAATAAAATGTTCTCTTTTTTTAGAGTAATTTATTTATTGAATCAATTCTCTAGAAATTATTCATAAGAACTTGACAACTAACCATGACTGTAGATCAGGGGACATAGTACCTTTACTAGAATAATGTTTTCATTCTAGAAGATTATTTATTTTTCAGTATAAAATAAAATGTTCTCTTTTTTTAGAGTAATTTATTTATTTAATCGATTCTCTACAAACTATTCATAAGAAATTGAATAATTTACAGTGACTTTAAATCAAGGGACATAGTATCTTTACAAAAAAAGAATTTTCATTCTAGAAGATTGTTTTTGTTGCAGTATAAAATAAAATATTCAATTTTTTAGAATAATTTATTTAATTGATCTATTCTCTACAAACTATTAATAAGAACTGGATGACTAACCGTGACTGTAAATCAAGTGATATAGTACCTTTACAAGAATAAAGTTTTCATTCTAGAAGATTATTTTTACTTCCAGTATAAAATAAAATGTTCTCTTTTTTTAGAATAATTTATTTACTTAATAGATTCTCTACAAACTATCCACAAGAACTTGATAACTAACCATGACTGTAAATCAGAGCATATAGTACCTTTACAAGAACAAAGTTTCCATTCTAGACAATTATTTTTTCTTGCAGTATAAAATAAAATGTTCTCTTTTTTAGAATGATTTATTTACTTAATCCATTCTCTACAAACTATCCACAAGAACTTGATAACTAACCATAACTGTAAAACTATAAATCAGGGGACATAGTATCTTTACATGAAAAGGTTTTCATTCTAGAAGATTATTTTTGTTGCAGCATAAAATAAAATGTTTTTATTTTAGAATAATTTATTTACTTGATCGCTTCTCTACAAATTATTCATAAGATCTGGATAATTTACCGTGATTGTAATACAGGGATCATAGATATTTTACAAGAAAAAGTTTTTACTCTAGAAGATTATTGTTGATGTACTATGAATTAAAATGTTCTGTTTGGTTGAGAATAAATTATACTCAACATAAGTTCTCTAGAAACTAAATGTAAGAATGGGATAATTTGCTGTAAACGTAGTTCAATGAAATATAGTATTTTCCGAAGAAGAACATTCAGACTATTCAGAATTCTAATAGGATGTTTTACTTTAGTATAAAATACTAAAATACGATTTCCTCTTTTAATTATAATAAAATGTTTCCTTAATCAGATTTATAAATGTCGTGTAGTTCTCGTTTATATTTGAGTATTAACCTGTGATCAAATGTATAGCGGTGATTTTATTTTGATTGCGTTGTGTAAAAGTATTTTTGTACTAAATTTAACCACAGGTTCTGAGAAACTACAGACATAAATATGAAGATAAACTAAAAGATAAATTAGCAGCATCCGAAACTAACTTAATATAAAAAATTATAAATTTATTATAATATATATACATCTATGTACATACAAAACTGATGCTAATTTTCATAAAATAAGCTTTGTCAACATCTTCTAAATTAGTTCTGACATTTTTTTAATACTTAAGTAATTTTGTAAATAGAGAGAGGACCTAATCTCAATTTCAAAATGTATGTAAAAGGTTGTACCTTTGGGGAGTGAAAATGGTGTGCCCGGAACACTGCTGGTTGATAGGTATCTATGGATGTTTCGTCCGTCTGGTCAGGGGCTTCCTCCTGAGTGTTTCGGGTGCTGCCGTGCTATTTGATGCAGGAACCCTTCCTGTCGGACTTAGCTGGACTCTCGAACTCGTTCCGTAGGACTTCTCTCCTAGTCTAGACTATCAAACACCTTCTGTCGGACTCTCTCTTCATCTCGACTCTCTAACGCTTTCTGTCGGACTCTCTCCTCTAGTCTCGAATATCGAACAAATTTTTTTTTTGGGGGGGGGACTTCCCAACAACTTTCAATTTTTACATTTTACTTCTTTTATTAATTTCAACCTTGTCCCCTCTTCCTTCTTATCGTCCAATCGGGATAGTTGTAAGATTCTCATTCGTCTGCTTAAGCCTTGAGACCGCCAGCGTGAAAAACCTTATCCCTTCTAATTGGGTACTATCCGTTAGGGACTCATAAATACCCCACAAAGGTACATTCTTATTTAATTTCAAGTACGGAGACGGGATTCTAATCTGGGACTGGGATCAGAACCCCGTCCGAGACCACCGTACAAGACAACAATATCCGTAAATATAAATTTATCGTCCTCTGTCTTTTTACAAAGATGTGATGACGTCAGATTTAGATCCGAGCATTTTAAATCTTGAATGAATCAATATATACGAGAAAATAAGAATTTTAGAGAAATATATGGTAAAATTTAATATATAGATATATATATATATATTTATATATAATATATATATATATATAGATATATATTCATATATAGTATATATCATAGTATATATGTATATATATGTATTTATATATTATATTTTAAACATAATATATATGTATATATGCATATAATACATATATATATATATAATATTTATACATATATGTATACTGTGTGTGTGATTGTATGCATTCAACACGAAAATGTGCGAATATATATATATAATATATATATATATATATATATATATAATATATATATATATATATATATATATATATATATATATATATATATCATATATATATATATATATATATATATATATATATATATATATATATATATATATATATATATATTTATAAATATATATATTTATACATATATGTTTATATATTATATATATATATATATATATATATATATATAATATATATATGTATATATAATATGATAATATATGAAAAAAAATGTTTATTATATATATATATATATATACATATATATATATATATATATATATTATATATATATATATATATATATATAATATATATATATGATATATATATATATATATATATATATATATATATATATATATAATGCATATATTTATATATATAAAATGTATGTTGGTGTATGATATCTATATATACATATATATATATATATGTATATATATATATATATATATATATATATATATATATATATATATATATATATATATATATATATATATATATATATATATATATATATATATATATATATATATATATATATTATACATGCCCATATATTTATATATATGAAAAAAATGTACGTTGGTGTATGCGTATATATCTATATATACAAATATATACATACACATATATAGATATACATATATATATATATATA
>CM063507.1:7158296-7173296 GCA_032207245.1 Pardosa pseudoannulata | reverse complement strand
ACACATAGGTATTTAATTTAGTGTCCTTAAGTTGCGCATTATTTTCTTGTATGCCCATCATGCCTCCGTTGCAGGAAAAAGGCTTTTTTTCTACCGAAGCTCTACTTGCAGAACTAACGAGGCTCTACGTGCAGATATTGAAGGCAAATTGCCTAAGATTCGTCAAGGAATACAGAACAGGTCTGTTGATCACCATTTTACAGGGTTAGCAACAAATCCTTTTCCCACTTCTGAGGACTCTAGAATAGGTTCTGTTGGTCCAAATGAGATGCAATTCAAACTACAGAAAAATCAAATGATGCGTAAGACAATTATTACATAAAACGTTTTAGTAGAATCCCCCATCAGGTGGCGCTGTAACACATATGGTATTTGTTTAGTGTCCTTAAGTTGCGCATTATTTTCTTGTATGCCCATCATGCCTCTGTTGCAGGAAAAGGCTTTTTTCTTAAAACAGCTGGCATACAGGCACTATATGCCTTTATGCCAATACAAGGCTGCGAACCTGTTACCGTTTATCCCCACGAGGCAGCACTAGTACCTTAAGGTATGCTAGGGACGCGAGTAGGAACTCGCTGGGTCCTCGGAATTTAGAAGTAGGGACCAAGCAGAAGACCCCCAGATTTGGCCTGCCACAACCAGAG
The DNA here is from genome assembly GCA_032207245.1 of Pardosa pseudoannulata. NCBI lineage: Eukaryota > Metazoa > Arthropoda > Arachnida > Araneae > Lycosidae > Pardosa > Pardosa pseudoannulata. The sequence continues at coordinate 7,172,652 of CM063507.1, read as the reverse complement.
GTATCGTTTAAGAACTTGGATGACATCGTGACCACGAACATATCTTACTTGCCCCAGTCACCTTTAACGAACAAGATCTTAGGCCGGCTCCAGCCAAAAACCCGCAACCTTTCAGTTACAAGATCGCTGCCTTTGCCGACTGAACTAACGAGGCTCTACGTGCAGATATTGAAGGCAAATTGCCTAAGATTCGTCAAGGAATACAGAAAAGTTCTGCTGATCACCATTATGCATGGTTAGCAACAAATCATTTCTCCACTTCTGATGACTCTAGAATAGGTTCTATTGATCCAAATGAGATACAATTGAAACTACAGAAAATTCCCTTTTAGTACAATCCGCCTACAGGTTAACGGTGTAACGAAGATGTATTTACTTGTCTTCATAAGTTGGGAATTAATTTCATTGTCTGGACATCATGCCTCCGTTGCAAGAAAAATTAAAAAATTTGTATTTAATTTTTTAAGATGTAATATGTAACCATTGGTTCGATAGCTTTTTCAGTTGTAAACAAACATAAAATATTTTGTCTTTTTAATGTAGTAGTATATATATATATAATATATATATATATATTATATATATTATATAATAGTATATATATGCATACATTTGTGAAGCTGCATTTATATATGTGTATGTATACAACGAGAAAAAATATCTTTAACCAATTTTACTGAATATTTGCCCCTATTATTTCATTGCCTGGTTTAATTTAGTTTGGTTTGGTTCACTACGGTCTCAAAATCGATTTCGAACGGCTACGAACACCCATGCCATAGTGAGATTCGAACCCATGAACTCATACCGAATATCAGCGCTTTAACCATGCGGTCATCATTAGGCAAAAAATTTCTTAATCTAAATCTTGAGCCATCAGAACTGTGGGACTTTACATTCATTAAAGATCTAAAAGCATTGGTCCAAGTGATCGGCCTTACAGTGTAATGGCTCTGTATGGTATGTTACAATATATCTTATAATGATTTCAAGCCGCATGGAGAAAGATCACGTGATTTTGTTCTCATGAGTCTTAAGATTTTTCAGCACTTTTTGGGAAGCAAGAGTAATCCCTTATCATATAATCTAGCTCTTTCAGCAATTTAGTCATTGCAAAAGTGAAACATTTTTATAGGGACAGCTGAAAATGTAACCAACGGGCAGAAAATTAACATTTATTCCAACATTTGTTTTAAGAGACGGGTAAAAATAATTTAAGTCTTAGAACATTCCTTTAACTGGCAATATACAGCTGGAAAATTAGGTATTAACCCTCTCGCTGCGCATCCCGCGATTTCCACGGGCTACATAGAGGTAGCAAAATTTGCATAACCCGCGATTCATTTTAGCCGTCTATTTAACTGTGCAACCCGCTCTTTCTCCGTTTATTCTTTCACTTTCACTTTACTGTGATTTTTAATTGTTTATTTAGCTTTAAACCAGCAGATGCCTTTAATTGTCCACATTTCATCGAAATATAGAAGAATTTTTTGTAGCATTTTTAGCTCGCTGTTCATAGCTGAAAGATGTCTGTCAGAAAGCGTTTCGCGAGTGATATAACCTATATTCCTGGAGATATTTCCGCCCTTGATAGCACTTCTGACTCTTATTTCGAGTATATTGAAGATAGTTATAGCGAAACTGATGAGAATTTCTCGGATTCCTCTGCGGATAGTGATGAATCTGAAAATTCATTTTCTATTTAAAAGGTTCGACATTGGTGCAAAAATTGATATGCAAAATATTCCACCAGCTCCTGCTTCATTTCCTTTCCTTTGAAATCTCGGACTAAATTCCACTATGGCAAATAATGCAACTGTTTTGGACTATTTTGAACTTTATTTTGACTTCATGTTGCAAATAATAGTAAAAGAGACCAACAGTACATGGGAGTAACAGACCCATGAGACTAACTGCTCGACACTTTGCTAGCCATATACATCCAAATCCCATCAAGAAAGAGGGTTTCGTGGATAGTGTGCTGTCTGTTTTTAAAAAAACTGAAGGTGGAACAAAAAATTCGAAAAGAAACGCGAATTTGGAGCAAGGATTGCGAGGTAGGACTTTGCCTCGAGCCTTGTTTCCAAATTTATCATACAAGACTAGAATAGATGTTTTGTAAGTCTTTTGCATTTTGTAATTAGTATATACGTTTTGCTTTTGTATTTTATAAAATAAATAATAATTTAACCAAGATTAATTTTCAAAATTTAGCTTTTATATCATTATTCTTCAATTTTATTTTTTGAACACCTTTTTAAGGACCTAATTCTATATTTAAAAAACACTCTTTTACAAAAATTCTTTGTATATTTTAACTCTAAAATGTATATAGATTTGAAATATGTAATAAAAAAATACTCAATTTTTGAACCTATTTTGATAAAATAAATACGCAGCGAGAGGGTTAAAAAATGAAAAGGGGGAAAAGTAGAATTTTAAATAAATATTTTAAAGGTAATAATTTTAATATAGTACATGTATACGCTGGAGAATTTCAATTGTGAAAATTTAAAAGTAGAAAAAAATAATATCAGACAATTAATCATTTGGTCAGAAAAAAGCAATATTAATATGAAAGTCTTCTATTCTTTACCTTCGAGAATAAAAAGATAGCATGTTACGAAATTCAACTTTACTATGCATTTATTTAATTTATATAATGAACAAGAAACCTAAATTGTACTATGAATAATTACACTTGAGGTGAACAGTTATACTCCTATACCTGAGATTAACTAAATTTATCTCCGTGATAGTTAAGCCTGAAAATATTTTCCTCGAGGCGAAAGGGAAAAAATGGAAAGGAAAGAAGAAAATTACTTTACAAAATGATCTTAAGAAGTGTTAATTATCAACGCTGCTTTTGCACATGCTATCGATAAAATTAGTTTTTTATGGTTATACTGAAAGGAGGCGCTCGTTTACAGATTTAATGCTTTTTAGAGACCAGGATGTAATTTACCTTCGAAAAAATGAATTTTCAATTTTAGACTTCAAAAATAATAGATTTTCTGTTCTTAATAAAAACAATAATTTGTTTGCATTTGTAGCCATAAAAGTTCATTAAATGAATATTAAAAATGTAAAAAAAATCAGTCGCCTTAATTTAACATTGATAGACAAACAGTCGTATATTGTTACAAGTATGTCTTTTATGCCTATGTAACTCCTTGGATAAAAGATTTTAGTTGAGAAATTTGAAAGATTGATAAAAAGCTTTGTGGTAAAATGCATGATTGGAAGGCATGAACTGAGAGATGCTGTTATAAATAAAAAAAGAACTATAGCTTGAAATCCCTTAAACATACAAACAAAAAATTACAGATATAATAAAGCCATTCTGTCAACAAATGCCGACTCACGACATGGTGTCTGCACTTTAAAATATGCATCACGACGTTGAAAGAATAAAGCTTAAGAACTTTTTGGTAAATTTTAATGTGAATAAATTTTTAAAAATTGCTGTGGATCCTCAAAACTACAAATAAAATATAACAGACATAATAAAGAAAGTCTGACCAATTATTTCAGAGTCTGTCAACAAATGCCGATACATGACATGGTGTCTGTACTTCAGTAACTTAATCATGGTGTTGAAAGAATGAAGCTCAAGAAACGTGATCAATATAAATGTGAATAAACAAAGTTACTATGGCTTGGATATCCTGGAAAAATGCCAAACAAAATTTGCAGACATAAAAAAACAGTCTTACGATTTATCTTTATAGTATGTCAACAGATGCGACTCGCAACACAATCTCTGTATTTCAAAAGCTAAATCACATCTTTCAAAATATTGTCCAATTATATCTTTTTGGTCTAAGTGTAGGTCTGTTTCATAATGGCTTCCAGGAGGACTTTTCCACTTGAGTACCAGCTTGTGTAATATGGTTGAACCAAGATTACCGTTGTGAATTGATAAACTTAATGTACACTTTAATCCAAAAATTCTCTATGTGTGATATTTCTTTCTGATTTGTTATCCTCCTTCATTTTAGATCATCCAAAACATCCTCCAACCATCTTTTTTAGATCCTCCTTTAGGTCTGTTGCACATTGACTTCTAGTATAACTTTGCCACTCGACTAACCAGCTTGCGTTTTAATATGGTTGAACCAAGATTACCGTTGTGAATTGATAAACTTTACTGTACTACTTTAATCCAAAAGGCTCTATTTCTGATATTTCTTTCCTATTGGTTATCCTCCTGCATTTTAGATCATCCAAAACATCCTCCAACCATCTTTAATAGATCTTTCTTTAGGTCTGTTGCACATTGACTGCGAGTATAACTTTGACACTCGACTACCAGCTTGTGTTTTAATATGGTTGAACCAAGATTACCATTGTGATTTGATAAACTTTACTGTACTACTTTAATCCAAAAGGCTCTAGTTCTGATATTTCTTTCTGATTGGTTATCCTCCTACATTTTAGATCATTCAAAACATCCTCCTACCATCTTTTTCAGATCTTCCTCTAGGTCGGTTGCACATTGACTTCTAGTATAACTTTGCCACTCGACTAACCAGCTTGCGTTTTAATATGGTTGAACCAAGATTACCGTTGTGAATTGATAAACTTTACTGTACTACTTTAATCCAAAAGGCTCTATCTCTGATATTTCTTTCTGATTTGCTATCCTCCTGCATTTTAGACCATTAAAAACAGCCTCCACCCATCTTTTTTAGATCTTCCTCTAGGTCGGTTGCACATTGACTTCCAGTATAACTTTGCCACTCGACTACCAGCTTGTGTTTTAATAAGGTTCAACCAAGATTACCATTGTGATTTGATAAACTTTACTGTACTACTTTAATCCAAAAGGCTCTTGTTCTGATATTTCTTTCTGATTGGTTATCCTCCTACATTTTAGATCATTCAAAACATCCTCCTACCATCTTTTTCAGATCTTCCTCTAGGTCTGTTGCACATTGACTTCTAGTATAACTTTGCCACTCGACTACCAGCTTGTGTTTTAATAAGGTTCAACCAAGATTACCATTGTGATTTGATAAACTTTACTGTACTACTTTAATCCAAAAGGCTCTTGTTCTGATATTTCTTTCTGATTGGTTATCTTCCTACACTTTAGATCCTTCAAAACATTCTCCTACCATATTTTTCAGATCTTCCTCTAGGTCTGTTGCACATTGACTTCTAGTATAACTTTGCCACTCGACTAACCAGCTTGTGTCTCAATATGGTTGAACCAAGATTACCGTCGTGAATTGATAAACTTTACTGTACAACTTTAATCCAAAAGGCTCTAGCTCTGATATTTCTTTCTGATTGGTTATCCTCCTACATTATAGATCATTCCAAACATCATCCTACTATCTTTTTCAGATCTTCCTTTAGGTTTGTTGCACATTGACTTCTAGTATAACTTTGCCACTCGACTACCTGCTTCTGTTTTAATATGGTTGAACCAAGATTACCGTTGTGAATTGATAAACTTTACTGTAGTATTTTAATCCAAAAGTCTTTAGCTCTGATATTTCTGATTGGTTATCTTTCTGCATTTTAGATCATTCAAAACATCCTCCTACCATATTTTTTAGATCTTCCTCTAGGTCTGTCGCACATTGACTTCGAGTATAACTTTGAAAATCGACTAACCAGCTTGTGTCTCAATATGGTTGAACCAAGATTACCATTGTGAATTGATAAACTTTACTGTACAACTTTAATCCAAAAGGCTCTATCTCTGATAATTCTCTCTGACTTATTAACCTCCTGAATTTTAGACCATTCAAAACATCCTCCAACCATCTTTTTTAGATCTTCATCTAGGTGTGTTGCACATTGTCTTCCTATATAATAAATGTTCCATTCCATAACCAACTTATGCCTCAAAGTGGCCGAGTCAAGATAACCGTTGTGCCTTAATAAATATGGCTATGTCTTTACATATGTAATCCCTTCTATTTCCATATTAGTTTTCTTCTCCAGATATTGCTACTCATCTGAAATAAATAAAAATAATTTAAATTAAACTAAATTTAAAATTGACATGGGGTCGATTTGACCTTTAAAAAACCATTCTCATAGTCAACCTGAATATACCGGGTGATCAAAAAGTCCGTATAAACTTTAAAAATTCATAATAACCGGAAAAATAACCAAAATAAAAAACGATTTGCCGGGTTAGTATCGCTAGGGCATGGGACTTTTTTTTTAAACTGAAAAAAAAACTCAAAAAGAGTCGATATTGGGCACTGATGTACACAAGTCAAAGAAAAAGAAATGCAAATATCATACAAGACTAGAATAAATGTTTTGTAAGTCTTTTGCATTTTGTAATTAGTATATACGTTTTGCTTTTCTATTTTATAAAATAAATAATAATTTAACCAAGATTAATTTTCAAAATTTAGCTTTTATATCATTATTCTTCAATTTTATTTTTTGAACACCTTTTTAAGGACCTAATTCTATATTTAAAAAACACTCTTTTACAAAAATTCTTTGTATATTTTAACTCTAAAATGTATATAGATTTGAAATATGTAATAAAAAAATACTCAATTTTTGAACCTATTTTGATAAAATAAATACGCAGCGAGTGGGTTAAAAAATGAAAAGGGGGAAAAGTAGAATTTTAAATAAATATTTTAAAGGTAATAATTTTAATATAGTACATGTATACGCTGGAGAATTTCAATTGTGAAAATTTAAAAGTAGAAAAAAATAATATCAGACAATTAATCATTTGGTCAGAAAAAAGCAATATTAATATGAAAGTCTTCTATTCTTTACCTTCGAGAATAAAAAGATAGCATGTTACGAAATTCAACTTTACTATGCATTTATTTAATTTATATAATGAACAAGAAACCTAAATTGTACTATGAATAATTACACTTGAGGTGAACAGTTATACTCCTATACCTGGGAGACTAACTAAATTTATCTCCGTGATAGTTAAGCCTGAAAATATTTTCCTCGAGGCGAAAGGGGAAAAAATGGAAAGGAAAGAAGAAAATTACTTTACAAAATGATCTTGAGAAGTGTTAATTATCAACGCTGCTTTTGTACATGCTATCGATAAAATTAGTTTTTATGGTTATACTGAAAGGAGGCGCTCGTTTACAGATTTTAATGCTTTTTAGAGACCAGGATGTAATTTACCTTCGAAAAAATGAATTTTCAATTTTAGACTTCAAAAATAATAGATTTTCTGTTCTTAATAAAAACATATAATTTGTTTGCATTTGTAGCCATAAAAGTTCATTAAATGAATATTAAAAATGTAAAAAAATCAGTCGCCTTAATTTAAAGGGGCATTGATAAAACAAACAGTCGTATATTGTTACAAGTATGTTTTTTATGCCTATGTAACTCCTTGGATAAAAGATTTTAGTTGAGAACTTTGCGCAAGATTTGATAAAAGGCTTTGTGGCAGAAAAGGCATGATTGGAAGGCATGAACTGAGAGATGCTGTTATAAATAAAAAAAGAACTATAGCTTGAAATCCCTTAAACATACAAACAAAAACTTACAGATATAATAAAGCCATTCTGTCAACAAATGCCGACTCACGACATGGTGTCTGCACTTTAAAATATGCATCACGACGTTGAAAGAATAAATCGTAAGAAATTTTTGGTAATTTTTAATGTGAATAAATTTTTAAAAATTGCTGTGGATCCTCAAAAATACAAATAAAATATTACAGACATAATAAAGAAAGTCTGACCAATTATTTTCCTAGTCTGTCAACAAATGCCGATACATGACATGGTGTCTGTACTTCAGTAACTTAATCATGGTGTTGAAAGAATGAAGCTCAAGAAACGTGATCAATATAAATGTGAATAAACAAAGTTACTATGGCTTGGATATCCTGGAAAATGCCAACAAAAATATTGCAGACTTTAAAAGGGCAGTCTTACGATTTATCTTTATAGTATGTCAACAGATGCGACTCACAACACAATCTCTGTATTTCAAAAGCTAAATCACATCTTTCAAAATATTGTCCAATTATATCTTTTTGGTCTAAGTGTAGGTCTGTTTCATAATGGCTTCCAGTAGGACTTTTCCACTTGAGTACCAGCTTGTGTTTCAATATGGTTGAACCAAGATTACCGTTGTGAATTGATAAACTTTAATGTACAACTTTAACCTAAAATGCTCTATTTCTGATATTTCTTTCCTATTGGTTATCCTCCTGCATTTTAGACGGTTCAAAACGTCCGCTAACCATATTTTTGAATCTTGCTCTAGGTCTATTACTCATTGACTTCGAGTATAATTTTGTCACTTGAGTACCAGCTTGTGTTTCAATATGGTTGAACCAAGATTACCGTTGTGAATTGATAAACTTTAATGTACAACTTTAACCTAAAATGCTCTATTTCTGATATTTCTTTCCTATTGGTTATCCTCCTGCATTTTAGATCATCCAAAACATCCTCCAACCATCTTTTTTAGATCCTCCTTTAGGTCTGTTGCACATTGACTTCGAGTATAACTTTGCCACTCGACTACCAACTTGTGTTTCAATATGTTTCAACCAGGATTAACATTGTGACTTGATAAACTTTATTGTAAAACTTTAATCCAAAAGGCTTTATCTATGATATTTCTTTCTGGTTTGTTATCTTCCTGTATTTTAGACCATTGAAAACAACCTCCAACCATCTTTTTTAGATCTTCTATTGGGTCTGTTGCACACTGACTTCGGATATAACTTTCCTACTGGACTAAAAGCTTGTATTTCAATATGTTTATACCAAGATTACCGTTGTGAATTGATAAACTTTACTGTACTACTTTAATCCAAAAGGCTCTATTTCTGATATTTCTTTCCTATTGGTTATCCTCCTGCATTTTAGATCATCCAAAACATCCTCCAACCATCTTTAATAGATCTTTCTTTAGGTCTGTTGCACATTGACTGCGAGTATAACTTTGACACTCGACTAACCAGCTTGTGTTTTAATATGGTTGAACCAAGATTACCATTGTGATTTGATAAACTTTACTGTACTACTTTAATCCAAAAGGCTCTAGTTCTGATATTTCTTTCTGATTGGTTATCCTCCTACATTTTAGATCATTCAAAACATCCTCCTACCATCTTTTTCAGATCTTCCTCTAGGTCTGTTGCACATTGACTTCTAGTATAACTTTGCCACTCGACTAACCAGCTTGCGTTTTAATATGGTTGAACCAAGATTACCATTGTGATTTGATAAACTTTACTGTACTACTTTAATCCAAAAGGCTCTAGTTCTGATATTTCTTTCTGATTGGTTATCCTCCTACATTTTAGATCATTCAAAACATCCTCCTACCATCTTTTTCAGATCTTCCTCTAGGTCTGTTGCACATTGACTTCTAGTATAACTTTGCCACTCGACTAACCAGCTTGCGTTTTAATATGGTTGAACCAAGATTACCGTTGTGAATTGATAAACTTTACTGTACTACTTTAATCCAAAAGGCTCTATCTCTGATATTTCTTTCTGATTTGCTATCCTCCTACATTATAGATCATTCCAAACATCATCCTACTATCTTTTTCAGATCTTCCTTTAGGTTTGTTGCACATTGACTTCTAGTATAACTTTGCCACTCGACTACCTGCTTCTGTTTTAATATGGTTGAACCAAGATTACCGTTGTGATGTCATAAACTTTCCTGTAGTATTTTAATCCAAAAGTCTTTAGCTCTGATATTTCTGATTGGTTATCTTTCTGCATTTTAGATCATTCAAAACATCCTCCTACCATATTTTTTAGATCTTCCTCTAGGTCTGTCGCACATTGACTTCGAGTATAACTTTGAAAATCGACTAACCAGCTTGTGTCTCAATATGGTTGAACCAAGATTACCATTGTGAATTGATAAACTTTACTGTACAACTTTAATCCAAAAGGCTCTATCTCTGATAATTCTCTCTGACTTATTAACCTCCTGAATTTTAGACCATTCAAAACATCCTCCAACCATCTTTTTTAGATCTTCCTCTAGGTGTGTTGCACATTGTCTTCCTATATAATAAATTTTCCATTCCATAACCAACTTATGCCTCAAAGTGGCCGAGTCAAGATAACCGTTGTGCCTTAATAAATATGGCTATGTCTTTACATATGTAATCCCTTCTATTTCCATATTAGTTTTCTTCTCCAGATATTGCTACTCATCTGAAATAAATAAAAATAATTTAAATTAAACTAAATTTAAAATTGACATGGGGTCGATTTGACCTTTAAAAAACCATTCTCATAGTCAACCTGAATATACCGGGTGATCAAAAAGTCCGTATAAACTTTAAAAATTCATAATAACCGGAAAAATAACCAAAATAAAAAACGATTTGCCGGGTTAGTATCGCTAGGGCATGGGACTTTTTTTTTAAACTGAAAAAAAACTCAAAAAGAGTCGATATTGGGCACTGATGTACACAAGTCAAAGAAAAAGAAATGCAAATAACAAACAGGATGAATCTAAATCGTTTATTACAACAGTATGTGTTCCACATGACCACCACCCCAACAGGAGATGACACACTGCAAGCGAGTCACAAATCCAGCTATGGCAGAGTGCTGCAGTTCCGGTTGTATGCAAGACACCTCTCGGCTGATCGCATCTTGCAGTTCAGAGAGAATGAGTGGATTGGATCGATACACCCGAGATTTCAAATATCCCCACAACCAAAAGTCTGCCGGGGTCAAATCTGGAGACCGAGGAGACCTTGGGAACCTGAAACACCTGCTAATGATTTTGTCTTCCCCGAATGTCTGGATCAGGAAATCCTTGACCGAATTAGCAGTGTGACTAGTAGCGGTGAACTGGTTGTGTATTTACAGGAACACAAGTTCTTATAACAGTCTCATTTGCATATTTCCACCGAAGTTGCTTTTACCAGTGCCATCTGTCAGCTGTTTTCTGAGTTACTGTTTTTTTTCTGTTAAAAAAAATCCCATACCCTAGTTATACTAACCCGGCAAATAGTTTTTTATTTTGGTTATTTTCCTGGTTATTATGAATTTTTAAAGTTTATAGGACTTTTTAATCACCCGATATATCTCAGGGTATACCTGAATAGAAGAAATTCCATGTATTTTTGTATAAAATTTCATTAAGATTAATCCACCCATTTTGAAATGCAAATTATGTATGCATGTAGCTTGTTTTATGTGAGAGTCATTCATCACTTGAAAATAACAAAGCTATTGGCAGTAAAATAATACGTTTAAACTAAACAGTTTATTATTTCATACCATTATACAGTCTTATATAATTCCTTTTAAGGAAAACATTTTAGAAATTTTTAAAGCGAATATAATAATAGGGATTTGAAACATAGAAAATCTTAAATAATTTATACTCACAGGGGTATAGATTATTGTAAGTACTATTTAAATGAATAAATTTGAAAACACAAACGGCATATTAGTTTTCATTACTGATAATACGAAAAAGATTTTCATAAAAAAATAGTTTAAGGTAAGAATAGTAACATAAATCAATTTTTTAAATTTTTCCTTCTGCTGGTATAACAATATGCTCTCATGAATTAAGATTAAACAATGTTTAATTTAGAAAAAAAAGATCAAATTTGTTTTGTCGTGTAATCCTCGTTTATATTTAAGTATCAAGCTGTGATCAAATGTATAGTGGTGATTTTATTTTGATTGCGTTGTGTAAAAGTATTTTTGTACTAAATTTAACCACAGGTTCTGAGAAACTACAGACATAAATATGAAGATAAACTAAAAGCTAAATTAACAGCATCCGAAACTAGCTTAATATAAAAAAGTAAATTTATTATAATATATATACATCTATGTACATACAAAACTGATGCTAATTTTCATAAAATAAGCTTTGTCAACATCTTCTAAATTAGTTCTGACAATTTTTTAATACTTAAGTAATTTTGTAAATAGAGAGAGGACCTAATCTCAATTTCAAAATGTATGTAAAAGGGGGTACCTTTGGGGAGTGAAAATGGTGTGCCCGGAACACTGCTGGTTGATGGGTATCTATGGATCTTTCGTCGGTCTGGTCAGGGGCTTCCTCCTGAGTGTTTGGGGTGCGGCCGTGCTATTTGATGCAGGAACCCTTCCTGTCGGACTTGGCTGGACTCTCGAACTCGTTCCGTCGGACTTCTCTCCTCGTCTGGATTATCGACACACCTTCTGTCGGACTCTCCTCTAGTTTCGACTATCGAACACCTTTTTTTGGGACTTCCGAACACCTTCTCAATTTTTAGATTTTACTTCTTATATTAATTTCAACCTTGTCCCCTCTTCCTTCTTATCGTCCAATCGGGATAGTTGTAAGAATCTCATTGGTCTGCTTAAACCCCGCCTTGAGACCGCCAACGTGAAAAACCTTATCCCTTCTAATTGGGCACTGTCCTTTAGGGACTCATAAATACTCCACAAAGGTACATTCTTATTTAATGTCAAGTACGGAGACGGGATTCTAATCTGGGACTGGGATCAGAACCCCGTCCGAGACCACCGTACAAGACAACAATATCCGTAAAATATAAATTTATGGTCCTCTGTCTTTTTACAAAGATGTGATGAGGTCAGATTTAGATCCCCGAGCATTTTACTTCTTGTATGAATGAGTCAATTATATTACTGATCTAAATCGCCTCATCACATGTTTTATATCAATAATTGTATTATATAAATTTTAATATAGTATTTTATGGTTGTATATATGTGTTGCAATATGTAATCACACTCATACTTGGCAACTTGGTGTTTTGGTTGCTTATTATTGTATAAATAATAGTTTTCTCGGGCGTAAGAGGTTTTCTTGAGTTGATACTTTTGTGTTTTCAATGGTTGTGTTTGATTAGTTTTGTCTTGTGCCTTCAATTTGATTGGCTTGGATCAGGGTCTTTATAAAACTATAAAAGCCCAATGTACCTCGTATTTTTGTATTATCACCTTTATTATCAGTATCATTATTACCTTTATTATTATTATTATCATTTTGGTGTCTTTAATAAAAGGTGTTTTGTGATCTGCGGCTCTTCATTATGCTTCAACAATATGTAACAATAAAATTTAATTAAAGTAAAATTCTAACTTACATATTTTCTGTTTTCCATTGAAAATCTAGATTCCCTATTGACAAATTCTAAGGAACATTTTTCATAATAATGCCGGAAAGCACTCTTATCCTAGCACCTTGAATTTAGGATCGCAGCCCCGTTGATTCATTTCTTCGAGTATTGTAGAGGTACTATATCTTCTAGAATACACTAGAAGTAATTAAAGACTCTGGTTACCGAAATGATATCATTTCTGGAGCCACACCCCTTCGATGAGTTAATAAAATGGCTGGCACACAGATTTCGTGACACTTTCCTTTAAGATCGCGATGTAAACGATATGCTTCAAATATTTTTGTGTTTGTGTTCTTTTTCCCTACGGGAATTTGTTTATTCAGTGTCACATCGTGTTCCAAATAAAAAAAGTTTTTGTAAGTTGATATTTATTTTTCCACTTCCAGTTACAATTTGGAATGAAATTCTAGCAATACTCATATCCTAAGAGTATGTAATTTTTCATATAGCGAAAACTAGAAAATATTCTTTGGCCAAAAACGTCATTTTTAAAGTGATAATGCTCTTTAATCATAGAAGGCTTGTTCGAGTTATTTCGTCTCAAAGCGAGGTCCATTTTTTTTATAACATCCAATAATATTTAACTATATGGCTATCAATCTATCAATACATCTCTCTACCTATTTATTTATTTATCTATTCTTCTCTCTCCCTATGTATATATATATATATGTATATATATATATATATATATATATATATATATATATATATATATATATATATATATATATATATATATATATATATATATATATATATATATATATATATATACACTATATTGCCAATGATGACCGGTCACTTTTTAGACATTTTGTTGAATATCTAGAACAATATACAAAGAATTATCCTAAGACCTCAGGCATGTAAAACCTCAGGCATGTAATCACATTCCATCAAAGAATTTTTCCCGAAAACCCATATGGGACCGACAACAGATTGAAGAAAAACGAATATCTTTTGGATAACCCTGTATATATATATATATATATATATATATATATATATATATACGTATATACATATATACACATATATATATATATATATATATATATATATATGTATATATATATATGTGTGTGTATATATATATATATATATATATATGCACATATATATATGTATGTGTGTGTATATATGTATATATATGTATGCATATATATAAGTAATATACGTTTATATATACACACACACACTATATATACATATATATATATATATATATATTATATATAATAT
>CM063507.1:7138296-7150796 GCA_032207245.1 Pardosa pseudoannulata | reverse complement strand
ATGAAAACGGTTACTATATTACAATTAGTATACAGGAACTGAATCTTTATAATAACCAAAAAGATAAAGATTTATACTATACTATTTTTACCCATAATTATCACATCAAGTTTATGACCGTAATAACATAAAGAGAAAAACAGTTACTATATTTGCAATTAGTACATATGAACTGAGTTTTTTTAATAAACAAAAAGGTAAAGATCTATACTATACAATTTATACCCATTAATATCACATCAAGTTAATGACCGCAATAAAATTAAAATGAAAACGGTTACTATATTACAATTAGTATATATGAACTGAATTTTTATAATAACCAAAAAGGTAAAGATTTATACTATACTATTTTTACCCATTAATATCACATCAAGTTAATGACCGTAATAACAATAAAATGAAAACGGTTACTATATTTGCAATTAGTACATATGAACTAAGTTTTTTTTAATAACCAAATAGGAAAAGATCTATAGTATACAATTTTTACCCATTAATATCGCATCATGTTGATGCCCGGAATAAAAATAAAATGAAAACAGTCACTATATTTGCAATTAGTACATATGAATTGAATTTTTATAATAACCAAAAAGGTAAAGATTTATACTATACTATTTTTACCCATTAATATCACAACAAGTTAATGACCGTAATAACAATAAAATGAAAACGGTTACTATATTTGCAATTAGTACATATAAACTGAATTTTTATAATAACCAAAAAGGTAAAGATTTATAATATACTATTTTTACCCATAATTATCACATGAAGTTTATGACCGTAATAACAATAAGAGGAAAACAGTTACTATATTTGCAATTAGTACATATGAACTGAGTTTTTTTTTTAATAACCAAAAAGGTAAAGATCTATACTATACAATTTTTACCCATTAATATCCCATGAAGTTAATGACCATAATAAAAATAATATGAAAACGGTTACTATATTACAATTAGTATATATGAACTGAATTTTTATAATAACCAAAAAGGTAAAGATTTATACTATACTTTTTTTACCCATTAATATCACATCAAGTTAATGACCGTAATAACAATAAAATGAAAACGGTTACCATATTTGCAATTAGTACATATGAACTGAGTTTTTTTTTAATAACTGAAAAGGTAAAGATCTATACGATACAATTTTTACCCATTAATATCACATGAAGTTAATGCCCAGAATAACAATAAAATGAAAACGGTTATTATATTTGCAATTAGTACATATTTTACAATTGCATTTGCAATTAGTACATATGAACTGATTTTTTATAATAACCAAAAAGGTAAAGATTTATACTATACTATTTTTACCCATTAATATCACATCAAGTTTATGACCGTAATAACAATAAGAGGAAAACAGTTACTATATTTGCAATTAGTACATATGAACAGAGATTTTTTTTTAATAACCGAAAAGGTAAAGATCTATACTATACAATTTTTACCCATTAAAATCACATCAAGTTAATGAACGTAATAAAAATAAAATGAAAACGTTTACTATATTACAATTAGTATACAGGAACTGAATTTTTATAATAACCAAAAAGGTAAAGATTTATACTATACTATTTTTACCCATTAATATCACATCAAGTTTATGACCGTAATAACAATAAGAGGAAAACAGTTACTATATTTGCAATTAGTACATATGAACAGAGATTTTTTTTTAATATCCGAAAAGGTAAAGATCTATACTATACAATTTTTACCCATTAATATCACATCAAGTTAATGAACGTAATAAAAATAAAATGAAAACATTTACTATATTACAATTAGTATACAGGAACTGAATTTTTATAATAACCAAAAAGGTAAAGATTTATACTATACTATTTTTACCCATAATTATCACATCAAGTTCATGACCATAATAACAATAAGAGGAAAACAGTCACTATATTTATAATAAGTACATATGAACTGAGTTTTTTTAATAACCAAAAAGGTAAAGATCTATACTATACAATTTTTACCCATTAATATCACATCAAGTTAATGACCGTAATTAAAATAAAATGAAAACGGTTACTATATTACAATTAGTACATATGTACTGAATTTTTATAATAACCAAAAAGGTAAAGATTTATACTATACTATTTTTACCCATAATTATTATATCAAGTTTTTGACCGTAATAACAGTAAGAGGAAAACAGTTACTATATTTGCAATTAGTACATATGAACTGAGTTTTTTTTTAATAACCCAAAATTTAAAGATCTATACTATACAATTTTTCCCCATTTATATCACATCAAGTTAATGACCGTTATAAAAATAAAATGAAAACGGTTACTATATTACAATTAGTACATATGAACTGAATTGTTATAATAAACAAAAAGGTAAAGATTTACACTATACTATTTTTACCCATTAATGTCACATCAAGTTAATGACCGTAATAAGAATAAAATGAAAACGGTTACTATATTTGCAATTAGTACATATGAACTGAGTTTTTTTTTAATAACCAAAAAGGTAAAGATCTATACTATTCAATTTTTACCCATTAATTTCACATCAAGTTAATGCCCGGAATAACAATAAAATGAAAACGGTTACTATATTACAATTATTATATATGAACCGATTTTTAATAATAACCAAAAAGGTAAAGATTTATACTATACTATTTTTACCTATTAATATCACATGAAGTTAATGCCCGGAATAACAATAAAATGAAAACGGTTATTATATTTGAAATTAGTACATATTTTACAATTGCATTTGCAATTAGTACATATGAACTGATTTTTTATAACCAAAAAGGTAAAGATTTATACTATACTATATTTACCCATTAATATCACATCAAGTTAATGATCGTAATAACAATAAAATGAATACGATTACTATATTATCAATAAGTACATATTGTACAATTGCATTTGCAGTTAGTAGATATTAACTGATTTTTTATAATAACCAAAAAGGTAAAGACTTATACAATTTTTTAGTCATTAATATTACATGAAGTTACGTAATAACAATAACAATCGTGATAACAATAAAATGAAAACGGTTACTACATTTGCAAGTAGTACATATTGTAAAAAATAAATTGTAAATTTTTATCAAATGAGTTTGGTATTAACACGATTATAAAAATGCATCATAATTATAATAACAAATAATGAAAAGGCAACAATAATAAGAAATTTCACATAATTCCATAGTTAAAAAATATTTTCACATAAAAAGAAGTTTTAAAGACTTTTTTCCATGTTGAAAAATTAACAGTTTTAAAGAACTATACAAACCCTACTAAATATATAACATTTATATGCAAGTGTTGAAAGATTAAAACGATAATTTGCACTGAAAAGAAGTTTAATAATTTGAACATAATTTAGATACTGTTTACCCTTAATTTAAACACTTTTAAGTATCTCGGAATAATCTCTTAGATATTTCTCCATGTATGCGTTGTTTTCTAACTGTGTGAATGTGTACATCGCTGAAAGACTTTTAACTCTCCGTTTAGAAGTTCGTTTTTAATTAAAAACTTCGTTGTCTGTGTTAGCTTTTCTCCCCATCTGTTATAGCTCCCAGGCACTGACGTAAAATTTCATGTCCCGGATGTCTTCTGATACTTAAATTTCATCGAGTTCCACTTGATGATACTAGTTTTCTCTTGTTGCCAATCCATTACATGGAATAATTAAAAATAATTCATTAAGAGTTGTTTCGTTTATGTGTGTGCATTGATGAAGGATTTTTACTGTTCTTCTTTTAACCTACGCAAGTCATTCTGAAATTGAGACTTTTCTACATGGTAAAGTGGAACATACCAAATGCAGTGGACAAATGCAGTGATGACGGTTAATGTTATCAATCGCTTATTTTTATCGAAATCACTTGGTCCAGATTTTTTCTATTCATTTCTATGTTAAAATTATCACTTTATGGGATCGTTACATCGGTTAATAGGATCAGTTTTAGAACCTTATTTTGACTGGCAAGACAATATTCACAAGGTTTTCCCAAAGGTCGTTTACAAACTTAACAGGCTGGTCTGTCATATCACGATGAACAAGATTTACACAGGAACTTGTGTTTGAAAATGCAAACTGCGACCGCTAGAATGCTGTGATCACGAGTGTGGAGCAGGAGAAAAAAAAAATGATATCGACAGTGGTGTTAACACTCTGAATACTCTGACTAATTGTTTCATTCTCAACACCTCCCCTACCATGAACTCAGGCAGGTTCATCAAGACTAAAAAGCAGATATAATCAATATCATTAAATAACTTCAATACAAGATACACCATTACATGTTCACACATTCTTACATCATGATTCAAGAAATTTTAATCTGAAAAGTACAATTAGATAGTTAAAAATAATTAAATTAAAGAGACCTTAATCCAAAAATGAACACAACATGCAAATTCTTTAGAAATAGAGATAATTCTAGAATAATGATATTCTATACTTAATATAAACCAATTAATGCAAAAATAATAAACTTTAAATTTCATATCTAAACCTAGAATATAAAGTACAACAATAAATTCACTAATTAGTCCAAATACATTGCAGTATTACCTTACTAAAAATTCCTTCTACAATTTTAACTATATTATTAAAGCAATTTTAAATGAAATATTGTCACGAAGATTCGAATGAACGCACAGTTTAACGTAACAGAAGAATTTATTGAAGCTAAGTAGCAACTCGCAACTTTACAAGATCGAGAAGTTGCCTACAACTAGTGGGTATCAGCTTTTATACCCGAACAGAATATTCGATAAATAAATAATTTACATATTAAAGAAAGATCTAGAATGTTCAAGAACATAAGGAAACAATAAATAACATTTTTAAATTAAAAATCCGTACTATGGATAAACAGCCACGGCAAGGATCGAACCCACAATCTTCGGGTCTGGATCGCGTGCTTTGACCATTCGGCCACTTAGCTCGTTGGCTAAGCTTCTTTATGCGGCAATATATATATATATATATATATATATATATATATATGTCAGGATTTAAAATATAGATTAATTTAAGAGATTTTAATTAGGGATTATTTTAATATAATCTTACTAGTCACATAAATACATCACGCGCAATGATATTATAAGAGCGATAAGCAATTATAAGAGATTTTAATATATAAATGCTTTGTAAGAATAAGAATGTTGATTAGTAATATAATGAGAAGAAAAATAATTACTTAGAATTTATATATTGACCAGTGTATAGTGTGCCAAATATATAAATTATAAATATATATATATATAAGTAAATATAATTATAAAAATATAAATTATATATATATATATATATATATATATATATATATATATAAATATATATATATATATATATATATATATATATATATATATATATATATATATATATATATATATATAACACTAGAATGTAAAATTTATATTCAACTCTGGAGTTCCAAATCGTACAACAATTGTACAGGTCTTTCGATAACTGATGAATCTGTTTTTACTTTGCAAGCCCTCACCTTGCCATTTCTTCCAAGAAATAATTCAAGAATTCTCCCCAATTTCCAAAAATTTAGGGGAAGATAGTTATCTTTGATCAAAACAATACATGCTATATAAACACAAAAATTATTAAACCATGACATGTTCATAAGTCTGTTATCTCACGGTACCTCGGGACAAAACATGTAGCATGTAACAAGATCGTAACTTGTTTTACCCTGACTTCCTACCCTTAACATTTTATTACTCTAGCCCTCACACTTTACTACTCTAGATCTAGATGCAGAGAAAGAGATATCCACTTAGAGAAAGAGGGAGGAAAGAATAGGTTGAGAACAAGAAAAAAACTTATGTTAGCAGATGATATTTGTAGTACAACATTCTTCTGCAGTGCATCGGAGATGGAACATGTGTGAAAACTCAAAGAAAAGAAAATCTAACTCTGCAAAAGGTTTTACAATTAAGAATTGGTTACACCTGGAGCGTCAATATTCCTTCATTTATGTACATATATACATTCAACGCTCCTAACATTATTTCTAATTGTTCATTAGAATTTAATATGTTGCTTGTCTTCAGCATCACATATGGTATACACATGTAATAATTTGTATGCGTGATTAATACATGCCATGCAAAATGAACTATATTTTAAGCAGAAAATAGTACATCATCTTAAATTTAGTTACATTTTTCAGTTAGACATATGAAATTAAAGATTTATATCGTATAATTACTGTCGCATATGGAGACAGCTGAAGTGTTACACCAAGAAGGCCTTATAAGATTTTGTCAACGTGCAAAAATTAAAGTTAATTTAAATGTAAACTTTTCTAGTGATAGAGTCTTATGTAATTAAATAATATTACTACACGTGATAATACTACACGTATAATATTACTACACTTGATCATTTTATACCCACTTAATTTAACAAGAATGTCTTCGCAAGCGTTACCTGAAGATCCTAAACTGAATTCTGATAAAACATATTTATGTTCAAAATTTTTACGACATTATGCTCCAACGATATCAGCGATATTAATGTTAAAGTGTTTCCTGCACGAAAATACAAAGATCGCAATTCATTTCGAAACCCCAAGACGGGCGCTGCTACGTCGACATATCACTACACGAGGAAAGTCGGGAGATGTTAATTTCTTAGCAATATGCACGCAAAAATAATTAAACCATGACATGTTCGCACGTCTGTTATTTCACGGTGCCTCCGGACGAAACGTGTAACAGGTAACACGTCTTAGTTCGTTTTCATTTTACCTTCTGCTGCTTACATCCCACTCTAGATTTAGATGCAGCGATAGAGGTATAGAGAAATAGAGAAGATAAAATGGGTTGGGTACAAGAGAAAACTTGTGTTAGCAACAGATTCTCAAAGTAGTATATATATATATAATATATATATCCCGCATCAGACGACTTCCGTGACACAAAAATCTTCTACGGCGCTTGGGAATTTGGAACAGGTGCGAGAATTCAAAGAGGGGAAGAGATAACTGGGGAAAACTTCCTTTAATTAAAATATGGGTTACAAGTAAAAGACTTTCAGTGATATGTACACATTAAGACAAGGCTAGTAATATTATTTCTAATTATTTATTACAATTTAAGAGGTCAGCGACTCTTAAAATCCAAAAAAAAATGTAAAATAATTATCCTTTATGACTTCTCATTCGTAAAACTGGTTATTGAAAATTACCAGTTTTACAAACATAGTTTTTTTAAGATATTTAGAACAAATTATTATCTTTACTCACGTCTTGTTCGTTTTTGAAACATAAAAAATATTTTATTAGAAACATTTAAGGGGAGTAATCACTTTTAACCAACCAATAAAAATTTCAGCATTCGTTCTCTATAGTTATTTAATTATATATCTAAACTTCATATTTTCTCTGTTAGGTAAGAAATTTTTAATGGAATGAGATGTAAGTTCTTGTTTCTAAATTTTCAAAATTTTGCTGAAACTCTGCGTGCAGGCTTACATTATGAGTTTCATTAAAATTTTTGCACTTTCGTAAACTTATATCATTAGGCATGAATCTATACCTATTTAATTTTTGTTGAAGCATAATAAAATGCCGCAGATCGCAAACACCTTTTATTGAAAACACAAAAATAAACAAGAAATTGAGCTATTGAAGAGTTTATCGGGGTACCTTGGCCGAAGTTCTTGTCCCCTGTTGCAAGTTAAGAATTCAAAATCAGGTGTCCAGTCTTTTAAGATGAAAAACAATAAGTATAAAAATGCAGGTCTTAATGATGGGATGAGATAAATTGCTAGGCCCTTAACAAGTTAAATAAATTAAGATGAAATACATTTAAAATAAAAAGAAGAAAGTTTAAGAATAGCAAGAAATTTTAGTTTATTTATTTATTTATTTTTTTAATTTTAAAATTGTTTTTTTATTATTATTATTTATTTATTTATTTTTATTACTAAATTACTGTACAAGACAGTGAAGATATAGGTGAATGTTGATGAGAGAAATAAGTGAAATTACATTATGTTAGTACAAGAAGTAAAATTAAAATTAAAAAATTTAAATTAAAAATTAGGTTCAGCTTAAAATTCATGACAAGAAAAGCTCAGCAGGTTCTGTGGCGCCATCTGTTGGATGGCCTCGCATTCGGGAAGTGCAATAAACAAGAAATACGAGGTACATTGGGCTTTTATAGTTTTAAGAAGATCCTGCTCCCAGCCAATCAAATTTCTGGCACAAACAAAACTAATTAAACACAACCAATCAAAACACAAAAGTATCAACTAAAGAAAACACCGGACGTCAAAGAAAGCTATTACTTAAATCCCTTATATAATAATAGCCTAAGTTATATGTCCGCAAATTTATGAAGCGGTTGGATCTGGAATGGATAGAGGCATCCATTGAAAACGAATAAAGTTTGTCTTCTCCTAAACTATCGATCCGATTCTAAAATAAATTTGTATAAATATGCTACATATCACAGCAAAAAATACTGTTGTCTTTAAAACGTTCGAAATCCACTCCTTCCCCCGTTTCCGAACATTTAATGCCATTATTTCAAGCCCTATTTTCCCCGATAAAGAGCAGGCGACTAAATATATCAATTTGTCACATAATAAATAGGTAAAAATAAAAAATTTTCTAGCATTATGACGTCATTCCTTTAAACATCTCATTTAATCATTTCTTATTTTAAACTATTTAAATATCGTCTACACTATTATACACTCATGTCCATAAATTAAGGATAATGAAGTTCAGGCAATGAAAGAGACAAAAGCAAAACAAATTTGACTTATTTGTAAAGTCTATTTATTAAACAAAAGGTAAAGAGCAAAAAAGATGCTATATGTTTGACATAATTAATAAAAATTGCGATTTTTACTCCCTGGAGCAAATTTCAAAAAAGAACCTATTTACAGAAAACAGTATAACATGGTTAGTATGATGGTTAATACGGAGTATGTCTCCCGGACGATGCAATACAAGCGTTACAACGCCTACGCATGCTGAGTATCAGATTATCAATCTGATCTTGGGGAAAATTACACCACTCATCAAGCAATGCCCTCCGAAGTTCCGATAGACAGTTGGGAGGGGGTTGACGGGCTGCAATTCGTCGGCCAAGCATGTCCCACACATGCTCTATTGGATTCAAGTCCGGTGAGTATGCTGGCCAATCCATACGGGTGATATCCTCCGATTGAAGGCATTCGTCTACAATGTTTGCACGGTGAGGTCGGGCGTTGTCATCCATATACAGAAATTCAGGACCCATGGCGCCCCGAAACAAACGTACATGTTGTTCCAGAATGACATCCCGATAGATGTGGCCTGTCATCGTTACACTCTGAACATGCAGGTCAGTTCTGGAACCAAGAATAATTCCTCCCCAAACGAGCCATCCTGCACCACCGTAACGGTGTCGTTCAATGGTGTTCTCTTGGTGGTAACGGGTACCTGGCGCTCTCCATATGAAAGTCCGGCGAGAATCAGAATGTAAACTGAACCTGGACTCGTCGGAAAACATCACACAAGACCACTGTTGCGGTGTCCACAATGCATGCTCTCTAGCCCAGCATAATCGCAGGCGACAGTGAGTTGCGGTAAGGGGAACACATCTGACAGGCCTACGAGCATATAGACCAATGTTCCCTAAGCGTCTGTACACGGTCTGCCTTGAAACTGTCGTACCGGTAGCTGAAGAGAGCTGACGAGACAGGTCTGATGCTGTGCTCCGTCTGTTTCTTTTGGCAGTAACTGCCAAATACCGGTCATCATTCGGCGTAGTAACTCGGGGGCGACCTGTGCTGTAACATCTACTCACATTACCATCATGTTTGAATCGTTGCCAAAGCCTGGAGATGACACTCTGGGCGATTCCAAGTTCCTCGGATACTTCCAGCTGGGTACGTCCACATTCCAGTCGTCCGATAATTCTACCACGTAAAAAATCATCCAAATGCTTCCTTTGTGCCATAACTATGCGGTTATTGCACTGAAAGGCTTTTAAAGCGCTTGTGAACAATTTTACTTCTTTGCTACCATTCCTTATATACCCCTTTCATACACTCTCGTCATTGTGACGTACTATCCGCGCCATCTGGTGGTTTCCTGCAATTTGCATATTCTTCTTCAAGATGTGTGTGATAATTCTACAGGTGAAATTTTTATTTTAGAGCTCAATTTCTGTGTGATTCTGAATTATCCTTAATTTATGGACATGAGTGTAATATCTTTTACCACTGAACTTAGATATTACGTAAATGACTTTCTTTTATATTTGGCTTAAATAATAGATTAGGTACATACGTGATAATCTTAAATTGAATCATCGATTATATTTGGTTGCCCTGAAAATTTTATCACCGGTGTTAACAATAAATTCTTTTCATATAAGTCTAGGAGTCTATTTCACGGACTAATAAATATCTAACTTAATTTATATATATTTAAATTAAAAAGTTTGTTTGTTTGTGTTTTGTTTGTTACACATCCACGTTTGACTAAATTAATTCAATGTGATTCTAAACTGCATTACAGGATCGGGAGACTCTAGATAATGACGATAAATAAATTATTGAGAGTGAACCAGATAATTCTCAGCCAAAAAACAAACACATTTTTTATCTGACTCATTGAGTACTTAACAGTTCTGGAATATTAAAAATTTTACTAATCTTGTCATATGATGGGCTATATGATAGTACAACAATAATCGGCCAAGTCGTCAAGTATGAGTGCGGTTATATATTTCAACAAATTTTAAAAACTTTTTTTAAACTTTTACTCCAACACAAGAAAATTCAAAATTTAAAATAGCTTAAAAATTTCAATGAAAATCTCCAAATAGCTAACAAAATTAAAAACTATGAAAAAAGTAATAGAGTTTAACTGTATTGCTATAATGTACTTACCTCGAAAATTAGAATAATATATACAACAGTTTTTTTTATTTAGAGTGTAAGTACAAAAAAAAACATTTTATATTATTAAAGTTAGGATTCTTTATTTTAAAAAAAATAGTTCCAAATACTTTAACTTCCGGTAAAATCACGAGTCTATCTCGTTGTTTTTTGATTCCATACCGCACAATGACGAGCTACACTCGGCATGTGATTAAGTTATTCTTAAATATGATAATTAATTTAGTTTAAATTTCTAGTGTTCTGAATTTGACAACACTTTAGTTACTTGTGGAAATTCCAGGTCAATATTACATATTGTTTACTTAGAATTTCTTGATACAAGTCACTGCCAATTTGATGAATCAGAATAAAAGAAAACCTACTAAGAAATGCCGTGTGTGTTACAAGAATCAAATTAAAAGTGAGACTACTTGGCGGTGTAAACAATTAAGAATTCCTTTGCACTTTGTTTTGAAAAGTACCACTAGCTTGAAGACATCTGTATACCTTATTAATGTTTTGCTTTGATATTTTCTTAATTTTACTGTTTCTGATATTATTTAACACTATGTAAAAAGTGGATTTTAATTAAGAATAGGTAAGAATTGTAAAATGAAACAAATTTTTTAAACAAAAAATACATTGTTACTTCATGCACAGTTTTTCATTATTAAATCGCACCGGAAGGGGTTAAAATTTTTCAGTTGCACACATTATCCCATCTTCTACTACTGAAAATAGAAGTTTACAGCATTACTCCTGTTGCTGAAAATAAAATAACAGCCATAGAATTTGCAAATGCCATGAGTTTTGCAAAACAAGAGAAAAAATAAAAATTAAGACAGAAAAAACAGTGATAATGCAGTTGGATTACTGAGTATATAGTTGTGTCAAAGGTAAACAAACAGCAG
Organism: Pardosa pseudoannulata; assembly: GCA_032207245.1. Taxonomy (NCBI): domain Eukaryota; kingdom Metazoa; phylum Arthropoda; class Arachnida; order Araneae; family Lycosidae; genus Pardosa; species Pardosa pseudoannulata. Next base: position 7,138,956 of record CM063507.1, on the reverse strand, counting down.
CTGGTAGATTTAAATGTCCAAAACCGTCTATGTTTACATCGTATTTTTAACACATAAAATTGTTTGCCGAACGCTGGCCGATTGGTTAGAGCTATAGTCGTACATTCATGGGTTCGAATACTATCATATTTTCGTAGCCGTTTAATCGATTTTAAGCAGTATCCCGGTCTCATTAGCCCTCTTACAAAACATAGACTGTAGAGCTCCACCAAAAACCATACAAAAAATAACTTTGAATCTAAATTTGTACACATTTAAAATACATATATGTCAGGTCTAAAAAAAATGTAGTGAATTTATGTAAGTTAAAAAACGATTCTAAAAAGAACTCTTTTATAATGATAAAATAAATGAAAAACCCACGCTGTAGCCAGAATAATCCGGTCATGCGGAAAAATTTCTCAGCTATTTGATGAGCTTGCACACAGATAAGTTTGATTTCGCGTAGACATGAATCAACACGTTCAAGCATAGCTCCGGGTCGATTAATGAAAATGCGCATGTTGCTTTCCTTAAGAACGATGAGAATAAAACTTATTATTATCAAGAATGTTTTTCCATTCGCCTTAACTGTAGATCACAACTTGTCATATATAAAATATATATATATATATATATGTATATATATATATGTATATATATGCATATGTATATATGTAT
>CM063507.1:7120796-7123296 GCA_032207245.1 Pardosa pseudoannulata | reverse complement strand
GAGCGGTCAACACCTTCACGCATAGCTCCGGGTCGATTAATGAAAATGGCGTTATGTTTGCTTTCCTTAAGAACGATGAGTTAATAAAACTTATTATTATCAAGAATGTTTTCCATTCGCCTTAACTGTAGATCACAACTTTCATATATGTATATATACATATATATATACATATATATATATATATATATATATATATATATATGTGTGTGTGTGTGTGTGTGTGTGTGTGTGTCAGGTCTAAAAAAGGGGGTAGTTGGAAAATATGTAAGTTAAAAACGATTCTAAAAAGAGAACTCTTTTATAATAATAAAATAAATGAAAAAGACCCACGCTCGCGTAAGCTTTCAGGATAATCCGGTCACAGAAACATTTTCTCAGCTATTTGATGAGCTTGCAAACAGATAAGTTGGGATTTGACGCGTGGACATGGAGCGGTCAAACACGTTCAAGCATAGCTCCGGGTCGATTAATGAAAATGGCGTATGTTGCTTCCTTAAGAACGATGAGTTATAAAACTTTATTATCAAGAAAGTGTTTCCCATTCGCCTTAACTGTGGATCACAACTTGTCATATATATATATATATATATATATATATATATATATATATATATATGTGTGTGTGTGTGTGTGTGTGTGTGTGTTAGATCTAAAAAAGTGGTAGTTGGAAATTATGTAAGTTAAAAACGATTCTAAAAAGAGAACTCTTTTAGAATAATAAAATAAATGAAAAAGACCCACGCTCTCGTAAGCTTTCAGGATAATCCGGTCAAGCGAAAGCATTTCTCAGCTATTTGATGAGCTTGCAACAGATAAGTTGGGATTTGACGCGTGGACATGGAGCGGTCAACACGTTTCAAGCATAGCTCCGGGTCGATTAATGAAAAATGGCGATATGTTGCTTTCCTTAAGAACGATGAGTTAATAAAACTTATTATTATCAAGAATGTTTTCCATTCGCCTTAACTGTAGATCACAACATGCCATATCATATATATATATATATATATATATATATATATATATATATATATATATATATATATATATATATATATATATATATATGTGTGTGTGTGTGTGTGTGTGTGTGTGTGTTCAGGTCTAAAAAATGGGTTAGTTGGAAATATGTAAGTTAAAAACGATTCTAAAAAGAGAACTCTTTTATAATAATAAAAATAAATGAAAAAGACCCACGCTCGCGTAAGCTTTCAGGATAATCCGGTCAGGCAGAAACATTTCTCAGCTATTTGATGAGCTTGCAAACAGATAAGTTGGGATTTGACGCGTGGACATGGAGCGGTCAACACGTTCAAGCATAGCTCCGGGTCGATTAATGAAAATGGCGTATGTTGCCTTTCCTTAAGAACGATGAGTTTAATAAAACTTATTATTATCAAGAATGTTTTCCATTCGCCTTAACTGTATATCACAACTTGTCATATATATATATATATATATATATATACTATATATATATATATATATATATATATGTGTGTGTGTGTGTGTGTGTGTGTGTGTGTGTGTGTGTGTGTCAGGTCTAAAAAAGGGGTAGTTGGAAATTATGTAAGTTAAAAACGATTCTAAAAAGAGAAATCTTTCATAATAATAAAATAAATGAAAAAGATCCGCGCTCGCGTAAGCTTTAAGGATAATCCAGTCAGGCCGAAGAATTTCTCAGCTATTTGATGAGCTTGCAAACAGATAAGTTGGAATTTGGCGCTTGGACATGGAGCGGTCAACACCTTCACACATAGCTCCGGGTCGATTAATGAAAATGGGACATGTTGCTTTCCTTAAGAACGATGAGTTAATAAAACTTATTATTATCAAGAATGTTTTCCATTCGCCTTAACTGTAGATCACAACTTGTCATATATATATATATATAACTATATATAACTATATATATATATATATATATATATATATATATATATATATATATATATATATATATATATATATATATATATGTGTGTGTGTGTGTGTGTGTGTGTGTGTGTGTCAGGTCTAAAAAAGGGGGTAGTTAGAAATTACGTGAGTTAAAAACGATTTTAAAAAGAGAACTCTTTTATAATAATAAAATAAATGAAAAAGACACACGCTCACGTAAGCTTTCAGGATAATCCGGTCAGGCAGAAACATTTCTCAGCTATTTGATGAGCTTGCAAACAGTTAATTTGGGTTTGATGCGTGGACATGGAGCGGTCAAAACCTTCTTGCATAGCTCCGGGTCGATTAATGAAAATGGCGTATGTTGCCTTCCTTAAGAACGATGAGTTAATAAAACTTATTATTATCAAGACGACTGTTTTCCATTCGCCTTAACTGTGGATCACAACTTGTCATATAGATATAGATATATAGATATAGATATAGATATAGATGTAGATATATATATATATATGTGTGTGTGTGTGTGTGTGTGTGTGTGTCAGGTCTAAAAAAGGGGTAGTTAAAAATTTCGTGAGTAAAAATGATTTTTTAAAAG
>CM063507.1:7084902-7114902 GCA_032207245.1 Pardosa pseudoannulata | reverse complement strand
ATTCGTTTGAGCATTAGTCAGCGTGTCTTAGTAACAAAAATTCGAATTGTAACTCCATGTAGAGTTATAATTCGTGAGACCTCTTCTTGGAGGGCGTGAACAGTCCCAGTGGTCCCAGTGGTCAATTTAAGTTAGGGGTAAAAAAGGGGAAAAAAAGGACATAGCATTCGTTTGAGCATTTCTTAAGCGTGTCTCAGTAACAAAAATTCGAATTGTAACTCCATGTAGAGTTATAATTCGTGAGACCTCTTCTTGGAGGGCGTGAACAGTCCCAGTGGTCCCAGTGGTCAATTTAAGTTAGGGGTTAAAAAAAGGGAAAAAAAAAAGGACATAGCATTCGTTTGAGCATTTCTTAAGCGTGTCTCAGTAACAAAAATTCGAATTGTAACTCCATGTAGAGTTATAATTCGTGAGACCTCTTCTTGGAGGGCGTGAACAGTCCCAGTGGTCCCAGTGGTCAATTTAAGTTAGGGGTAAAAAAGGGAAAAAAAAGGACATAGCATTCGTTTGAGCATTTCTTAAGCGTGTCTCAGTAACAAAAATTCGAATTGTAACTCCATGTAGAGTTATAATTCGTGAGACCTCTTCTTGGAGGGCGTGAACAGTCCCAGTGGTCCCAGTGGTCAATTTAAGTTAGGGGTAAAAAAGGGAAAAAAAAGGACATAGCATTCGTTTGAGCATTTCTTAAGCGTGTTCAGTAACAAAAATTCGAATTGTAACTCCATGTAGAGTTATAATTCGTGAGACCTCTTCTTGGAGGGCGTGAACAGTCCCAGTGGTCCCAGTGGTCAATTTAAGTTAGGGGTAAAAAAAGGGAAAAAAAGGACATAGCATTCGTTTGAGCATTGCTTCAGCGTGTCTCAGTAACAAAAATTCGAATTGTAACTCCATGTAGAGTTTATAATTCGTGAGACCTCTTCTTGGAGGGCGTGAACAGTCCCAGTGGTCCCAGTGGTCAATTTAAGTTAGGGGTAAAAAAAGGGGAAAAAAAGGACATAGCATTCGTTTGAGCATTTCTTAAGCGTGTCTCAGTAACAAAAATTCGAATTGTAACTCCATGTAGAGTTATAATTCGTGAGACCTCTTCTTGGAGGGCGTGAACAGTCCCAGTGGTCCCAGTGGTCAATTTAAGTTAGGGGTAAAAAGGGGAAAAAAAAGGACATAGCATTCGTTTGAGCATTTCTTAAGCGTGTTCAGTAACAAAAATTCGAATTGTAACTCCATGTAGAGTTATAATTCGTGAGACCTCTTCTTGGAGGGCGTGAACAGTCCCAGTGGTCCCAGTGGTCAATTTAAGTTAGGGGTAAAAAAGGGAAAAAAAAAGGACATAGCATTCGTTTGAGCATTTCTTAAGCGTGTCTCAGTAACAAAAATTCGAATTGTAACTCCATGTAGAGTTATAATTCGTGAGACCTCTTCTTGGAGGGCGTGAACAGTCCCAGTGGTCCCAGTGGTCAATTTAAGTTAGGGGTAAAAAAGGGAAAAAAAAGGACATAGCATTCGTTTGAGCATTTCTTAAGCGTGTCTCAGTAACAAAAATTCGAATTGTAACTCCATGTAGAGTTATAATTCGTTAGACCCCTTCTTTGAGGGCGTGAATAGTCCCAGTGGTCAATTTAGGTTAGGGGTTAAAAAGGGAAAAAAAAGGACATAGCATTCGTTGGAGCATAGATTCAGCGTGTGTCAGTAAGAAAAATTTGAATTGTAACTCCATTGAAGAAAATTACTTAAACATTTTGCCTCTTATAATTGAGTGATTTCTTACCCTACACTTTAAATTACGGAATTTTTACAAATAGGGCTTAGAACACATTTTGGCTCCGTAGGGGAGAGGTAGCTTAACACAATGTATGCGGGAAACGTACTAGTACGTTTTCTGACGATTGATACTTGAGCGCAGGTCACGTACTAGTACGGGTTAGTGTAACAACATGGTTTGTTTGTGGGTACAAAAATAACAGTATATACAGGAAAATGGAGCCGAATGTTCTTGTCTTTCATTTTTTTTTAAATGTAAAAATGTTTATAAATAACATAATTAAAAAAATTAAAACTATATACTACTATTTCTATTTAATTTTTCATATTTACGATACTATTATAAATTTAGCCACTAAAAAATATATTTTTTGTTTACAAAAATCTTATGGTTGTTATTTATATATTTCTATGTTTCAATATAAAATACGAAAAGTTGGTTAAAAAATAAAATAATTTTCGATCTATTGAGATTTAACTGAATAACTAAATTGACGCGCAAAACGCCCGCTTTCGGAACAATTCCACTGCGAAATGTAACCGCGTAATATATATAGGCGTAATATATATAGGCGTATGAGGACGGGCGTGTCATATATGAAACAACATTTAGATTGTGTCATAGAACGGTTGGTTTTTTTTTTGGTTTGGAGTGCTACGGTCTACTTTTTGCAACACGAGGGCTAATGAGACCGGGACCTACAGTTTAACGCCGATTCCGAAAGGCTACGAACATCCATGCCTCAGTGAGATTCGAACCCACGAACTCCGGTTCCGAAGGCCAGCATCCTAACCAATCGGCCATCGTTCGGCCCTAGAACGGTTGGAGAAGGCATGATAAATTATACAGAACATTTAATTAGTGTTTTCTTATTATCAACAGATGTAACCATGTCTGTTATAGTGGAATTTGTCAATACTAAGGAATCAACTGAAAAAGATTAAAACGTGTTGTATACATGACACTCCCTCCTTAAAAAGTTTAGCCACTGAGCTGGTTGGCAAAGTTTCTTTATGCGGCAATATATATATATATATATATATATATATATATATATATGTATTAATATATATATATATGTATGCTTATCGCTATTCAATGTGAGTTCTGGAAGGACGTATATATTTTTATAAAACTAAAGGTAAACCATTTTTTTTATACCAAATCGTTTTACGTTTAATACCTGTTTTAAAAAGGAAATCAATTGTTGCATAATCTGATTAACTGCAGGATTTCTGTTACGATTAAATGGATGAATTTTTTAAAATTTTTTTAGAACGACAATTAATAAAATTTACAATTTTATTTTAAAAATTAATTTCTCTTACCATAAATATCGATAAAGTGCTGTTAATTAGACAGATGTATAAATGTATTCTTTTTTAACATCCAAATTACCGTTTGTTTAATTCCCCTATATAATAATAGCCTAAGTTATCTGTCCTCGAATGTCTGAAGCGGTAGGACCTGGATTGGATAGAGGCATCCATTGAAAGAGAATAAAGCTTATTTTCTCCTAAACTATCGATCCGATTCTAAAATAAATTTGTATAAATATGGTACATATCACAGCAAAAATACTGTTGTCTTTAAAACTTTCGAAATCCACCCCTTCCCCCTTTTCGAGAGTTTAATGCCCTTATTTCAAGCCCGATTTTCCCCGGTTAAGAGCGCGTATAATTTATCCATTTATCACTTAATAAATAGGTAAAAATAACAATTTTTCTAGTATTTGACGTCATTCGTTTAAAAATCTCATTTACTTATTTCATATTTAAAATATTTAAACATCGTCTACATTATTATAATATTTTTACCACTCAACTTAGATATTACGTAAATGATTTCTTTTATATTTGACTTGAATAATAGATAAGGTACATACGTGATAATTTTAAATTTAATCATCGATTATTTTTTGTTGCAAAGAAGAACTTTTATTACCGATATTAACAATAAATTCTTTTTAAGTGTAGGAGTCTATTTCACGGACTCATAAATATCTAATTTAATTTATATATAATTGGAAATTAAGAAGTTTGTTCGTTTGTGTGTTTGTTTATACATAACCACACGGTTTGACTCAATGATTCTAAACTGCATTACAGGATCGGAAGACTCTAGAGGAGTAGTATGACGATAAATAAAATTATTGAGAGTGAACCAGATAAATCTCAGCCAAAAAACAAACCATTTTTATCTGACTCATTGGGTACTTAACAGTTCTGGAATATTAAAAATTTTAGTAATCCCGTCATATGATGGGCTATATGCTAGTTTAAATAATTAGGGTATATGAACTCTACCAGTTTTTCAAATTCACCATTTATAATTAAAATATCACCAATTTGACGTAAGGCAATAAAAACTAACTGAAAATCTTCTGTTTGATAGAAATTCAGTTCGGGAAAAAATAGATAGAAGTTTGTAGTGAAACTTGAATAGGCTGTACCTATACTAATTACAGTTAATCCTTTTTTGTGATAGTAGGTACATTTTGATTTATTATTTCCTCTATATAGATATGTATCTGCTCGTTCCACGCTCCCACGACACAGGTCCGAGGTTCGATGCCCGGACTGGACAAGGTTGACTCAGCCTTTCATTCCTTCAGTGGGTCGACAAACTGAGGATCAAGCATGCTTGAGAACTAAACACTGGGGGGTTCCGCGTAAGGCTGACCACCTAACTGGAACATATGCTTCGCACCCCAGGGCCCTTGGTCTCGGAAACGGACATTGGCACCTTAGGTCCTGGCCTCCTAGGGTAGAGATGTAAAAAACCCGGAATTTTGAAAAGGTGGGAATAAACCCGAAATTTTGGGAACTTTGGGAAGAAATCATTTTAACGATGTTTACATTTGCTTTTTCAACAGTGGCTATTTAAGAACTATCATATTATTTCTAAGAGTTTTTTTTTGGCAATATAATATATATTCAAGAAATAATAGCAATGATCATTTAAATGATTTTATAGTATTATTATATATTTAATTACCTGTAGTGTTATCAAAATAACTGGTGTTTCAATTTTAATTGCAATATAATAATTATATGCATTATTTTTGATTATTATTTATTATATAATTGCTTTTGCTAAACTTTTCACTTCTTTTTTAATATAAAATAAATATCTAAATTTAAAATAAAATTTTATTATTTTTGTAATGCATATATTTTTATGTCATCAAATGACACATGTATTTGTGAATTTAAACACATATAAATATATATTATATATTTTAAAATATTATATATATTATATATATTATGTATATATTTATGTGTATATATATATAAATATATATATATATATATTAAAATAAATATATGTATATATATATATTTGTATTATATATAAATATATATATTAATATATATATATATATATATATATTTTATTATGTATATAAATATATTATATATATATATATATATATATAAATATATTTATATATTATATATATATATATATATATTATGTATATATATATATATATGTATATATATATATATATATATATATTATATATATATAAATATATATAAATATTTATATATATATAATATATTTATGTAAATATATATATATAAATATAAGATATATATATATATATATATATATATATATATATATAAATATATATGTATATATATATATATGTATATATATAAAATAAATTTATAAAAATATTATATATTTTACATATATATATATTATATGTATATATATATAATGTATAATATATTAAATTATATATTTATAAATATATATTATATATATATTTTATATTAATTTAAATATATATAATATATATATATAAAAATATATGTATATATATATATATATGTAATGTTATATATAAATTATATATATATATATATTATATATATATATATTAGATTATATAATATGTAATTATTTATGTAAATATATATAAATATATTATATATATATATATTTATATGTATATATATATATGTATATATTATATATTATATGTATATATGTAATATATATATAATATACATATTATATATGTATATATATGTATAATATATATGTATATATATATGTATATATATGTATATATTGTATATAAATATTTATATATATATATATATATGTATATTTAAATATATATATGTATATATATATGATATATATATATGTATATATGTATATATTATATATATGTATATAATATGTATATATATATGTATATATGTATAGATTTATATATGTATATATATATTTGTATAAATATGTATATATATATGTATATATATATATAAATATATATGTATTATATATGTATATATATTATATATATATATAATATATTTTGTATAATATATATTATATATTTATATATGTATATATATATATTATGTATATATATATGTAAATATGTATATATATATTTAATGTATATATATATATAAATGTATATATATATACATATACATATATATATGTATATATTTATGTATATATATATGTATATATATATATGAATATTATATATGATATAAATATGTATCTATGTATATATAATAAATATGATATATATATATGTAAATATATATGCATATATATATATATATATATATATATATGTTTTGATAATATTTATGTATATATATGTGTATATATTATATATATATATAAATATATATATATATATATATTTATGTATATATATATGTAATATATATAAATATATATTATATATATATATATATATTTATATTTATGTAATATATGTATATATTTATATAATATATAAATATTATATATATATATATATGTATATAATATATGTATATTATATAATATATATATATATATATATATATATATATATATGTATATATATGTATATATATGTGTATTATATTATATAAATAATAATATATATATATTTATATATGTATATATATATAAATATATATATATATATTTATATATATATATATATAGAATATATTATGTATTTCTATATATATATATATATAATATATATAAATATGTATATATATATATATATATATATATGTATATGTATATATATGTATATATATATATCTGTATATATATATATATATATATGTATATATATATGTATATATTTTATAATATAAATATATTTATTTGTATATATGTATATATATATATTTTAATTGCTAATATAATAATTATATGCATTATTTTTTATCATTATTTATTATGCAAATTGCTTTATGCTAAACTTTTCCCCCTCCTTTTATAATATAAAAATAAATACCTCTAAATTTAAAATACCATTTTATTATTTTTTGTAATGCATATATCATTTAAAGGTGTCATCAAATGACACTGTTGTATTTTGTGTCCAATTCCTACACACACATATTATATATATATATATATATATATATATATATATATATATATATATATATATATATATATATATATATATATGTCAGGATTTAAAATATAGAGTAATTTAAGAGATTTAATTAGGGATTCTTTTAATGGGAGTAACGCGCCTCGCGTTATTAGCCACATAAATACGGCTCACGCGCAGTGATATGGGCAGAGAGCGATAAGCAATTACTATAATCAGATCTGTGGCTCCTCGAAGCAGTGAAAACTGCCTTTGTTAGCAGTTGGGCGCCAATATGAGACGCCATTGTTGAGTAGAGTATGGGTGAATTTAAATAAAGATATGAAGCTGATGTCAGGAATCTAGTGTCGTTTACTGGACCCCGACACACACACACACACACACACACACACACACACATATATATATATATATATATATATATATATATAGAGAGAGAGAGAGAGATTATCCAAGACAAATAATGATTTATGGGTTTTGTGACACTACAGATTATTGCCCAATATTTATGTAATAATAAAAATATTGGATATTTCTCAAAGGAAAAATATACTCATACTTTCATGCTAAACATGATATCTTGACAAATATAGTTAGTTAATCCCAATTATTCAATTTTTTTTCATAGCATATAATAGTTAAATTTTGTGAAAATATCAACTTTTGAGGTCTACAACAAAGCCAGAAAAAAAATGGTGTTTCTCATTGTGTCATAGGAATTGGCCACTTCAAAATACTTCAAAATTCCCATGTTTTGGAAATTTTCAAAATTCCCTTCCCCCAAAACCCTGTGTTTTCCCGGGTTTAATCCAGGTTTTCTCCACTGCTCACAACTCTACCCTAGGGACTGTTGTGTCAAGGAGAGTATAGATATCTATCCGGAGGGATGGTTCTGGGCTATTTGCCGCCTGCATACAAGATAGTTTTGGGCCTCCCACTACTAATATGATGCCAAACGATAGGCGAGTCGTAGGGTGCTGCTTTTCGGTAGAGTCCACAAGTTTGAATCCCGTTGCTGGCATGGATGTCATCAGACGTTCTGAATCTATTTTGGGCAATAGGTCACGATCTCATTAGCCCTTCGTGTAGTAAAAAAGTGGACTGTAGCCATCCAAACTCAAACCACTAAAAATCAGTTCGTCTCTGCTTCATCTTCAGAGACCAGCATATAGCCCGTCATATGACGGGATCAGTAAAATTTTTAACTTTCCAAAATTGTAAAGTACCCTATGAGGCAGGTAGAAAAATGTTTCGTGTTTTGTGTTTTAGTTGTTCAAAATTGAGCGAATCGATTGCAAACCGCGTGGTTATGTATAAAAAACAAACACACAAACGAACAAACTTCTTAATTTTCAAAGATATATAACTTAAGCGCTAGATATTTCTTAGTCCGTGAAATAGACTTCTAGGGGCTTACTCAAGACGTTGCGAGTCAGATCGAACGTTCGTTGTAAAGACACTTTGACGCCAGCTTGATCATTTGCTCACATAATAATCGCAAGCTGACGTCAAAATGACGTCACCGAACCGCATTCAATGACGTTTAATGACGTTCGAGCCGAACCGCAACGTCCAGAGTAAGGGCCCAAGGGTCGGTCTCATCAAATTCGTTTAATGGCTAACTGTGATTAATCTCTGTTTAAACGGGGAATTGAGTGCCACCATTAGCTGCGCCATGGGTTAATCGCGATCAGCCGTTAAACGAACTTTGGTGAGACCGGCTCTTAGACTTTTATGAAAAGAAATTGTTGTTAATATCTGTGATAAATTTTTCATTGAAAATTAAAAGGTGATTAAATTTTAAATTTGCCTAATCTATTATTGAAGCCAAATTTAAAAGAAAATTATTGACTTAATATCTAAGTTCAGTGATGAAACGTACGAAAATAATGCAGACTATATTTTAATAATTTAAACTAAGAAATGATTAAATGAGATGGTTAACCCTTTAAAGGTCACTAATAATAATTCATTGGGATTTAAGGAAATTAGTTCATAAATGGTATCTATGAGCTTTATAAATATAAAATTCATAATTTTTATTTACATTCCTTGAGGGAATTTGAAGAGTTGTTAAAGTGCAAAATACAGCTCCTCGTACTGAGTGAAAATACTTTTTTAAAGGTTTAATTATACTGGGAGAACAACGATTATTATCATAAAAATGTTATAATAAAAAAAACTAAACAATTTATACCCGAAAGATGGCCGCATGGTAAGGAGCTGCTTTTCATTACAGGAATTTGTGGGTTGAAATACCACTGCAGGAATGAATGTTTGTAGCAATTTGTAATCGTCTTTAAGCTGTAGATCCCGGTCTCGTTAGCTTTAGGGTTGGAAAACAATAGACTGTAGCGCTTCAAACCAAACGACTAAACCCAACATAAACAATTTATAAGTGTTGTTTATATAGATATTTTTTATTTAGGGTCATAACTAAAAAAATCTTACTGTCTTTTCGAGGTAAAATATGTTTAACCACATATATTTCAAATGAAAAAATAAATTAAGTATAGAACTACTCTATATTGTCAGTATGGAATATCCTAAGCATAGAATACAAAAACATCCTTCATATGTTTTTGAAAAGGGGAGGAAAAATTTAACAGGTGGTTTCGCTTCGAAACCACTGCCCGTTAAAGGGTTAAAGGAATGACACATAATGCTAAAACAAATGTTATTTTTACCTATTCATTATGGGATAAATTGAAAAATTTAACCGCTTGCTTTTAACCTGGGAAAATAGGGCTCGAAATAATAGCATTAAAGGCTCTAAAAGGGGGAACGGGTGGATTTCGAAAGTTTTAGAGACGATAGTATTTTTTGCTGTGACATGAAGCATATTTATACCAATTTATTTTAGAGACGTATCGATAGTTTAGGAGAAGATAAACTTTACTCGCTTTGAATTTTGCTAACCCTAACTCATCAAGAATCTAATATGGATGTCTCTATCCATTCCAGGTCCAACGGCTTCTTAAAATTGCAGGACAGCTAACTTTTGCTATTATAAGGGATAGTCAAAAACTCTCAACGTTTGCAGTGGAAATTAATGATGTACTCACATTTATAAGTTTAAACAATTTTACAGTGCATACAGTGGAATTATTTCAAGAATTGTCCAGACCCCTCCCCGGCCCTCCTTATAAATACGGTAGGATTTCCCCAAGTGAGAATCCCTACACATGCACGCTAGTTGATTCTAAATTAGCAAATTGCAGGTATTTCTGCAACACATCCGTGGGAGGTTCCGGTTTTGGGAAGATTTCTTTTTAATAAATAATCCGAATTTTCGCAACATAAATGCTGTGAGGTTTGGCAATTATTTTTTTATTTCTGTAGTAATTTATTCCATTCTCTCAGAAAGATCGCCTTGCTGAATGCAGTTATTTTTAGATGGGAAATTGGTTGGTAGTTAAATACACGTACAGACATCTAATAGCAGTTCAATGGTCGGATGAATAAATGTCTTCCATGAAAAGATGGTTTAAAAACAACTTGATTTCGAGGTTGAACTTTTATTAATAACTAGCATATAGCCCATCATATGACGGGATTAGTAAAATTTTTAATATTCCAGAACTGTTCAGTACCCAATGAGGCAAGTAAAAAATGGTTTGTTTTTTGGCTGAGAATTATCTGGTTCACTCACAATAATTTATTTATTTTCCTACTCCTCTAGAGTCTCCCGATCCTGTAATGCAGTTTAGAATCACGTTGAATTCATTTAGTCAAACCGTGTGGTTATGTATAATAAACAAACACACAAACGAACAAACTTCTTAATTTCCAAATATATATAAATTAAAAGTTAGATATTTATTAGTTCGTGAAATAGACTCCTAGACTTATATGAAAAGAATTTATTGTTAATACCGGTGGTAAAAGTTTCATTGCAACAAAAAATAATCGATGATTAAATTTAAAATTATCACATATGTACATAATCTATTATTTAAGCCAAATATAAAAGAAAATTATTGACGTCATATCTAAGTTCAGTGATAAAGCGTATGAAGATAAGGCATAATTTAAATAATTTAAAATAAGAAATGATTCAATAAAATGGTTAAAGGAATGACGTCATAATGCTAAAGAAAATGTTATTTTTACCTATTTGTTGTGTGATAAATTGATAAATTTAATCGCATGCTCTTAACCGGGGAAAATAGGAGTGGAAATAATGGCATTAAAAGCTCGAAAAGAGGGGAAGGTGTGGATGTCGAACGTTTTAAAGAAGGCAGTATTTTTCGCTGTGATATGAAGCATATTTATACTAATTTATTTTAGAATCGGATCGATAGTTTAGGAGAAGATAAACATTACTCGCTATGAATTTTGCTAACTATGGATGCCTCTATCTATTCCAGGTCCAACCGCTTCATAAAATCGAGGACAGACGTACAGATAACTTAGGCTATCATTATAATGGGGATTTACTTTATAATTGCAATGGTGTACCATGTGGTCATAATTAAACTGACAGTGCTCACAGTGTTCTGTAGCGCGATCTATTTGAGAGAATGACGCCACGTTTTTTAGGAAGATTAAACAAGTCGGGGGACGAAGGATTCCGCGGAAAAAAAATTTCAAAAGTTACCGCTAGGGGAATATTTGGCGCTGTGTAATAGAAAATAGAGTGTTAACAAATGCAAATCAATACGGAAATTACCTTCTGGCACTGTACCAATGGATGTAATGTGAAATTTGAAAAAAAACTTCTGCTGTTCAGCGTACGTGATATTGCAGATCACGAGACTTTATCGTTGTTTATGTAGATTTTACGCTTTTTTAAAAGTGTTGCCATTTTGCACTTTAACTAAATCAGAAAATGTGCATAATAAAAGGTAATTTTATTCATAACTAACGCCACTTAATTTTTTTTTGTTGTATACAATTCATCTTCAGATTCTTTTTCTTAAATGCAGTTTTCATTAAACTGATTTCATATTTATCAGCAATGTATGTTGATAGAAAATAAACAAGATTTGAAAAAGAAGGTCTTATTTCTAGATTTGATTGGCTTCTTTTAGTAGTTCACAGTAGAATTTAAAAATTACGTGATTGTTCAGAAGCTTTATAAATTGGCGACCTCTCATCATCTAAATTCCGGTTAAGTAAGAAAAAAAAAAAGAGGACAAAATTATGTTCTGTTTTCGGCATTATTTCTGTTTGGGCTTCTTTTGTTAGCTCACAGGATTTAAAAATGACACGATTGCTCAGAAGCCTTATAAGATTGGTGACCTCTCATCTAAATTCTGGTTAAAGTAAGAAAAAAAAGAGGATGAAATTATGTACTGTTTTCGGTCATATTTTTCTTTTGGATTCTTTTGGTATCGCATAGGAGAATTTAAATATGACACAACTGCTGTCGCGAGCTCGGCTGTTTTTTGTTTTTCCGCCGGTGGCAACGCGGAAAGAAAATAAAATGGTTGTTGTTGCTGATGTCGAATGTTTGCTATGAACTAACGAATCCACCCTTCTATCTCTTTTCTCTTTTATGTGTTTTATTTTTCGCTCGCTGTCATTTTTGTGCTTACTGACAGAAGCCTCTGGATTGATGGGCTAGGCCCATAGGGTCCAGTTGCATCACCACCTTTGATGTCTTTGATGTCGAATGCGATTTTTTTAAAACTAATTTGCTCTCCCAAAGACTATTTGAGAATAGAACATTTGTGTGGCCAGGGTTGGCATGATTTAAATCTTGATTTAAATCAGTTGATTTTTTTGAAAAAATCATTTTTTTTTCACTTCTTTTAAGACCTATATTCCAAAGACGGAAGAATTGGGAATCAGTCAGCACAGTAATACCAATAAGTAAATAAGTGTCAATAGATAGCATGTGCTTCCCAAGAATTTAGGGGTGTTGTTACCAAAAAATATGTAGTACAATGACTGATTATGACTGGTGGAAATCATTTTATGTAATGGGAGGTAAAGAGAGTATTACAAAACTTGATATCCAGTTTGTCTACCAAATAACAACAGCCGTGGCTTCATGTGCTGGAATGGAAAGACAGTTTTCTTCTTTTGGTATCGTTCATTCTAGCCTTCGTAACCAATGAGGAGTGGATAAAGCATCGAAGCTAGTATTTTTATTGAAACAATTAAATTCATAATTTGGTGCTTAAAAATATTGAAATAATTGTGATTTGTTTTTTTTAAATAAATAGTTTGCATTAAAAGAATATTTAATTTGTTCTTTTAATTTACATCTTATTTAGTTTGCACTACCCAATTACAAAATAATAGAATGTATTTAGATTAAAATTTATATATTTAAGTTTAGGTAATCAGTGTGCAGAATATACTAGATAGATAAGATGTGACTTCTTATAACAAACCATTCTATGTATATTTCAAAAAACATAAAAACAATAATTAAAATTAGTATTCAGAAAAAAATAATAAAAATCCGATTTAAATCAAAAAAAAAATCTGATTTAAATCAAATAAATCTGATTTTTTTGATTTTAAAAAAAATCATGATTTTTTTTCCAACCCTGTGTGTGGCTCACCTTTTGATTTTTAACTTTTACAAATAAAAATCAAAACAATTTGGCAAGCAACTTAGTTAATTGTGTTCTAGAGGTCGAACGCTTATTTTTAAGCTTTAGAAATTCATCCATATCTAATTCAACTCAATATTCAATCGAAACCAAATAATAATTCAAAATTTTCAATTACGAGAATATTACAATTCAAAAATTGAAGTTCAAATGACTCACCCCCCCCCCACTTCTTATAATTTCAGTCAAACTCAAACAATTTTCTCAAATCAATAGTTCAAATTCAATCTAAAGATCCGGGTTTCAGCACCACAAATGCTCTATAAAAAAAAAGCCTTTGGAGAACAAATTAGTATTAAAAATAACATTCGACATCAACAACAACAACCATTTTATTTTCTTTCCATCTATCTCTTTCTGCGTTGCCACCGGCGGAAAAACAAAAAAACAGCCTAGACCACTGCTTCGAAGCTTCATTATATTAGCTACCTCTCATCTAAATTCTAGTTAAGGTAAAAAAAGAAAGAGGATGAAATGATTATCTTTTAATCCTACTGCAAGTTTCTCAATCTCTGCATATTGCTTTGTTTAGTTAGTTTAGTTTAATTTTTTTTGTTTAGTTTTGTTTGTTAACTTGTAACTATAAGGCGATTCCACGCAGTAGGGCAAATTCTCAAATTATGACAATTCTGTCTTTCGTTTCAAACGGAAGGGCAGTTTATTGTTTGTCTATTGGCTGTTGAAAACATGAAAATGAATGGGAAGGGCATTATAGTAGTTCGTGACGTTGCGACAAATTGCTCTATTGAGCATGCCTTCTCTGTATGGACATCGAAATTTAACAATCACTTATCCCCTATATAATAATAGCCTAAGTTATCTGTTCTTGAATTTAGGAAGCGGTTGGAACTGGAATGGATAGAGGCTTCCATGTTGGATTCTTGATGAGTTAGGGTTAGCAAAATTCAAAGCGAGTTCAAAAACGTTCGAAACCCACCCTTTTCCCCTTTTTCAGTCGTTAATGCCATTATTTCAAGAATTATTTTCCCCTTTTAAGAGCAGGCAGTGATTAAATTTATCAATTTACCACATAATAAATAGGTAAAAATAACATTTATTTTTTCAGCATTATGACGTCATTCCTTTAACCTTGTCATTTAATCATTTCTAACTTTAAATGATTTAAATATCGTCTGCATTATTTTTTTCACTGAAATTAGATATTACGTTAATAGTTTTCTTTTATATTTGGTTTTAATAATAGATTAGGCACATATGTGATAAGTTTCAATTCAATAATCGATTATTTTTTGTTGCCATGAAAATTTTACCACCGGCATTAACAACAAATTCTTTTCATAAAAGTCTAGGATTCTATTTCACTGACTATCTATCGTTTAATTTATATATCTTTGAAAATTAAGAAGTTTGTTCGTTTGTGTGTTTGTTTTTTATACATAGCCACACGGTTTGCCATCGATTCGCTCAATTTTGGACATCATTCATATATACCGCCAAATAATCACTGTCAATATTAAAAGCTCTGCTGTCCATCCTATCAGGTAATATCCCAAGATAAATTAAAGTTGGCAGCTAACATGCGGTCAGTAAAGATAAACAAATTATTGAACTTGTACCAGATAATTCTCAGTCAAAAAACAAACCATTTTTTTTACCTGTTTCATAAGCTACTTTAGAATTCTGGAAAATTAAAAATTTTTCTGATCCCGTCATATGACGGGCTATATGCTAGTACCAAAGAATAGTACAAAAATTATTGCATTAAATTACTGTTTTATGTTTCATATACATACACACTTATTTCTGAATGTAACATAATTATTAATGGAATTTATGGGAAATGCTATTTAAAAATGGCATTGTTGCTCAAAATCTTCAAAATATTTATGGCCATTCATTTAAATGCTTGTTAACATTAGATTGCCCAAGGCAGTCATTTTGACTGTTTTTTAATTTCAAATAGAAAAACAATTATGAAATATAATGACACAATTTCTTAGAATTTGGTGACTTTTTCTATAACATATAAATGGGTTTATGAATAATTGTAGTTACTTCCGCCCTCCTTTATTATATAACATTAAAAATTAATTTTAAACAAATTTCTTTACATATTTGTTATTTTTTCACAATGCAGTCATTTTGACTGTTTTTGGGCAATATAGGTATACAAGAAATTTCGGGCAATCTAGTGTTAATGTACAAGAAAGGCTAAACAGAAGAGCATGATATGATTATCCTTCAATCCTACTGCATGCTTCTCAATGATTACCTGTTACAAATCTTGCCTATACATGGGTTCGTTACCTCGTAGATGTTACAGCTGACTTGTTTTTTATAAACACTAACATTTATTAATCACTTATATGAGAGAATAGTTATTAAAAGAAAATATATTCTATTAGTCGTAAATTACTAGTTGTTCTAATCTTCTCTAGTAGTAAATTACAGTTTCATGTTTTACAGAGGAATATTTTTTAGACGATTTTGGTTTGGCGGTATTAAAAAATACTTTGTTGCTAAATAAATAACTACAATTGTACTATTATTTTAAAAATCAAAATAATGGTCTGCGGCTTGAGAGGTTTGTGTTTATTCAAAAAGACGTTTCAAACGTAGCAGTGGTTCGAAGGCTACATTTATGCTCTTTTGTTCCACCATCTACGGCTATTTGTGTGAGTATGGCACAGCCAAAATTAGCAAACAAACGCCAAAAAGTAATAATCCTAAAAATCTTCGCCAAAATTCATTCCAGCCGGTGATAAGTGCAAGTGTGCATCCACTGCGAAATTTCCATTAAGGTGCTTATCGCTATTCAATGTGAGCCTTCTGGATAAGGATGTATATATATATTTATAAAACTAAAAGGTAAACCATTTTTATTTTACCAAATCGTTTTAGGCTTAATACCTGTTTTGAAAAAGGAAATCAATTGTTGCATAATCTGATTAACTGCAGGATTTCCGTTACGATTAAATGGATGAATTTTTTAAAATTTATTTTAGAACGACACTTAATAAAATTAACAATTTTAAGTTTAAAAATTAATTTCTTTTACCATAAATATCGAAAAAGTGCTGTTAATTAGACAGATGTATAAATGTATTCTTTTACTAACATCAAAATTACCATTTGTTTAATTTAAAATAATTAGGGTATATGAACTCTACCAGTTTTTCAAATTCACCATTTATAATTAAAATATCACCAATTTGACGTAAGGCAATAAAAACTAACTGAAAATCTTCTGTTTGATAGAAATTCAGTTCGGGAAAAAATAGACAGAAGTTTGTAGTGAAACTTGAATAGGCTGTACCTATACTAATTACAGTTAATCTTTTTTTTGATAGTAGGTACATTTTGATTTATTATTTCCTCTATATAGATATGTATCTGCGCGTTCCACGCTCCCACGACACAGGTCCGAGGTTCGATGCCAGGACTGGACAAGGTTCCTACATTTAAGCTCTTTCCAAGTATTCATATTCCGTTTTCCAAAAACGATGTGAGAGTCATGGTTTTGTGATATCTAAAACGTTGATGGGTAAAATCGTCAAAAAGAAAGTAAAAAAAACGTCAAATTGGGGCCTCAAGTGGGACAAAAATTCCAAACAAGTATCCAAGGAAAAAACGAACATCTTCGACTATTGCAAAGGTACGTTGTTTGATGTTAAAAGAAAATCCCCCTGGTCAAATCACAGTTGCAAAATGATTGAAATGCTCGGTGTCCACTGTAAACAAAAGAATAAAAGTTGATTTAAATCTTAAGAAAACGAAAAAACGCAATGTGCATCGTCTTTCTCTAAAGCATATCGCTGAACGAAGAACACGCTGCAGAATTCTGTATGAGAAATTTTTATCCAAAGAAAAATGGAAAATTTTATCACAATAAATGAATCATGGGTGCATTTAAGTGATTGCAACAAAAAAAAAAGCCATTTATTATCATAAAAGCGGAGAAAAAATTTAAGTACATTGTTTAAATAATCGAAAAAAAGTTTTTCTAAGGGACTCATGATTGTTGGTGGTTTTTCATATAATGGCAAGTTAAAAATAACGAGAAAAATGTTAAGATTAACTCCAAATACCATCAGGAACATATTTTATCGTCAATTTTTCTACATGAAATACCATCGCTTTACCCGCCGTACCATCTATCTGTGGAACTCCATCAAGACAAAGCTAGCAGTCACACATCAAAATCCACTGCAAATTTCCTAAAAGAAATGGAACAAAAAATCGGTATCAATGCCATACCCTTCACTGATATCCCTACTCAATCTCCCGATGTATCACCTATGGATTTTTGTGCTTTCGGACTTTTAAAATATGCATTATCCAAACGTCTTACAGAAATCTGGAAAGTTGTTCAGGAGGAATGGGATAGAATACCTCTTCTGACATTTCAAAAGTCATTATTATGATTGAAATTACGGTGTCTCAAGATAGTTCAGAATAAGGGCTATCAAATAGAACATTTCAAACACAAGAATTTTATGTAATTTAGCTTTGTGACTACAATATACATCGTCTAAAAAATGTGTGAACAGTCTCTGTATATACACGCTTCTTTCTTAATGCCACATAACTTTTAATGGAATTCGTTCATCGCTTCACTTCTTTTTAACTCAAGTAGAATTGGTAAAGGAGGTCATAGCTGAAGGCTACGAGTTATGTTAAAATAGTATGTTTCGGTTTCAAGGACGTATTTGTAGATGATAAATGATCAACTATGAGCGATGTTCTTTAATCTGTGTTGCATTTTATCAAAATTCTGAAAATTCCCAGATAACAGAGGTTATAATCTCGGTAAAACAAAAATCTAACTTCCATTGTAACTTGAAAAGTGCTTTTATGTTTCTTCACCGCAGTTAGGACTTAAGTTTGCTTTTAAAACATATAAGCTCATTTTTCTAAAAAATCCACTTTCTAGTTTACCGAAAGTCTGAAATTTTTCACCTTCTGGTTTTGTGGTATTTTAGTTTCCCACGAGTTTTAAATTCTTTCTCAACATTTTCTTTTTGCCGGCGTTGTCTATGACTAAAGACCAATAGGTGGATTTCTTATCATGAATATATTGAAATGTTTCAAGCCTGCTAATAGACTGTTTACGATTACTTTATCAAACAGTTTCTTTTGGATTTTTTAAAGAATTTTCTTTGGATTTTCTTTTCTTTTGGATAATCTCAAATGCCTTCTCAATATCTTTTCATATCTACACTGTCTTTGACATTAGACGTATTTCGTATTATGAATCTATTGAAATGTTCCAAGATTGCCTGCCAACAGACGGTTGACGAGTGCTTTCTCAAATAGCTTCTTTTGGATTTTAAATTCAGTTCATAATAAATTCGTGATTCCTTATTTCAGTTCTTTATTGATTTACGGTTATTTTAACTGGTGTTAATAGACTGAATTGAGCAAAAGTTGAGTAGTAAGTTATCTGTTTCGATCGAGTTAAGTCCTACCCACATGTCAACATATACCTGATAGTCAATCTAATTTAGTCAAACTAAAAATTAAACAGACTTCTTAAACAGTCTTAATTGTTAAAAAAAAAAAAAAAAAAAAAAAAAAAAAAAAAAAAAAAAAAAAAATTGGAAAAAGTTATCGTTGCAGAGTATCAGCAATGTGTTTTAAATGTAAATGAACATAAACAAACTTTTAAAAATAAAACTAACGTTTAATTTACTTAAAACATACAAAGAAAAGGTTTAAGGCAAATAAACATGGTATAGAATCCTTTAAACTGGTAATTTAAACTGTTAAACAATATTACTACTAGTAAAAGAAAAACATTGAAAACGATTACAAAAATGAATACATTTGACCTCACTAAAACTTAGGCTAACCCAGAACCAGGCACGAGCAGAACCTCATAAAGCGAAGTTGTTTTGCACTCCTCATTACGCAGATCGACTTCTCAAGCAACAAACAAATTAAAATGAGCCGCTTAAGTAAGAACTTGTATTATTAAATTTGTTGAGATAAACTTCCCTTACCCAATTAGAAACTGACTATTTTATGGAGTCGAGAAGTCGGCCTGGCCAAAGGTTAGATTAAGACACGTCTTTTGACTGGTATTTTGTGTATGAGTGAACAAACCAAGGTGTTTCATTTGACAACAATACCGTATTTACGCGAATCTAATGCGCATCGTTTTTGGCCAAATGTAGTATTCAAAATTGGGGTGCGCATTAGATTCGATGGCGCATTAGATTCGAGTGCGTCAGCAGTTCGCCGATGACGTCAACCAAATTTAAATCGTAACAATGGATTACTGTATTTCTCGACTACATTTACCGTTACATTTATCGTTGACACATTATTGCATAGAGGATACAAACTGCTGGCTCCGAAATGTATGGGAACGCCGTTCCGGTGGGCTCTCCAATCCACCATCAATGCTTTGTCTGGACGCTACTTTATGTATTAATCCATTGTTGTATAAAATATGATATCTAAATTTAAATAAAATCATCATACAATTGATTGATAGTTTATATACAAATCCATTGTATAAAATAAGATTCAATAAATTCCTCATACCATTGATGCGCATTACATTCGCCGACAAACAATTCTTTTATTATTTAAAGTTTTAAAATGGGGATGCGCATTAGATTCGATGGCGCATTAGATTCGCATAAATACGGTACTTGTTGAAAAAGCAGCAGATTCAGTTTAGAATTCCTTTTCTCGAAGAATGCAAGGATTAATAATGTGAGAGAGAAATTTTTTCAACCGATTAAAGACCTAATCACAAGTTTTCCTCAACCAAAATAAATTGGTTTAAAATGCTTCGCTTTAACGCAAGAAACCTACACAATCTTCATCAGTAAAAGAAATCATAAATAACACCTACAATACGTGTGATAAAGCCTTTAGTAATAAGATCTTTAATATTTATGCAATTTCCTAATATTATATGATTTAAAATGCTAATTTTCGAAACAAATTTTGATTTAAAATAATAAACCAATTGGAAGATCCATCAAATGAAATATTTAGTAAGAAAATATTTGAAAAATTGCTTCTTGGTGAAATACCTAAACTTAGTTAGGTATTTCACCGTTAGGGTTTATACTAACGCTGGCTTTCGGATAAACAAATCCTTTGACCTTGTGTCCCATATAAATATTCCCAATATCGGCTTCCTTCATTGTTCCTTCAGCTTTCCGTCCCAACAATTTTGTTTCAGCAGAAGTTCTTTCTAAATAGATTCCCCATCAGGGCATCATACTGAATTGCTGACACCATGCAAAATTTTGAATGTGGTGGTACTTTTCTATGACATCTTTGATATATTCTGACGATGGAATATCCAACACCCATATAATACTTACCCCATAAGACTCACTGCTGAAGAGGACAAGCTTGGTCGGGAGCCCTTGGGCCGGGTATGGCGAAATTCTGTCAGAGGATCATAATTAGGAGGGTTTTTGTAACTGTGGTTAAGAAATCCGGTCACGAAATTGCTGTCTGTCGGAGGTCACGCTTCCTTTCCCACGTTCTTTTTGTTATTATGATTATTATTAATTTCTACTTTTCTGCTTTCCTTAAACGCGGATCTCTAGATTTTGCTTTCACTTTCTGGAGCTGCCAGTTTCTCGTTGCGAAACCTCTCTGGGGAAGGGGAGTAGGGGAAAATAACTGTCTGTTGGAGTAACACTTGAAGTTGCGGCGCTACCACGAGTCTTGTATATCTTAACTCATTCATGCCCAAGTCCTTTTTGCTGAAGTTAAGTCCTTTTTTTTTATTTCCATTCACTGTTCTTGGCGAAAGAAAGAAATTGGCGAAGATTGCTTGGCGACGTTAAAAAGCAAACGATAACTTTTGCAAATAGAATAATTTTTTGAAGGTCATGCGAAATGAATAATCAACATTCGTTAGAATACTCGCACTGATTTGTACAAGGTTTTATCACAAGTAAAATAAAATTGTATTAAAATTCTCATAAAATTCACTTACTATGCGTAGGCATTTTTTGGAATGTGTTCAATCAAAAACAATCTTGGCGAGATTTTTATCCTTGGCGAGGAGCTTGAAAATTCCAATGAAAGCTTAATGAGTGCGATGATATTTTATAAAATATTACTTGAAATTCCACTTTGCAAGTCCTTAAGATATCGGCTGCGCCATATAAGGTTGATTTAATATCAGCCCTATAAAATTTAGATTTAACTGAAAGAGTTCTTAATCACGAACACAAAGATTTATTGTTATTCTTAAAGCAACTGCGACTATGTAGCAACTATAGCGGATATCGACAATATTCATCTGTTGCCAACATTTGTTTTCACAACATAACTAAAAATAAATAAACAATTACGATTCTTTCATCGATAAATAAAAGAGAACCTTACATATATATATATATATATATATATATATATATATATATATATATATATATATAGAGAGAGAGAGAGAGAGGAATATTTTGAGTGAAACTCATAATATGCTTACAGGAATATAAATATGCCATTTAAACAGCTTTGAATAATACATCCTGTTCTCAATAATGATTATTTTAAATTTATACCATGACATTTATATAAAAAAGAAAAGCTTCGTATTAAGAGGTTAATTTATTTAGCATCACATTTAACACTACAGCAGCGGGAGGTTAAACCGCGGACTGGGTCGAACTTATCCAGATTAATATGAATCTGTGTTATTATTCAAAGGTTAGGTTATGTTTGGAGCACTACGGTCTACTTTTTTGCAACACGAGGGCTAATGAGACCGGGACCTACTGCTTAACACAAACTCCGAACGGCTACGAACATCCATGTCACAGTGGGATTCGGATCCACGAACTCCGGTACCGATGGACCCTAACCATTTAGCCATCGTTCGGCATTATTCGAAGAGTGCACTGTATTTATAAGCTGCACGATGTATTAAGTATTTTATTAAGATTTAATTATTGAGATAATTAGAAATCATGCGGTTGTAAATGTGTATTTTTGTGAAATTGTGTAATGAATTATTGTGTGTATGTTTAAGCCTGTTTAGCGTTGTTGGAGGGGGCACTTTTAACTTATTCTGCTGTGCAATAGCTTGCCTAATTTACATGTGTTATTTTATGCAATAAGTCAATGCATGTATTATTTTTATTAATAAAATTTTAATTAAAAGCATTCGAAATGGAAGTGTTATAATTCATTAATCCACTGACGCCTCTGCAAATTTATGTCATGTTCGCAAATTTTAACAACTTTAAAAAATCGTGCAATAAATACGTTAAAAATGTTTCGAGGGGATCCTGATTCACCCCCCCAGACACCCCAATAAATACGTCTTTAATTTTAGAAACTCAATCTTGAAAATATTATAGTTTCATTTAACATTGTTTTTAGAGGTATTTACACTTTAATGCTATGTGTAATACGAATTTTTTCTTAGTTTATTATTTTATTAAACTATTCGAAAAATGTTTCGAGGGGATCCTGATTCCCCCCCCCAGACACCCCAATAAATACGTCCTTAATTTTAGAAACTCAATCTTGAAAATATTATACTTTCATTTAACAATGTTTTTAGAGGTATTTACACTTTAATGCTATGTGTAATACGAATTTTTTCTTAGTTTATTATTTTATTAAACTATTCGAAAAATGTTTCGAGGGGATCCTGATTTCCAGACAAATAATACGTCCTTAATTTTAGAAACTCAATCTTGAAAATATTATACTTTCATTTAACAATGTTTTTAGAGGTATTTACACTTTAATGCTATGTGTAATACGAATTTTTTCTTAGTTTATTATTTTATTAAACTATTCGAAAAATGTTTCGAGGGGATCCTGATCCCCCCCAGACACCCCAATAAATACGTCCTTAATTTTAGAAACTCAATCTTGAAAATATTATACTTTCATTTAACAATGTTTTTAGAGGTATTTACACTTTAATGCTATGTGTAATACGAATTTTTTCTTAGTTTATTATTTTATTAAACTATTCGAAAAATGTTTCGAGGGGATCCTGATCCCCCCCAGACACCACAATAAATACGTCCTTAATTTTAGAAACTCAATCTTGAAAATATTATACTTTCATTTAACAATGTTTTTAGAGGTATTTACACTTTAATGCTATGTGTAATACGAATTTTTTCTTAGTTTATTATTTTATTAAACTATTCGAAAAATGTTTCGAGGGGATCCTGATTCCCCTCCCAGACACCCCAATAAATACGTACTTAATTTTAGAAACTCAATCTTGAAAATATTATACTTTCATTTAACAATGTTTTTAGAGGTATTTACACTTTAATGCTATGTGTAATATGAATTTTTTTCTTAGTTTATTATTTTATTAAACTATTCGAAAAATGTTTCGAGGAGATCCTGATTCCCCCCCCAGACACCCCAATAAATACGTCCTTAATTTTAAAAACTCAATCTTGAAAATATTATACTTTCATTTAACAATGTTTTTAGAGGTATTTACACTTTAATGCTATGTGTAATACGAATTTTTTCTTAGTTTATTATTTTATTAAACTATTCGAAAAATGTTTCGAGGGGATCCTGATTCCCCCCCCCAGACACCCCAATAAATACGTCCTTAATTTTAGAAACTCAATCTTGAAAATATTATACTTTCATTGAACAATGTTTTTAGAGGTATTTACACTTTAATGCTATGTGTAATACGATTTTTTTCTTAGTTTATTATTTTATTAAACTATTCGAAAAGACCAAATCAAAATTTCATTCTTTTCTATTATAATATTTTGTCAGTTGCATTTAAATAAATATCAGCGAGTCTACAAGCGCCCCAGATAACTTTTAGTTCAAATTTACGACACTAGATGGCAAAGCGGTGTCAATTTGAATACGTAAATTATACAATTGCATTCAATCTCTATAACAGGGGTGGCCAAGACGTAGACCGCAAAGACATTTTAGGTAGTCCGCGCTTCCATCCCGATAATGACCTCGGATATTAACAATTTAATTTATGACTTATGACTTAGAATTAATGACTTATATAAAATAAAAGTTTTTGGAAATTAATTTCTGAGGAAACGTTTCCGAATATTTACAAATTGATTTTGTATTTGAAATCCTACTTTGGATTGATGTATCTTTGCGAATCTGCTTTTTCAACCACGAACACCATAAAAACCAAACATCGGTCGCGTTTAACCCCCTCCCTATTTTGCCCGTATCCTATTGTGGCAATACATTTAAAAATATTTTCCATTATAAAGCAATGTAATTATATTAAAATAATTATAACTAGAAACAAAAACTACATTCAAAAATATTTTCCATTATAAAGCATTGTAATTATAATAAAATAACTAATTAGAAACAAAAACTACATTTAAAAATATTTTCCATTATAAAGCATTGTAATTATAATAAAATAACTATAATTAGAAACAAATAAAAATTACATTTAAAAATATTTTCCATTATAAAGCGTTGAAATCATAATAAAATAATAATAATTAGATACAAATAGAAATTACATTTAAAAATGTTTTAAATATCAGATAATTTTTTAAAAAAATATCAGTTTTTTAAAAAATTTTGATTGAAAAAAAATGTTTCTTGCAAGCTAATTTTCCATTTAAAATTTTTTTTACGATTATAACTTAAAAGCACCTTTGAACATATTTGGGTATTGTTTTGTATACAGACTGGATAGTTGATTTCTATGAAATATTTTTATATTAGTTGATTTCTAAGAGATAATTTTATATTAGTTAATTGGTAGGAAATATTTTTAAATTAGTTGATTAGGAAATATTTTTAGATTAATTGATTTGTAAGAAATATTTTTTATTATTTGATATATAGGAAGTATTTTTATTAGTTAATTTGTAGGAAATATTCTTATATTAGCTAATTTGTAGAAAATATTTTTATAATAATTGATTTGTAAGAAATATTTTTAGATTAGTTGATTTGTAGGAAATATTTTAATAACAATTGATTTGTATGAAATATTTTTAGATTAGTTGATTTGTAGGAAATATTTTAATAACAATTGATTTGTATGAAATATTTTTAGATTAGTTGATTTGTAGGAAATAATTTTATATTAGTTGATTTGTAGGAAATATTTTAATAACAATTGATTTGTATGAAATATTTTTAGATTAGTTGATTTGTAGGAAATATTTTAATAACAATTGATTTGTATGAAATATTTTTAGATTAGTTGATTTGTAGGAAATAATTTTATATTAGTTGATTTGTAGGAAATATTTTAATAACAATTGATTTGTATGAAATATTTTTAGATTAGTTGATTTGTAGGAAATAATTTTATATTAGTTGATTTGTAGGAAATATTTTAATAACAATTGATTTGTATGAAATATTTTTAGATTAGTTGATTTGTAGGAAATAATTTTATATTAGTTGATTTGTAGGAAATATTTTTATAACAATTGATTTGTATGAAATATTTTTAGATTAGTTGATTTGTAAGAAATATTTTTAGATTAGTTGATTTGTAGGAAATATTTTTATAACAATTGATTTGTATGAAATGTTTTTAGATTAGTTGATTTGTAGGAAATAATTTTATATTAGTTGATTTGTAGGAAATATTTTAATAACAATTGATTTGTATAAAATATTTTTAGAATAGTTGATTTGTAGGAAATAATTTTATATTACATGATTTGTGGGAAATATTTTTATATTAGCTATTTCGAAGGAAATATTTAGAATTTTCATAAAAATTCGGACTTAAGAAATATAAATTGAATTTTAATAATCTAAATAAAGTTGACGTTTAATATTATTTAGATTTATTTTATATATATTAGGAATATTTGATAAACATTTCGTTGGAATGTATGAAAAAATTAAACCGCAAGGATCATTTTAAATATTAACAAACATTTTGTAAAAATTGAAATATACAAAAATGTTTATTGATTTTATGAAAAAATATTAATGTTATTCTTCAATTTATACGCATATTAAATTTTCGAAATGAAATTAATAATTTATAAAAATACTGTGTAAATATCCCCTATCCCCTTAAAGTTTGAGGTTTACAGAATAAAACAAATATACTTTAATTTGATATAAAAATTTAGTTTCTAACAGATATATTTCAAAAGTTATACCGCGAGTAAGTGAAATAAAAAAATTTTATTTGGAGTATATTTTTATGTTATTAGAAATGTACATGAAATGATAAAATTAAATAATTGTTTTAAAATTAGTAAAGAAAAATTTCATTATAAAAGGAGTAAACTTTTTAATTTATGATGATTGAAAAACAGGTTATTTTTAAAGGTATTTTTAAAAATTTACAATAAAGACATTAAAATTTTACCTAGTTTAACAGTTTGCGTACAGAAATGTTTAAAACGATACACAGATTATTATTTTTTTAATCTTTTAATGTCTATCTCAAATAAGATAAAATTTATTATTAGTTTCATATTTGGTATATTGTATTTTTCCAAAAGTCTAATAATGTGAAGCTACATTTAACAGAAATATGCTATCTATGTAAAAGATATTGATACAAAAATGTATTTTAAAATAAAATCGCTTTTATTTGACAAAGATTAAAAAACGATTAAAAATGCAGTGATAAGTAAAAATTAATTTTAAAATAAAGCAAGAAAGAGAAATTTTGTAACAAGCTTCTATATGACAATTGTAATGAGATGATATAGAGAAATTGTGTGAGAAGATACTATATGGCAATTTTAATGAGCTGATGTAGAGAAATTGTGTGACAAGCTACTATATGACAATTGTAATGAGCTGATGTAGAGAAATTGTGTGACAAGCTACTATATGACAATTGTAGTGAGCTGATGTAGAGAAATTGTGTGACAAGCTGCTATATGACAATTGTAGTGAGCTGATGTAGAGAAATTGTGTGACAAGCTGCTATATGACAATTGTAGTGAGCTGATGTAGAGAAATTGAGACAAACTGCTATATGACAATTGTAGTGAGCTGATGTAGAGAAATTGTGTGACAAGCTACTATATGACAATTGTAGTGAGCTGATGTAGAGAAATTGTGTGACAAGCTACTATATGACAACTGTAATGAGCTGATGTAGAGAAATTGTGTGACAAACTGCTATATGACAATTGTAGTGAGCTGATGTAGAGAAATTGCTTGAGGAGCTTTTATTGCAACATTGGGCAAACCTTAAAGGTTGAAGGATCACTACATATATAATTTTTATTTGGAAAATTACCAATTATATGAATTTAAAACAAACAGAGACACTAAATATATTTATAGAATATTAATCAGAAATTTTTATTTTATTAATACAAAATGCACATATTAAAAGTAAAAAAAGTTACATCGTAATTCAAAAAACTTTACTTGTGTTTTACACATTTTTAGTGTGGTATATGTTGTTGCTCATCCGAATATGGAGTTTTGGCTCCAACGACGTTACTGCCAGACGGAGATCTGCGTTTATTTCAAGCCGAGAGCGATATCGAGTTTTAATTGCTGTGACAAATGAAAATGTCTTTTCGCACAAACATGTTGATGAACATTGAATTAAAATTTTGCAATGCTCTTTAACACAGTGACGTGTGTTCATTTGTTATAGATAGCAAAAAACGGGATCTTGACATTAATGTTAGTTTTCATTTTTTAAAATCTGAATGACAATGAAATTTTTTGTTAGTTGTGTTGCAGCTTATAATAAATAATCATTTGCTTTTTTTCCGCGGATCCCCAAAAATTTTTCACGGACTATTGGTGGTCCGTGGACTTTACTGCTGTTCTGTAGGATAAGATCAAATTGTTATAATTGTAAACGTATCCGGTCCCTGTTTCAGGTGACACAATGAAAAAAGCAGGTGTTTCTCGATTAAATGATTTATTTACACCTAGCAGCTATATACACACAATACAAGTACAGTTCCCAAGTTGAAGAAATCTTCAAATCCTCAAAATCAGAACAAGGGGGGGGACATGTCTCGCGAACGGCCGATGATCAAACGCAAACAAAAGAACGACTCACGAGACGTCAAGAAAACATCATATCGTATCGGTAATAAACCATGAAAAGAAATACAACCCATAAAGCAGAATGAATCAGTAGTAGCAAGTAGCGCAATCTTAAATTGTGTCCTGCAGTACGGGAGAATATCGATAGTCACTATTTACAGCTCGGTTATATTTCCGGGCAGGATTGTTCTAAATTAAGCGGCAAAAATACTAAAGCAATCTATTTCTTATGCCTGGAGTCATATTTATTTCTGAATCTATACACTCGATGACAGTACCAGACTATTTGCAATGTGTTAAATCAAACTATTTTGAAACTCTTACATTATTGTAACATATCCGGTCCCTGTTTCAGGTGACACAATGAATAAGCAGGTGTCTCTTGATAAAATGATTTATTTACACCTTGCAGCTATATACACATTTCTATATACACACACAATACAATTACAGTTGACAAGTATGGGGCACAATAGACGTGACTGAGTCGAGACGTACACTTAAATACACTGCCGAAAGATTTGATAACCGACGGAAGAAAACAATTAGTGGTAGCTTAGCGTAATAGTTCTCGGTAGTAAAATATAAAGACAGTACACTCAATTAGACGAGGGTGTTGGAAGTTGCAGTGAGTATCTTCGAAGAAGATAGAAACAAAGTTAGAATTCCTAGAAGAAATATACGATCAATCATGAAGAGAGTCGGAATAAAAGAAAACCCAAGGCACAGAGTATCGTTAACAATCTCGGAAAGAAATGTGTCACGAGGTAGGATTTTCGCTAAGAAAACTGTCCGATGGAGAGACTGGTCCTCCGAATTAACTGGTATCTAGCTAATTAACTACTACTTAAAAAATCTTCTCTCGTCTTCTTTTTAGGGGAGGGGCCTCTAAGAGAGGGGGTTTCACCCACAATTTCATCATTGGACCATCTCACCTTCAACCAACTTGATTGGTCTGGGCTATACAATCACCGGCCGCAAACCCGGGAGTCTCCGGAATTTCGTGTCGGCGAAAGATCAACATCACGGCCAATCCCTTTCAAGACTTGTGGTTCCGACGATCATCTTTCAGGCTGTCAGTCTAGGCGCCCGACCGCCTGCCCTGTTGTTTCTCTATCTGCAGGACACATCGTGGTGCCGGGGAAAACAACGCCTTTGTCCCGACTTAAGCGAAGTCCATTTCTCAAACTCTTTTGAGAAACAAAGTCTTTGTGATTGAGGCACGCCGTTACACCAAAGCTCAGGCGGCTAAATATAAACGGGAAGGTGAGCTCAAGATATACCAATTAAATATCACATTACTATTTTAATATAAATATTTCCTTACACAACTATAT
>CM063507.1:7074902-7077402 GCA_032207245.1 Pardosa pseudoannulata | reverse complement strand
ACATATATACACATATATATATATACATATATACATATATCTACATATACCTATATATATACATAATATATCTATATATATACATACATTATATATACATATATACATATATACACATATATATACATATATACATATATCTACATATACCTATATATATACATAATATATCTATATATATACATAACCACACGGTTTGACTAAATGAATTCAATGTGATTCTAAACTGCATTACAGGATCGGGAGACTCTAGAGGAGTGTGGCGATAAATAAATTATTGAGAGTGAACCAGATAGTTCTCAGCCAAAAAACAAACCATTTTTTACCTGCCTCATTGGGTACTTTACAGTTCTGGAATTTTAAAAATTTTACTAATCCCGTCATATGATGGGCTCTATGCTAGTTTAAAACAAAATTCTTCTATTGTAGTAAAAGCTTTATTTTAGATTAAATGCGTTATTTCATAGAAATCAATTATTATAAATATTGAGATCCAATATTATGAAAAATTAAGATTACTAAGATTATAACTTTAATTAATATTTCAATTAAGATTATTTTTTTAATTCTTGATTCAATTAATTTATGAATTTCAAATTATTTTTTAATATTTTGTAGTATTAATCTATAACACAAGATGGCGCTACCAGTCTAATTTTAATACGTAAATTAGTATTTCGCAGACGCATTTTTTCGATTTCGATTAAGTATACGTATCAAATTCTGTCTTTATCTTGCTAGTTTTTTAGTTTAAGAATCAAATATATTGAAATTTAATTCCACTAAATTTTGTTTTTCATATATGAAGGAACATATATCTTTGTCATTTTTGTAAGGTCCATAGCAAAATATCATTTTCTTTTAAATCTTAAACTCGGTAAATGAGAAATGT
Organism: Pardosa pseudoannulata; assembly: GCA_032207245.1. Classification (NCBI taxonomy): domain Eukaryota; kingdom Metazoa; phylum Arthropoda; class Arachnida; order Araneae; family Lycosidae; genus Pardosa; species Pardosa pseudoannulata. Next base: position 7,076,510 of record CM063507.1, on the reverse strand, counting down.
TTGAGTTTTAAAGTATGAACGAAATAAAGTAAATCAATTACTGGGGAAGATAAGTAAAATATGACTTCTTTCTGCTTAATTCAGGTAGATTTACATTAGTTTATCGCTCTCGTACAATTAATATAATTTAAAAAATTCAATAGCGTAACAATTGAATGAAAAATGTTAAATAAATTAAAAATCCTTAAAGAGGAAAGTTAAAAAAATACGTAATACTAGCATCTTCAATTGGCATATAAAGGATATAATACAGGTTTGTAAACCTAACCAGACAAACTATCTTTCGGTATCTCACTCTCCTACTCGACAATGAGTTATTTTCGGAATTTTCCCGTTTACTTCGTCTCTCTCTCTCTTAACTATATATATATATTAATTATTATAATATATATATATTTATATATATATTAATATGTATTATATTATTTATATATAAATAATATAATAAACATAAAATATATTTTCTTATGTATATATATATATATATATATATATATATATATATATATATATATATATATATATATATATATATATATTATAATATATATATATATATAATATATATATATATATGTACTTATATATACACATATATACATACATATATATACATATATATACACATATATACATACATATATATATTATATATGTATATATTATATATATATATATTATATTATATATATACAATATATATATATATATATATATATTATATATTATACATATAATATATATATATACATATATAATACATATACACAACACACAATATATATATATATATACATATAATATAGATATACATAATATATATAATACAATACATATATTATATATACAACATACAATATATATATATAATTATACATATATATATATATATATACACATATACACACACTACACATATATTATATATATATATATATATATATATATATTAAATATATATTATATATATTATACTATATATATTTACATATATATATATATATATACATATATATATATATATATATATATATATATATATATATATATATATTACATATATATATATACACACACACACATATATATATATATATATATACATATATACATATATATATATATATATATATATATATATATATATACATACATATATATGTATATATATCTATACACATACATATATATATACATAAATTATATATACATATTAATTAAAAAGGAAATAAATATATAAAGATAGAGAATTGGAACAAATTGGAATAGGAATTGGTATACTTGCAGTGGTGGTGGGGAATTATGCCCCCACACTCCGGTTAAAAGGCCAATTTAATCAGCTGCAACTTTCTGGGTTACCATAAGTACACCAATAAAAGCAGACTAATTGTCTAAAAACAATGCATACGAAAACAAGACTTTAAACTATAGTAAAATTAAAATCAGTATGTAACAATTAACTGAGGTATATATTAAAAACTACCACATAACCATTCAATATTATCATAAAACCCACTAAAAATGTATGTATATTTATATATCTCTAAATGTATATTTTTATATATACGTTGATGACATTATTACAGGTTTTAGGGACAATCATTATTT
>CM063507.1:7054902-7069902 GCA_032207245.1 Pardosa pseudoannulata | reverse complement strand
AGGTTTAAACACTAAACTCGCAAAAGAGGGCGAATATATCGGAGGGTGCTAACAGGAGGCTATAGCACATCTATACTGTTTTTATTAAAAAGTAAAAAACACGTGTTAAAGTCATGGAGTTAGGTATAATTAACGTCACAGTTGTTTAATTCAGACTCTGAACAACGCAGTATTATAAAATGAATGAAACCTTTGAAATGCTTTTGGATGTCGCTACATTTCAGCCTGAAATACATACAACTTCGCATATCAATGAAATAGTTGCAACAAACATAAATTATCTCGAATCACTCTTGAAATCTCGTGTAATGTAAAACAAAACAAAAAAAAAAGGATATATAGAACAGCAACTACTAAGATGATCTTGAAAATAAATAATGTCGAAAATGAAAAAAAAAGTGGCGAACAAACAAGGTTGAAAGCTATTCGCTAAACCTCCAAAAAGCTCCATAATTGTGTCAAAATCAGCTGTGTTTCCAGACGATTTTTTTTATTGAGTGTTTCTTTCCTCATTTTTGTTACGATTTCTTTTTATTGCGATACGGTAGTTTTTTTGCTTCGCGTTACCTTCAAAGATACTTATTGGTCATCAAGCTTATTTAATATCTCCAGAGACATACGTATTATGATGGCTGTTGCAATCTCTGCTACGTTATTTTCCTCTAGACGATTGTGTCCCCGCCTAATAGACACTGAACATTAATCGTCCTCAGTGTTTCAACACTTGATTTAAAGTCAATACCGCGTAGAATGTTTTTTTTCTTTTTAATGTAAAAGTGGGTAGTATTTATTGAGAGCGTCATCTATTTCCAGGATTCATTTCCTCTTTGTATTTAACGTAATATAAAAGTTGTAACATGTTTTCAGCTGATGTTGTAAGGAGTATCCAGATGGACCGTATCAGGGGGTCAGTTTCTCAATTCTAGAGATTTTTTTAGAATGTGTAAGAGCTTTTATTTCGTTAGTAGTTCTCCTTCCCATTTTTTCCCTACGCGGTGAAATATTTTTTACCTCATTCTTGTCTCTGTATATATAAAAAATGAAAATTTTCTCTTTGTCTTTTGTTCAAATCCAGTTTTTGACAAATCTTTACCAAATTTCTTATACTTAGGTTTTAAAAGTCTTAGATCAGCAGTGTCTGTGTCAAACATTTTTTAAATTACTCCTCGACCACTTTTCGGGAACTCTTTTATAGTTGATCTCGGACAAGGATGACTCATGTATAGGCACCATGGAACTGCAGTGCCTCCTGTTTTAATCGGTATAAAAATATACGTATTAATCTATTCATACTAGCATATAGCCCGTCATATGACGGGATCAGTAAAATTTTTAATTTTCCAAAATTCTAAAGTACCTTATGAGACAGGTAAAAAAAATGGTTTGTTGTTTGGCTGAGAATTATCTTGCAACAAAAAATAATCGATGATTCAATTTAAAATTATCTCATATGTACCTAATCTATTATTTAAGCCAAATATAAAAGAAAACTATTTACGTAATATCTAAGTTCAATGATAAAACGTATGAAAATAAGGCATAATGTAAATAATTTAAAATAAGAAATGATTCAATGAGATGGTTAACACTAGATTGCCCAAGGCAGTCGTTTTGACTGTTTTTTTTATTTCAATTAGAAAAACAATTATGAAATATAATGACACAATTTCTTAGAATTTGGTGACTTTTTCTATAACATATAAATGGGTTTATGAATAATTGTAGTTACTTCCGCCCTCCTTTATTATATAATATTAAAAATTAATTTTAAACAAATTTCTTTACATATTTGTTATTTTTTCACAATGCAGTCATTTTGACTGTTTTTGGGAATATAGGTATATAAGAAATCTCGGGCAATCTAGTGTTAAAGAAATGACGTCATAAGGCTAGAAAAATGTTATTTTTACCTATTTATCATGCGATAAATTGATAAATTTAATCGTCTGCTCTTAACCGGGGAAAATAGGAGTTGAAATAATGGCCTTAAAAGCTCGAAAAAAGGGAAAGGGGTGAATGTCGAACGTTTTAAAGAAGGCAGTATTTTTCGCTGTGATATGAAGCCTATTTATACCAATTTATTTTAGAATCCGATCTATAGTTTAGGAGAAGATAAACTTTGAATTTTGCTAACTATGGATGCCTCTATCCATTCCAGGTCCAACTGCTTCATAAAATCGAGGACAGACGTACAGATAACTTAGGCTATTATTATATAGGGGATGTATTAATCAGTGATATCACGTGATTTGTTTTAAACATTTTTAAAAGATGTTTTAATTTTACATAAATTATGATATAAAAAATTCTAAAACCTTCGTTAAGTTCGAGGAAATACGCATATGGCGAAAATCAGTTTTCCAAAATTTTCAAATGCATGGATACGATTCTCGATTACCATACATCCCTGGTTATCCATAATACTTGTACACAGTGACCTATGACTTATTCGATTATATTAGTATTGGATAACATTAACACTAGATTGCCCGAGATTTCTTGTATACCTATATTGTTCAAAAACAGTCAAAATGACTGCATTGTGAAAAAATAACAAATATGTAAAGAAATTTGTTTAAAATTAATTTTTAATATTTCTTATATTATTTACAATTAAACAACAAGTTATTAGTAAATATTAACAATAAAAAAATTTACTTTAATTTAAAAAAATAATTTATGCATTATTATTTGTACATTTTATGCAAATGAAAGTGGAAATCTTTTTATGTGTACATCTTCCTCAAACATACTTTTGACATTTTTCACATATATTATTTGTTTTGTTGTTGTGGCAAAGTCGTACTTGACAAAATTTGCGTTTGTGAGAATAGGTTGCATTTGATGATGTTGCAGTTGATCTTTGTGGGTCTTCATGTTCTGATAAATTTTTCTGTCTTGCAACTCTATATTCGTTGGAAAGAAATTTCAGAATTTGTTGCATTTGATTCTATATCGGAGCACTCTTCACTTATGTTCGTTAGCTTTTCCAATAACTCATTTCTGTTCGACATTTTTTTTCATAATGCGAAAGAAATAAAATGAACAACTTGTTAGAACAACACTTTATAAAGATTCGAATAACTAGTACTACTTTAGCTTATTGAGCAACTGACACTTATCAAGTATACGCCCAAATCGACAATTTATCATGCATCGGTATGTTACCGTAATCGAAAAAAAAAAAAAGTTATTTCAATACAAAGCCGGACAGGTCATATAAGAAATTTACTCATTTCAATAAATGAAAATCTTTTGATTATTTAAAATTTCCCAAGCAGTCAAAATGACTGCTTCTAGGCAATATAGGTATAACACACATATATATACGGAAATAAAGGAGGGCGGAAGTAACTACAATTATTCATAAACCCATTTATATGTTATAGAAAAAGTCACCAAATTCTAAGAAATTGTGTCATTATATTTCATAATTGTTTTTCTAATTGAAATTAAAAAACAGTCAAAATGACTGCCTTGGGCAATCTAGTGTTAATATTAGTAATCCGGTAATATTAGTAATAGATAATATTAGTTGTTGTTGCCACTGCTACTTGGATGACCTAAGCACATGGGTCAGAGGTCACTTGTATTAAGGCGAAGGGATACACCTTTCGTTTGACAAACACCGGTAGGGCGAAAGAGCATCTTATTTCAGTGAATTCTTGTAATATAGAAGCAGGGACCAAGCAGAAGAACCCCAGGCTTGGCCTACCACCCCCAGAGAGTACTAGGAGAATATTGTCACCGCAAACCTACGTGCCCCATGAATAAGGAGGAGCTTTCGCTGGCTTGAACCTGGAACTAGTAACTCACTAGTTACAATATCGGCTCATTCGCCGACTTATCAACAGCGACTCAATAACATGAGTGCTATTAACAATCGGTGATATTATTAATATTAATATAATATTATTTATCTTGGTCGTATGAAACAAGTAACAAGTCGTATGAAACAAGTAAAGAACAGTATTTAATCCATTTTACTTACTATGTCATTATTTGCATGAAATAATTGGTTTCGTCAACAAAAATGTAAAGTACATCTTGTAATTTGCACATCACTCCGTCACTAAATATTAATTTAAGACTTGTAGCACTGTGTTGATCACAGTGCCATCATCTTACGTAACTTAATGCGCAGATAAACGTACTTAACCGCAGTGATATACCGGGTGGCCATGATTAAACTAACAGTGCTCACAGTGTTCTGTAGCGCGATCTATTTGCGAGAATGACGCCACATTGTGTAGGAAGATTAAACAAGACGGGGAACGAAAGATTCCGCGAAAAAACAAATTAGTTCCAAAAGTCACCGCTAGGGTAATATTTGGCGTCGTGTTATAGAAAGTAGAGTGTTAACAAATGCAAATCAATACGGAATAAAATTACCTTTTATTATGTACATTTTCTGATTTAGTTCAAGTGCAATATGGCAACACTTTTAAAAAAAAGCATAAAATCTACAAAAATACCGATAAAGATCTGCAATATCACGTACGCTAAGCAGAAGAAGAAGTTTTTTACTCAAATTTCACTTTACATCCATTGGCACAGTTAAGAAATTAATTTCCGTATTGATTTGCATTTTTTAACACTCTATTTTCTATTACACAGCGCCAAATATTAACCTAGTGGTGACTTTTGGAACTAATTTATTTTTTTGCGGAACCTCCGTTCCCCGCCTTGTTTAATCTTCGTACAAAATTTGGCGTCATTCTCGCAAATAGATCGCGCTATAGAACACTGTGAGCACTGTCAGTTTAATTATGGCCACCCGGTATGTCCAATGTTGTTGAGTTTTATAGTGTTTATCTATATATATTATACTGTTTATAGTGATAACTCTTTGTTTAGATACTTGACCATTACAATTATACAATTATAAAAAGTTTCATAGTTTTTATTACATTTGTATTAGAGCCTGAACGATGTTTTTCAACGTTAAAGAAAATAAAACCATTTCTAAGAAACACCATAAATCAAGATGTTGTAAATACACTTGCAATGATTTCAACTGAGAGAAAACTACAGCAGTCGTATAGATATCTAGGAAAATGTTATTGACATTTTCGATAGAAACAACAGAAGAGAAACGTGTTTAGTTTTTAAGTACGATGTACCAAAACATAAATTTGTAGATAATAATAAATTATTTTCGTGTTTATTTATTATTTTGTAAAAATTTTATCAATTACACGCTTACGGTTTATTTTCTGAATTTGAGCCTCCACGCAATTCCAAGCGACGAGCCGCCACTGATCTCTAAACCCTTTTTTTATTTGCAAACCAATAAACATTTTTAAATGTAAAAGCAATCTTTTATAAGACGATTTCACGCAGTAGGGCACATCTCAGTTTAAGACAATTAAGGCCTTAGTTTCAAACGGAATGTCAATTTATTGTTTGTATATTGGCTGTTGTAAATGGTTGTAAATATTGTTTATTGGTTGTTGTTGAATGGGAAGGGCATTATAATAGTTCATGACGTTGCGACAAATTGCTCTATTATGGCATTACTTCAAACGCGGGCTATAAATTTGTCAAAGATAAATTATGACATGATAATTTAACTGAAAATAATTTCATTGTTTATTCTATGGGTGCTACCATATTGCTGTCAAGATATGTCACAGGCGACTTCCGCGTCACAATTGACGTCAAAAGTCTCCAGAGACAGGAATTTGGTGCCCTAAATTTCTCTTTTTGACATTTGAATTCTGACATCATTATGAACGTATGCCACCTGTGACATATCTCCACTGCAATATGGTAGCACTCTAAAATAAGGGCCAGTCTCACCAAAGTCGTGTAACGGCTAAACTCTGCTTAAACAGAGAATTGCGTTTCATCATTGGCTCTATGGGTTAATCTCGGTTAGCCGTGAAACGACTTTGGCGAGACCTGCCATTAATGGTAAAGTTATTTCATTACTTATTCTTTACTATAACTACTAAATTTCATCTAAAATTCTTTTGAATTTTTTCCCTTAAAAAAAAAAAGGTCGTTTGCGATAAATTATGCTTTTTAAATACAAAGAATCAGTGGGATATTTTATATCTCACTGATGAAAGATACAATTTCTTCAAATTTTAACTTTAATCCTCGGTTAATTTTAATTATACAATAATAAAGATTAGTGCTGTCACTAGTTATATCATTATGTCTATTATTCAGTTCATTTGGAGTGTCGTTATGATTTATGTGAAAATATATTCATATATTGATTCGGTTTTAAGCTACTTTCAACTTTAGAACTGAAGCGAAGTTTAAATGTATTGCTAAATAGTTTGCTGAACATTTTATCTTTAGACCATTTTAAACAATTACTTTAATAAAGCAATTTCACGCAGTAGGGCAAATTCTCAAGTTATGACAATTCTGGCTTTAGTTTCAAACGGAAGGGCAGTTTATTATTTATCTATTGGTTATTGTAAACATGAAAATGAATGGTAAGGGCATTATAGTAGTTCGTGACATTGCGGCAAATTGCCTTATAGTAAAAGATGAAACTTCAACATTTAGAGCTTATTTTTTATTTTAACATTTTTTTTTCTTTCCTTTATTCAACATTCATCTATATAAAATTTCCATGATAATTTTATTATGAGGTTCATAATAAAGCCAGTCAATTTTTTCTAATAATATCTGGTACTTTAAATAATTTCTCCAAATGTTTTTTGACGATACTTTTCCTTCACAAAATTTCTTAACCAATATTTTGAGAATTTTATTTTCTCATTTCAAATTTTATTCTGACATCTATTATTCCCATTAATATCAGACGATTCTCGAAAGAAATCTAATTTAACGATTTAACTGGAGAAAATAAATGATTAAATGTGATTGTAGTCGATTTTGAGTGGCAACAAGATTTTTTTTTTATTAGCTTTTAGAGAATAAAATTATTGTTCCTGTAAAATCTGAACTGTGATTGCTTGATTAAAAGACAGATTATCAAAGAATGATTCTTCAAATACCTTCTACTAAGTGATGGGAAGAATTACTAGGTAAAAGTCAGTTTTGTAAACCTTCAAGATTTATAGTATTTTTTAACTATGAATTTTTATTTATTTATTTTTTTGTAAATATTCTTTTTACTTCTTCGGTTTGACATCAGAACATGATTGCTCCTGCCAACTTGGCGATAAAGCTCTAAGCATGGTAGCCTAAAATTTTCTTCTGATCCCGCCTCATCCAGACAATCTGTATCTACATTTTGATTCATATTGGTATCCAGCTCTCCTTTTGCTAACCCTTTTCATATAAATTAAATGCACGTAATGCTTAAAAATTTAGATATAGTAAAATGGTCAACTATGGCTAATTTTAAATAATTTGGAACTGTTGGCTTTGAAATTTTTTGAAGATTAATTGTCTATAAATATGAATGCCCAGTTTCTAAGTTGCTTTGGTTAATTAAAGAAGAGCTGTATATGATTATATTGCAATAGCACTCTCTGCATCAATTAAAGTCGCCAAAAAAGCAAGGAATACAATATTCGGATGGAATACCTTTGGGTTTTAGTAAACATCGCCAACAATTTCGCCAAATTTGCTCCCTATTCTGAAGTATTGCTTATTCCTTATATTTTAATTACTGGTTGAATCGCAGTTTAATAGGTAGTGATCTGACGTTTTCATCAATGGATTAGTAAAATAACGCAAAAAAATTATTCGATGTTCTATTCCAAATTAATTTTGAAATTTTAAAAATATCATTGAAGGAAATTAATTAAAGAAAATTAAGGATAAATTTGACTTAGGTTAGTTGGTTATATTTGGGTGATGATTTCAAATGGTACCTATTAAAATAAAGCGAAAATGGCGCAATGTCAAATGTCCTTTTTTCATATTTAAAAAATATATTACTGAACGTAGATTACGGATAGAATTAAATGAGTTAGAACAACTGACTATTTTTCAGCGATGCTTTCAAACATTCTCTAAAACAACGCAAAAATGACTAAATGTTCTATTTCATATTTTTTTTTACACATTTTAAAAATGTAATATTAAACACATATTAAATAATTAAGAATAAATTTCGGAGATATGCGAAGTTCAAGATTAGGGTTGGGTAATATGGAATACTATTTTTTATTTCCATCATATTTGAGGTAATAATATTATGATTTGACTAATTATATTTTTAGAGAATAAGTCCTATTTTATATAACGTAAAATCTCAATATAACGTATTTCAACTTTCCTGATCAACGATAGATGAGATCTTCAAAAAAGCAATGTATCTCCACAAACAAAAATCATAAATTTTAAAATATTATACACACTTGAAGTATTTCTAAACATCTTGAAATTGATACATATTTTATTTAAACCAAGCAAATTCTGTAGAAGTTATATTTTAAGATTTTTCCATAGAACTCCTGATTGGTTTGATATCAAAATAAGGTGTCCCCGCCAACTTGGCGATAAAGCTCTAAGCATGGTAGCCTAACATTTCCTTCTGATCTCGCCGTGTCTAAACAATCTGTATCTATATTTTGATTTATATTACACTGGTATCCAGCTCTCCTTCTGCAACCTTTTTCTTATATATCAAATGTACGTAAGGCTTAATACAATGTTCAGATGGAATACCTTTGAGTTTTAATAAACATCGCCAATATTTTCACCAAATGTGCCAAAAGGCATCCTATTCTGAAGTATCACCCTGTCAATCTGATTAATCTTCTTCAAGCACGATTGTTTTGCTATGAATTTACTATGTATATAATTATAACTTTAATGTTTTTATAATTTTGTGTCTTTGTTCTTTAAAAGTGTTTTTATTATAATTTCAGTAGATAGTTTAAAATTTCTATTAAGTGGTTAAGAAATTATTATTATTTTTTAATTTTTCCCATGATATATCTCTTTATAAAGGTATTAAAATTTTATGAACTTATCTACAATTCTTTAAAGAGAAATTTTTAACTTTTTGCGTATTTTTAATATCCTTTGATTTCTCTACAAATAGCCATTTTTTTTAGAGAAAATTTAAATGTTTATTCATGTATATTGTATCGTATAGTATCGTTATTCTATCTTATCGTTATAATATCGTGATTTATGTATGTTGGTATATTTGTTCGTTATCCACGTGGTTCATTGTAGTGTACAGATATTGGGCAAGAATTCTTTGGTACAAAAAGAACTGAAAACTCGGCAAGTGTATAAAAATTTTATAAACTTCCAGAAAATATTCTCTACTACTTAAATAAGTTCTTGTTTATTTTTCTTTTAAAACTTATATAAAAATTCAATATAGCCACTACAGTATTTTATTCTCCCTTAAATTTGGTTAATTTTATCTCTTTGACTTTTTTAAGAAGTGTATTCTACTAAACTATTAAAATCTATTAAATATTATTAAAATACTTTTAAAATCTGTGCGCTGGTTTGTACGCATCCTTGACTTTTCGAGAACTATCGAGAGTTTGGGGATTGAGACATATTCATTGATTCAGGAAATTCATTGGAATTAATTTCTTTAAACCGAATCTGTTTTTGGCCATAATTAACGGAGATATTGATAAAAACGACTTAAAATGTTAATTCTTTTAGTTTAAATGTGTATTTTTCTGCGCAAACGATTTCTGTCTATGCAAATTATGTAGAATTGGAAGCCATGGAGTTTGGTGTTGTTATGTCCCAACTGTTTTACTCCTGGTTTGGTTTGGTTTAGATTATAATGGCCTACTTATTTTGCTACAAAATGTATTACTAAAAATTATTAAATTATCATTAAAGTTAATAAAAATAATTTTATTACTAAAAATTAATTTTGATTTTAAAATTATAAATTTATTATTTTATTTGTCTACTTATTTTACTACTGCTTAAGACTGATGTACACGGGTTGTGAAAAAGTAAAATTCAACACCAAAGACTAATACCCTATCTATTCAAGTATTATTCTGGATTACTTTAGAATAGCCATCAAAACTGTAGTAATCTTTGTGGTGAATTTAAGGGATATTATTAGTATAAACATGTACTTTAAAATTTTTATTCATATACACTAGTATTTAATAAAATTATGCAAAAATTTGAGAGGTATTCAAAACTTGATTCCACCATCATAAAATTATTCCCCTGCCTTATTATACTCATTATAAATTATTTAAATTTATAATGAGTTTCCCTTATGAAATGTTTAATTGATGTTGAATGTATTTGTGCTTTAGTCTTTTTAAGTGTTTAGTATTAAGTTAATTCTTTTCTGATGGAAAGCAAACAACTTAAAAGAAAAAACGTTTATTTGTGAATGTGACAAAAACAAGAGAAAAAAAAGTTGTCCTAAAATGTATAAAAATCTCTCCAAATTAGCAAAATAGTGGCAAATTTGGAAAGTAGGCCACATTTGTATGATTGTGGTTTGATCTTGACTGCAATATTTTCATACATTCATTAAAATCTAATTAGTATTTAATGGCGTTTATATACATTCACACCTAGTGCATGATTTATGAGATAAAATACTTTCTATGATTCAACCCTGTAACTGTCATTGAAGATAATGAAGAATGAAAATTTGAAGTTTGAAAGAGTTTTTATATTACTTTTGGCTATTGTGCCCATATTTTAGCATGTACTTAGAAATTTCATTTAGTTTATAAGGACTGTTTCATTAGATATATAAAAAATATACTGTTGCCCGCTACAGGCTTCAATTCGCAGTAATCACATGCCTTAATCAGCAAACTAAATTTTCTACAAAATTCTTCTTACAAGCGTTCAAGATTTCCGAGAATTCTGGATTCCAGTCATCAAGTAAATACAAAAATTAAGTTTACAAATGTGTTGTTACAAATTAAAATTCTCAAATGTATTGTTACAAATTGTGTATTATTTGTAAAGATATGGAGATAAGAGTTTTTAGAAGTCGAATGAATTGTCCTGTCTAAGAAACCAACATGCTTAGTGAGTTTTCTCTATTTGATAAGATGGGCAATAAATCTGGGGACTTTTGTCGACAAAATAGTTGCACCAAAGGAGGTTCGATTAGGATGTAGGACAAGTATTTGCCAGAATTTAGTTCATCTGCCTCTCCTGGTACCTATAAAGGGTTTGTTTGTTGGAGTATAAATCTATGAGTTTTCTTATATTAGGTTGCAGGTTGCAGGTGAATATTCGATTACGCATTTAAGTGGTTTCAGTATTTAGTTTTCGTTGATTCTAGGAAAGATCAATCGTGAATTCAAGAAAGCGGAAAATCTAGCTTCCTAATAATTAAATATTAAATCCATTAATGCCTAGAGTTCTTTTTTGCTTTTCAGTTGTTGGGGGAATTTAACTAATAGTATCTTGCATTTCCGTGCATGTTAATAAATTGTATTTTTTCTACACTTAACTTTGCTTTATAGTCATAATTTTCAATTGTTTAATCCCGATTATTTATTTTCATTCCGTCGAATACTTTGAAGCTATTTTCTTAGATGGCCAATGGATTTTATTCCATTGTTTTCGTTTTTTAGGGCAGGTAGCGAAATCCCTGAGACATATATAGCGTAGAACCTAGGGGACGGAGTTATCTGAAAAGTAAAATTTATCCAGAGATCTATTAGTATTGTTTCTTGCTTACAGTGTAACATGTTATCCAGTAAATTGTAATACATATATGTGTGCGTGTGTTTTAAATAAGATTGCCTGTAATTCTAAATTATAAATAGGCAAAGGAGTGGTAAAACTATCAACTTTTAATTTTGTTGAAATATTATAAATTCTTAGGAAAGTTTCACAATGTGTCTTACTAAAAGAAAACTCTTTTATCACTTGTTTTTGTCCTTTATAGGCGTGAAACGCAATTGTTAAACGGTAATTTTGCTATTAGAATTTTCATTACCTACAATAGAATTTTGGCTTTTCGCTATCATTTTATTCTAAATATTCTGTTGGAAATCTACTTTAGAAACTTTTGTTTGACTCTGTAAAGCGCGCGAGCTGAATGGATCTCTTTTCCGTCAAATATCTTGGCTGCATCTCTCCTACGCCAAATGTGTTCTGGGTGTTTGGAATTTCTCATTTTTTTCCGTCATGTCCTTTGTCAGTATTAATCCGTATACACTGATACTGTTGTGCAACCGTCTCGAATTCAATTGTTTGGGGGTACAATGCCTGCTTATATATTTTTATCAATCTTTTACAGAATAGTAAGGTAATTAGTGGGATAAGAGTTCTAATTATTTTGCTTGAATTTTAAAATCCTTAACTTCTATTTTTAATTTTTACTTTCTGCTGTTTCTTTTTAAATTTTAAATGTACAGATTGTCACGAGACACCTGAAAAGTATTTTATAAACCAGATCTTCCAGTTTGTTTAAAAGAATTGTAATCACTAAAACATTGCTTATGATAAAAATAGGCATTTTATTTCATACCAGTACATGTACCGTTTGTTAATATAAATTCAAATAAACTACTGGTGAAGGATCATCTTCAAAGTTCAGTTTTTTTTTTTTGGGGGGGGGGTATAACTTTTTGTTTATTTTTAATTTGTTCTTTATATACTTTAAAAACAATTGGGGCAATAAAAGCTTTAAATGTTTGGTTCAATTTTTAAATAGGCATTATTATATTTCGTTTTCTTACTTTCTCATGTTTATTCTCACATTTCAAATTACAAATTGGCATGAGCCCCAGAAATGTTTTTTATATTTCATAGGCTTCCAACTGATTTAATCAACTAAAATGACTAAACGTTTGTTTTTTGATTTAACTAGACATATTATTTCATACTGGTACCTCTGTTCTACTTGCAGACTTTTGCCAAAATTGGCTAATTACAAAGTGCAGCCCGCATTCATACAAAAGGCTTCCAATGGGAGTCTCGAGCGAGAAGTTGGAAAATTCTGGTCTAATATGTTCAAGTATCAAGTAGATATTAGCTGAACACACACACACACACACAAAACCCTAGTGGCGGTATATCTGTTGCTCATGTCACCATTTAAAAAAGTTGCTTTGGTTTACACTCATATCTTATGTCCGAGCTTTAGATGAAATCTCAGACCGGTATCCTGGACCCGTGCCAGCGGTTTCTGTAGCGGAGAAACGGACACCGCTCGTGCCCTGCTATACGAATTTTTTATAATATTTATTATCATGTACCCATGTTCAGCATCCACTGAGTGTCACCTTAACTGGTCTCGTGCACACAGTCACGTGTCACGTGTTTCCGCATGTGTCTGTCGTCCGATGAGAACATTCCAAAGAGAGACCCTGCCCCCCCCGCGGACAGGTATATCGCTCGATATGTAATCACCTTCGGTTGAACTTCGTCACGTTTTCCGACCCCCTTCGCAAATAACACTTTCCTTTTCTTCTTTATATTTTTACCCTCGCACGAGACTCTTAAATATTCAAGGACGGTGAGCAAAAAGAGGTGAAAAGCAGTAATAAAAGTTGGAACGGTGTGCTCCGAGAGGGGGGTAAGAGCTGTTATCGGTTTCCGCAGAAACATAGTGACCCCTTTCGCGATTATTCTAAAACAGAACCCCGAAAGACGCCTTTGTACCGACCTTGGCTACACGTGAGTCCTTCAAGCACGTGGTCTACTACACGTGCCTCCCTTTGCACGTGAAGATTTCAATCATTTGCATGCGGCTGTAAGAAAGATCAGACCCTTTGACCCAAGCTGGACTTTTTTTTGTCCCCTTTTTAACTTTGCTGTACGAAGGGCACAGTAAGGTTAATTGGCGGGTGATTTGACCGCATGTACTCTTAGAAAGTGAGAAAATATTTCTCCGAAGGTAGAACTACCTTGTTGGAATCATTGTACCCATTTATAAAATTCTGTCAAATTGAACCAGTGATTAATTGCTTACGTCAAATTAAGTTTCTTTTTTTTTCTGATGAATATATATAATACCTTTTCTTTCTATAACAGTTTTATTTTTAAAAAATGCTACAAAAAACTTTATTATTCTTTAAACTCTGTTCGGTTTTTCTTGAACGTTGTTATTAGTAGAACAAAAGCTAGTTTTATTACGTATGTGAGACAACTTTTTAAATGATTATTTTAAAGCAAGGAAATGGCAAGTAATGCATGCATTTTCATTTTCAAAATGGTTTACTGCACATTAAAGTTATTTCCAGTATTGTAAAAATTTATTATTTGAATTATAAAATGTTTCTAACATGTAAGAATAGCTTTCTAGGCTTAAAACATTGGTCGTTCTAGTTTTAATTCATGTGCATGTAGAGTGCTAGGAATAGGTTGCCATTATCTAAGGGTATAATAGAATTAGGAAAATAAAGCCCGAAGTAGAGTGTGAACTCCTAAATACTTTTATCAATCCTCATTATTACTGCTATCTTAACGTGTACCATAATGGGTGAAACAAAGAAATTTTAACAATGTTTTTTGAATTAAAGGGCAACGAGAGCGTAGTTCAGGATACGAAACTCCAAACACTCCAGCGTAGAACACACTTCACAAAGGAGAGCTTCTACTTTAAAGCATATGTTAACAATAAATTAGTAAAATTTTCATTTTAGTAAGTGAGGACTGAATTTTCAGATTAGCTCTGCTTTACATGAGAGTATTAGAAATATATCATAAGTATCAGTGGCTTAGCTGGTGTGTAAAATTTGTCTCATGTTTTTACTGATTGCAGTCTTGCGGTCGTATTCACCAAATAGAAATTAGCACCCCACTACAAGCTTTATATATGATTGTAGGCTGTACTTCATAATTGGCCAATTTTCCATTGAGACCACTGCCCATTTCACATAAATAAATTCGATCGTTAACAGATTCGGGAGATCAGATTTAGCAATTTAGAAGATTAAGTAATTCTTGGATTATGGAGTGGGGAAATATATTTATGCATTTGACACTTGACTAATACCTTGTTTAAATGGTGCTGGGGAATATGGATGTAAGATAGTTGGAAGACATCATTGAGTGTTTCAGTGCCGCTCTCAATAATATCTTTATAAAAAACAATATATTACCTATTGTTTTGCTAAATTTGAGACCTTAAACTGTATT
>CM063507.1:7007402-7049902 GCA_032207245.1 Pardosa pseudoannulata | reverse complement strand
TAATGGTAAACATAACTGTATAAATATGGATATAAAAGTAGTTATTCTTATTTTACACCAGGGAAATCTTACTAGCTGCATTAATATTTACAAATGTCTGTAAATGTTGAAGCAGCTGTTCAAGAAAATGAGAGAGATGGGTTGTGAAAATTGACAATAACTAAACAAAACCCAATAATTAACAGAATTTTAACAAATTTAATTGCAGTGTTCTGGACATATTAAGGAATAATAGAAAATAAAGAACTGAAATTCAACAATTTTGTCATATTCCACCTAATTTAAGGTGTCTAGACTCCTTAACTGTTTTGTAACTGTCTCAAAATGCAGCTGTTATATTGAAACTCGAGAATCCAGGAACAAGACCGAGTTATCTGGCTTAGTAGACCGTAAGGGATGCATTTGAAGTCATATCATGTATGAAGAATTTGTTTTTTGAAGTGGTGCTGAGTCTAGACTCTGGATATACGTGTATTTATCCGTCAGATAGGATTCGGTGCTATAGGAAGTGACAGACATTTTTTTAAGTTCTTCCTCATTTTTAGGTATAAAGACGACTGCATTTTTTTGTTTTGAGTTGTGTAATAAAATTACATTTTTTCTTTGGCCAGGCTAAGAACGGCTCATGCAAATTATTATTATTATTATTATTGGTGGTGGTGGTGGTAGTAGTAGTAGTAGTAGTAGTAGTAGTAGTAGTAGTAGTGGTGGTGGTAATGGTAGTGGTAGTAGTAGTAGTAGAGAAGAGAATTGTCAGTAGTCGCTAGTTGGTCATCTTCTAGAGCAGACGTTCGGTTCTATGGGAATCCGAAAATGCTATTTTGAAAACTCCCTCAATGGGATTTAATTATAGTTCTTATCGTTGCAGTATTAGCTTTTAGTTTGTTTTGAAACAAATATGATTAAAATACTGTAAGAGTCGCGTCCGTCTGTCGGTGGTCAAACGAACTTTTGTTTATTTTAATAATTGAAAACGACAGTATTGTCCTCGTAAGGGTTTTCTTGACGAACGGAGGTGTCAAGCGTGTCGTTTTGTCAACACACCGACAGAGAAAAGGAGTTTTGCTTTGATCGAGTCAGTTAGGTGCCAAAGGCGTTTCGGCTACCACAAGGACAAGGGTCAAAGGAGGGGGGTTGTCAACCTCCCCTAAAACCGAGGTTTTCTGCTGGGAAAAGAGAGAAGCGGGAGGACTCCCGGCTGAACTTCCAAGAGAGCAGGTTGATCTAGAGTGATCTCTCTGGATGATAGGTTACATCTGCATTGAGTTGATTTGGTTTATTTAAAACGTTTCCTTTTTGTTAAATAAATGAACCGTTATTAAGTTTTTAATTATCTACGGCTGGTTATTTTCGTCTCCATACCTGCTCCTTATACGAGACCCATGCGAAATCATATTCAAAAGCACTAAGGTGTGACGGATTACCGGACATACAGACCAGCGTGACCGCTCGGCGCCATTACAGATACCATCCGATCTCGTCCATTTGGCAGTTATCTATTTTGATTTTCGTTTTTGGTACTGAGCAGCTTTGGCGACAACAAATACTATTGATTGTATTCTTTTGCGAGTAATAATGATAATTAGCAAATAATACAGACAAAAGTTTGCGAATTCTTTGCTTTAAAATTTAAGAAACTTGAATTCAATCGAACAACGGAACTTGAATTTAATCGAACAATTCTTTATTCATTATTATAATAAAATATAATAATGAATAAAGAATTATAATTGAAGTATATGCGGTTTATTATTGAAAGTCTACAAGATTTCATACATATTTTGTTAAAAACGACTGTAGATATGACTGTGAGAAATTTGGTATTTCCTACTTTAAAATTTCAGCTTTTAGAAATTTAAAACTTGATTTAATCCTTGTCCATGGGAAATAATAAAATTTCTCTTTATTTTTTAAAAAATAATTTTTGTTTGTCCTACGTGACTCTTTTCTGATTCTCCGCTACCGTGTGACGTAATTTTCTGGACGCTGGTTTACGAAGCTGGTTAGAAGTATATTTAATGATACCTAGTAACTATACATTGTGAAAATGCAATGTGACAACCATATAAATATTTCGTTTCAGCCTTTCTTCTGAAGTTGCACAAATATACCGATGACGTAAGACACTGAGACTACTATAATTATATTTCTTACCTTTATTGCGTCTTGGAATGGTGCAATATTCGAGATAGTCTTAGCGACACTTGCTGACGAATCTAGTTAGACTCATATTTAGTGATATTAGCTATACATTGGGGGAATACAAACAGGAAAACCATGGAAAATTTTCGTCCTGAACCTTCTTTTAAAACTGCGCAAATATATCCATGAAGTAAGACACTGTTACTACGATACTTGTATATTCCTAGTTATTATTGCGTCTCGGAATGACGCAATATTCGAGATAATCCAAGCGACGCCGGCCTACGAAACTAGTTGAAATTATATTTAGTGATATCTATTGACATTGTAGGAGTGCAACCCGACAACCATGGGAAATTTTCGTTCCGTCCATTCTTCTGAAACAATGAAAATATTTCAATGACGTAAGACACAAACTGATACTTGTATATTTCTCGTCTTTATTAAATCATAAAACTACCACCACAAGAACATGTAACTATCATTTAAGATTAAAGTATTCAAAATGCCCATTTACTTGTTGCTGATCTTAGAAAGCTTATCTTAGTTTCATTTCTATTCTCAAAATCCATTTCCCGAGGATTTAAAATAAACAGCTTTTCCGGTTCAACTTTTAACTTTCCAATAGATAATCGTCACGTACACGTTTGAAATAAAACGTTCTTGACTTTTTTTTTGTGAATATAAAGATATACATTATTCAGATTTGTATTAAAGAGCTTGTCTTTCCTTCAGAACAAAGTCATCGATCCGAATATAAAAAAGATAATCCCGTCCCAAATATTTCTGCTTAAAAAAATAAAATGTTTCCTTATGGTGTAATTTTTTAAGCACTTGAAAGACACTATCTAAAATTCTTAATGCATTTTCAGATTTATTCTTCCCATTTTAAGCTGCAGGGCATTTCGTACCATTTTTTTTTATCTACTGGTTAGTTAAACTGTTGTGTAGTTAACGTAGACGGAATGGAAACATATACTCCCTTTTTTTTCTTTTAGTACCTGGAAAAATAACTACAAAATCATCAATATTCGTTCACATAAAATAGTGAAAGCGGAGATGAGAGCACATCGTTCAAAGTATATAATTTACTACACATTGACTTAATTTAAAAAATAAATCACTATTTTCTTCTTAACTATCCAAAGTCCAAAGTCTATCCTTCTTAAGTCCAAAGTTTAGATGACGAATCAGAACAGCTAAGATGCAGGAACCACTCAGTTACTATGAACTGTTAATTGTAAAAGCCATTCTAGAGATGATTACGTTTCTAGACAATAAAAAATCTGATTTATTATCTATGTAGTGGTCGATGAAAATTTAGTTGTGGAATCAGAAAAGCTAAGTTGCAGGAATCACCTATAGTGAGGAAATTTTAATTGAACAAGTCATACTAGAGATGAACTAGAGATAGCTTTATACAGATATAATATTTGATTTATTCTAAGTTGAAGATTTAAGATGAAGGAACCACTTTGTTTCGGGGAAAATTCTAAGAAGTTATTATATAAATGATCAACAGGTTCTAGACAATGAAATCACTGATTTGTTCTTAAGTACATAGTGATCATTGAAAAGTTTCGGTGTAAATCAGATGATTTAAACTACATAAGTAATTTAATTGCTAATGAAGTGTTAATTCTACAAGCCATTATAGGGATGAACAAGTTTTTAAACCCTAGAAATATTTGATTTATTCTTTTCAATGCAATGGTCGTTGAAATTTTAAAGGAAGAATAAGAAGATCTAATATAAAGGAAAAACTCTGTTGTGAGGAAGTGATAATAGTAAAAGCAATTCTAGATCTGAGTAACAGTCTCTGCCAGACAGTGAAATCTCTGATTTAATCTTATATGTGCAATGGTCATTGAAAGTTTAAATGCAAAATCGGAAGATTTAATCTGTAGAAAACACTCTGTTGAGAGGAAGTTATAATAGTACAAGTAATTTTAAACCCGAGGAAAAGTTTCTAGACATAAATATCTGATTTATTGTTATCTATATAATTGAAGGCTGATAGTTAAGAAGCAGGATTTGAAAATTTAACCCGAAGGAACTATTATATTGCTAGGAATTGCTAAAAATACAAGTAATTGTAGAGTTGAATAACAGTCTTTAGACAAATCTAGGTTAACTCTTCAAATTCGATGGTGGATATTTAAGAATTAAAAAATTCTTAATTTCCCAATTTAAATATAAAGTAGCTTAAAGAAGAGTAATAGAAATAGATCAACGGTTTAAATGCTTAGAGAGTGCAGATGTCCCAAGAAGGAATAATTTTCATTTGCTGTTTTTTCTGAAGAAATAATCTGAATTTATTTTGTATTAATTGTTATTGTAAATGAAATAATTTGACAGATAGTGATCAGTTTAAAAAAGATTGTAAAATTTCTTTTCATAGCTCTCATTGCTGTATAGATTTTTCTGCTCAAAAAGGAGGGTTACAATAAATCTGGAAGGTTCTTCAAGTAGAAATGTAGAGGTCACGTATGTTTTTAAAAAGGACTCCTTTTGCATTTTATGCATTAGTATGCATAAAATGTTTGCTAGCATACTTTGGATTATCACATCTTATCTTTCCCCTTTTCACATTCCACATTTACTGTATCAATATCTCCAGGGATATACCTTTCAGGTACCCTATAAGGCATCGCGTACGCTTGTCACACGACGTTTTAACTCAAAATTTGGAAAGATACGCGTGTGCATCAAAACCCAATTTATCTTTATAGGCTTGTGTGACTCACGTTCCTGAAATTTTATTTGTCAGAAAGATATTTACACCTTACTCCTGGCAAATTATTAAATTCCAAAAAAAATTTTTGATTTAACATTTGGTGTGTAACAGAAGTATGTAAGCTTAAAACATTAAGTTCAATTATCATTGTCATTAAAGCCATTCTTCTACATCAGTGATTCTCCTCCTGTGTTTCACTAAAGGTTTTTAAATTGCTGCGGGGATTTTTGGTAGATAATGAAGTCCTTTAGTAGTGTATCGTATAAAATTTTCTATTTATCATATCCCATTTTCTTTGATCACACATTTCCTCATATCGGCGTTTCAAACCAACCGTGGTAGGTCAGCTGGCAAAGGCAGCGATCTCGTAATAGGAATGTATCGGGATCGAGGCTAGAGACGGCCTCGTATCCGTCGCGTTCATTAATGGTACTGTAGTACGTAAAATAGGTTCGTGAGCGCAATGTTCTTGAAGTTCTCAAACGATACCTCTGGATGTGGAAGGCCAAATCTGGGAGTCTTTTGCCTTGTTCCTGCTTCGAAATTGTGAACACCCACTCTTAGAAGTCTAACTTCTCTAGTTAATAGCAAAAATCTTCCATGAGAAGTCACATGACTTGTAAATGGACACGGCACCAATCATCCAAGCGTTTCAACCATGTTATTCTTTCTTTGTTATGCTAATAAGTGCCGTCTTTTTTTCACGCATAATAGTTGTTATTCTTTGGGATTTCTCATTGTCGAGTACGGTCGTGCATACTTTCTACTTATTTTAGTTCCAGAACAGGTGACATTTAGTTATTATAAAGAGATGAGACACTTTTCCCTTTACCGAATAGCTAAAAATTCAGATGATAACAGTAAACAAAAACAAAGAATCTTTGCAATGAAATTCGCATGATTTTTAGTTATATCAAAAAAACATCTTTTAACTTTCCTGCGTAAATTACGCAACGGAGGCCATATCTTTTTTGTAAAGTAGATTACTAAACAAAGACTTATATACATAAACATTGTTCGCATGATAAAGCAATAAATATTGGTTTTGATATTTTGAAGGGTATTTAAAAAAACCTTTCAAATTTACGGTTCTTGTTTTAACTTACTATTATTTTTTAGTTGTAAATTAACAGATTATTTCAAATATTTCAAAGAGGAAAATTTTTCTAGATGCTCATTAGAAAAAGTCATTAGCAAAAATAAACAAAAATTAGTTTAAACATAGAGCATATGCATTTAGAAATCCCCAAAAAATATTGAAACATAAATATTCTGAGAGAAATCTCTTTGGTGCCATTTACAAATTGTATATTACAAATTGATATTTATAATGTTTATTATTCTTGGTATACTCCTTAGAACAATATTAATGAAAATATGGAAACTGAGGTTCATTAACAACATGTATTAATGCATCTGCATTTAATAACAGAAACAAGACTTGGTAGCTAATCTTCTCATGAAGTAATTCTGAAATATACAATTCACTGTCAAATCGATAGTTTAAAAGGGATGATTTTAAAGTTATTAGTAGCTTTCAAAACTTCAGTTAAGGGGAGACGTTTTTCTAAAATAGACATTCACTCTTCCTGAAAGCTTATTTCAATTGAATTAAGTCCCTCGCTAACTAGCTATTAATCGTAAAGGTAATTTTTTTTTAATATTTTTTTTATGTTATAAATTTGAGAACACAAAGTCAATAAAATCCAATTATAAATTCTTTTAAGATAGTTTTAAATAAAATAGTTTAATTAAACTATTAAATTACTTAAAATAGTTTTATTTTTATTTGACGTAATCTCTTATATATAAATGAATTTGTGTCTGTCTGTATGTACTATATAGACTCAAAAACCATGCATCCAATCGCCGTGAAAATTAGGGAAATTAATAGGTATATCCATGGGAAGTTTTTTGTAAATTTTTAACTTTAGAAATCCATTTCTTCCCCTTTTTCGAGCATTGTATGTCATTATTCCAAGCATTATTTTCCCCGGTTAAACGCAAACGATTAATTTTTTAATTTATCGCATCATAACTAAGTGAAAGAAGCAATATTTCTAGCAATGTGACGTCATCCCAAGTAACTTT
Source organism: Pardosa pseudoannulata (assembly GCA_032207245.1). Lineage (NCBI taxonomy): Eukaryota > Metazoa > Arthropoda > Arachnida > Araneae > Lycosidae > Pardosa > Pardosa pseudoannulata. The sequence goes on along the minus strand of CM063507.1, from coordinate 7,042,932 downwards.
TTTAAGTGTTTTCCTCAGTTAAAAGCAGGAGATTAAAATTTTTAATTTATCACATAACTGAAAATGATATTTTTCTATCATTATGACGTCATTACTTTAAATATCTGATTTATTCATTTCTTATATTATTTAAACATCGTCTGCGTTGTATCAATTTCGATATAAAGTGATTAACTTTCATTTCTATGTGACTCAAATTATAGCATTTTTATGTGAATTAATTTTAAATTTAATTCTTGGTTAATTTTTACGTTACAATGAAATTTTTATCAATAATATTCTATCAACAAAAAGTACAAATTTCAGCAACTCTCATGGGCAAATAAAACTTATCATTTTATATAGTTATCTTCATATTTATATGGTTGTCAATATGAATGTGTGTTTCTGTTTCATACATACAAAACTGTGTGGTTTGTCATAAATTTCCTTAATTTTGGAAAACATTTATTACTACCAACAAAATTAGCACTGTTGCTGTCAAAACCTCTGCTTCCTATTCTACCACGTAATATGGCAAGGTATATTAAGGTTGCTAATCAACGTACAGTAGTAGCACAGTAATGTAATTTAGGGTTAAACTTATATTTTACTATAAAAAAAGTTTGAGCAAATTTAATACAAGACACAAATTCGATTTTAAAAATTGAATACTGTTATAATACGCTTATAATAGAAATATATAAATATGCCAATGACTCGAACTGCACTGTGACTAATTTATAGAGTTATGCACGAAAAAAATCTTTGTTTAAAAGTAATATATTAAGTTCACCGTAGCGAAGCACGGACACACTTGCTAGTTTCTTATAAATGCATAATTAATTTTATGAACAAGCACAATATGGTTCACACAACAATAAGCCCTCACTTCTCTCTATCCAGCACTCCCTACATACTCCAATTTTCTACTCTTGCATCTCATACGCTCTCCCGTATATCTATCTTTTTATCAGATAGGAATCAGGGAGAGGTGTGTCTTCCTTTTAGTTTGGACGTTATGTAACTTGCTTACAATCTTTGAGTTCGCTCTTGTATTCGTCCACGTAAACCTGAAAAGCACACAAGACATGAATTATATTTTTAAATTATAGGCTCTACGGGAGCTTTACACCAGTTTGAATTTAATTGAACAGGAAAAAAAATCTTAGATCTGTTAGTTTTTCTGACTAGTTTAAAAACTAGATGTCAAAATGGGAGCAATTTTGTGTAAGGATTGATACACTCAAAATATTGACGTTTTTCATCAATTTTTGTATGATAGGAAAGAACATCATGACTGAAGCGAGATGCGAAATACCCCAGATATTGAGAGAAACATGTTTAGAAAAAACAGTGATATGTTCTTCATATTTCTGTCAATGGTTCTACCCGAATTTCTTTTTTTTCCCATAAAGAATATTTTATCACACTTATCGACAACGAGATTCTTTTCTTTCTCCGTCACTTTCTGCATCTTGAAGTACTGCTGAAGCAATTAATATCGCATCTCTGCATGAAAATTGAAGAAGTTGCTGAAATTAAATTCTAAGAACTATTTTGTAATTTGATAAAAAAAAGATGTTAATGAAGCATTTATAGGAAAAGGAGATAGGCAAACTCTTGCTCAGCCACATTTCCATATAGAGAGTTTTGGATTGACCGCATCGCGCTTCCTGTATAACTGTTCATTTTAAGAAGTAGTTTTAAGAAGAAAGCCTCAGTGTGCTTATCTATCGTGCAGCGAAAATTTAATCACAGAGCTCCAAACCAAACATTGCAACGCAAAACAAGCTCAGATTTGAACAGAATCTTTACAAAAAATATCGCATATTTAAAAAACTTAATAAAATTACTGTTAACAAAAAAAACGTGCATTGCATCCAAAAGAGTAAAAATACATAACATATGATCATTTTAGGTAAATTTGGTAAAACAAGATAATTTAAACATATAGACAAATTTTGTTAAAAAATATCAAAAATTCATTTCCGTCAAATTAAAGAATTGTCCTAAATAAATAATTTTCTTATGCAAACATAATATGAACCTTATTTGTGCTAAATCTACGTTTGAGTAATTAGGAAGACTGGGAACTGCTTCTTTACAGCAGTCCATAAAGTAAGATATAAAATCGCTATCTGTTATTGCAATCAGAAATTTATAATATCCCTGTCCAAACAACTTCTCATAAGCGAATAAATTAAGTTTTTCTTATACCCAGGTTTGTGGATTTTCTTGCAATAAGGTAGGTCCAACACAGAATCAAGGATAACCAAGCATAAAATGTCTTGAAAGCTCTGCCTTGGGTCATAACATAATAAAGAGTCATTAAATGCTCACAATAACAATCAAATCTCGATCTTCTTTAATTTGAAAAGCCCCACCCCCAATTTATTTATTGCTATTTATTTTAACTCTCATAAAACTGAAAATTGGTAGCAATAACTTTAGATTAAACTGTTTTTTGACTCCTAAATTAATTTTTATGTACCACGCAACCCCTCAACGAACCCCTTGGAGTCTATAGTAACCAACTACTAATCTAAATTCATCACATCCAGTTTCTTTGTACGCTGAGGTGACACTTATATAAGTCATATCCGCATGCAATACACTAAGAATTGCATTTAAGATGGAAGTACTGGAGTATCATAATTCTTTTCTATGTGTCGAGAAGTCAGGGTTAGGATGCTGAGGAGATAAACAAAACAAATTAAAGAGAATCCCTTTAGTGAGGAAGGAATTACTACTTGTCAAAGCTTATTCAAAATGCGTTTCCATCCAGCCTTTTGGCAGGAGAAGGTCACCCGGATGTTTACCCTCCATTTTTTCTTCTTGTAAATGGGGTCGGAACTCGCCGTCAGCTCTAGGTCCATTACATTAGATCTGTCGGGAAACCCCGGAATCTGGCAGAACTATGACATAGAGAACATCTGCTGATGGACGGATGACCCTCGAGATGAAATATTTTCTATGCACCATCAATTATATCGTGCTTTCATTTTAAACTAGTTGATTAAACGCATTTTTTGTTAACGGGGCATAGTACCTCTTCAAATCTTTTATTTTAAAGAGACATAGTACCTTTCTAGTCTCAAAGCGGTATTGACGCATGCTAAAAATTTGTTTCCATAGACCATGTGAAAAATATAAAGTTATATTATAAATTTTGTATAATTTATATTAAGTCTTGTAAATATTTAATATAAATTATACAAAAATTGTGAGACATATAAGAACTGTTTTAACTATATAAGATCATGAAATAATACTACTTAATTTAGTATAATAAAAAATGCAAAATAAATAATGCATTCAAATTTTGAGAAAACATTATATAACATTACAATGTACATGAAAACTAATTTAGAATACTAATATTAATTTAAAAGTTACATTATTCACTGATCTGAAAACTGCATTCCCTATAATAAATTATTAATATAAAAATTTTTTTATGTAAAAGTTTCAAAACCTCATGAAAATTACAGAAAAGTAGAATTAGAAAGAAATAATAACTAATTAGTTTTTAAAAATAATATAACGGAAATTATCTAAATTACAATTATTCATACTATTGATAATAAGACACATGTTAGAAAATTTAGGTTTATCGAATAGAATTTTTTAAATCATAAAGAAAGGAATACATAAATTAAAATGTTTTCTATATTAATTGTTCTATATTCCTTAGTATGATCAGTTAAGAAAATAATTACATTATTTTATACTAGATGAAAGAAGTCTTTAATATCTTACATTCTTTTTGAATAATTTATATCTATAGTCTTTAAATATTCTTTATAAATTAAATAAAAAATGTGAGACGTTTAGGACCTGCTCTAACTATTATACGATCATGAAATAATTAGTCTTAATTTATTATAATGAAAATTTATTATAATGAAAAATTTATTATAGACTAAATAATATTTTCAAATGAAATACACATACTCACACATATATATAGCACATATAATAATCGACAGGACTCGAAATCCAATGGGAGTTCTCCTCACAGGTTCGAATCCTGTTGGCTATTGACATGAAGCTTTTTGCCTCATCTAGAAGGGAGTTCCGATCTGATATTTCAGCTTTACAGTGTCGAAACAGTAGACGAGGGAAAACGAAATGGAATGCTCTAATTAAAAAAAACATAGTTTATTCAGGCAGCAGCTCTTACAAACGAACTCCTTGCAAACACTGCACACTCTGTTTAAAGAGTTGTTTGTGCTAGCCAATTAGAAATCACCTACAAGCCACGTAGGTTAAGCCGATGACGTAGTTTAAGCATCAGAATCAATTTTTAGTTCTTAATGAAACCAGAAGGAATCCACAGGAGAATATAACAAAGACAGTCTCTAAGGTTGCTAGAATCGGAGACAAAAGTTATAAAAATATCATTACATACACACTCGCATATATATTGTCATAATCTAAGCTACAACTTAATTTAGAATATGGGTATTAAATTACAACTTAAATTACAGAGATATAAAAACCGCATTTTCTAGAATGAAGAAATAACATAAAAATTTTTTTGATGGGAAAAATTAAAAGTCTCATGAAAACCACAAAAAGTAGAATGAAGAAACGATAACGAATTAGTCATTAAAAGTAAAATAGCTGTATGATTATCTAAATTATAATTATTCATCCTATAATTTGACTATGCTAAAAGACTTAGGCTTATTTATTGAGTAGAAATTTAAAATTTTAAAGATGGTGATACAACAATTTTAAGTTCATCCATATTAATTAATAGTCCTATATTCTTTATTGTTATCCCACAAGATGAAAAATTTCATATTTTTTTTAATAGAGTCTAGAATATCTTACATAGTTATGTTTAATTTATATTAACTTTTTTAAATACTTAATATAAATTTTACAAAATTTTGTGATACATTTAGATCTGTTTCAGCTACAGTAAAATCATGAAATAATTTCTTTTAACGTCTAATGAAAATTGTAAAAGGTTGGTTGGTTGGTTGGTTGATTGAAGTTTAATGGTGCTAAATCCTCTTGGGACAAACTGCACCAAGCAACATGTGGCAATTAACAAAAGACGAAATTTAGAAAATAAAATTGACAAAATATAAAATGAAAGGTTCTAAAACGGATTAAAGTAACAATAAAAATATAACATTCAACACAAAACACGATAAAAGATTGAGTTATATACAAATTAACAAGAATTGGAAATTGAATGAAGAATTAAGATTTTAAGTTAGAAAATAATTAAAAAATTAAGAAATAAGTGAAAAAAGAATTGAATGAATAAAAATTGAAAATTATAAAATTTAATAACAATCAAAAATCAAATTTTGGTATAAAAACCAGCACGGTGAAGAAAGGGGAACAAATATGGATGTGAAAATGTAATAGGAATAATATTTTAAAATTTAAACACACGCGTAATCTTTTATTACGGTCTTCAAAGCAACTGAGTTTATAATGGAGTCGTTTACCTAAAACTAAATTATAGTGCTGTAAAATCTGAATTTTCTGTAATAAATTAATAATATAAAATCTTTTTGATGTAAGAAATTCAAAACTTCATGAAAATATGTTTCCAATGGGGGCGATTCGTCTCCCCCCGCCCAGTGGGTGAAGACTTCCATGGAGTGCAGTAGCTAATTCAGACAATCAAGGTGAGGGTTAATAGCGTACAGACCTATTTAGGAAATTAAGAAAATACTTTGAAAATAGCTGCTGTTTTTACGACTAAGCTTTTTATCTAGCTATTTAAAATTTTATCTAATTGTTACATTGTAAATAAGATTTAAAAATATAAATTAGCATAAAGTATGGGTAGAATTCACTCAGTTAAGTATTGTCAGTTAAAACACTGAAAAGGTTTCGATGATTATTCTAAAGAGTGATTATAGAGCAATTTAGATGTGAATAACCTGCATCAGGTTTACGATCCATTCTAAAATGCAGATTTAGAAGAATCATCAAATTTAGGAGAGAATCTTTAGTACACAACTAAAAAAAAATGAAAAGTAAAATTAACTCTTTAATGAATGGCGTATTTTTTTATACCATTTAAAAGTATCTTATAGAATTTTTATATTTTCTTAAAACGAATTTTCCTTTTGAGAGTAGGCAGATGGCAATCTTATAAACAACCTATAAAATGTTCAAGTAATTTCTATTATTTATAAAATTTTTTTTTCAATCGCCACTTAATCATTTTTCAAACAGCGCTCATAAATTAACTTTATTGGCAGGTACATAGACTGAAATCATGGCTTTATCTATTATAAAATTCCATTTTACAGTACTTAATTTGCATGTAATACCAAGTAAATCTTTTTTCACGAATCTTCTCCTTTTTCATAAATAGTATCCTATGATGTTTTAAAAAGATAACTGATAACTAACATGACGTTATAGTGTTATAATATTCAGAGTTATTTAAACTTCCTATTTATTTTATTCTGTGCAATCCATAATAACTCAGATTTATGATATGTAGGGGAGACCAAGGCACCTTGGAACACTTTTCAGTTAAACATTTTTATGAATTTTTTTTATACCTAATTAAAAAAATATGTATTCATGATTATATTGACATCATATCTGTTTCTTATAAACATTAAATCTACCTGATATCTCCTTTAATTAAAGAGTAATAAAAGAAATAACATACCTTTCCAATGTCCCAACCTGCCCCACTGTATGGGGTAGGTTGGGACACTAAATAAGACATGCAAAATACTGTTCAAATTATTTTTATTAACTATTATAAAAGAGAAATGGCTGAAAACTGTTCAAGTAAATACATTTTTTTTAACAAATCTTATATTTGATGCCAGCAAATTCTTCTTTAAAATCTAACAAAAATGCACCTTTGGCTTATTGTTTCTTTAGGAGTGTTCAACTTCACAAGAATATGAGCATTTCCAGCAGCTTTCTGTTTGTTTTTGTTGTTCTCACCATTTTTTTCTGAAACAAAAAAAAAAATAAATTAATATTTTGACATGTTAAATCATCAATTAAAAATTAGTCACCAATATTGTTATTTGCTTGAATTGATATTTGTTTACACTTTTTAAAGTGTCCCAAGGTCCATCTATGTGTGTCCCAACCTGCCCATTTTACATACTATTTTGGTAACTAATATACAGTTAGTTTTAACAATGCAGTTTATTTATTAGCATAGAAATAAATAAATGAATTTTCTTTCATAACAATACACCTTTTTTAATTTTTAAATATTTAAAAAAAATTTTTTTAAAATGCACATTGATGTAATTTTGGGTTATTCAAAACAAAGAAAATGAAATTGTTTTTTACCTGTAAGCACTATCTTCATCAAAATTCTTTGAGAAGTGAAGAGTAATGTCATCTATCAATAATGAGCACTAATTCCTGCTGCAAATTAAAGCACTGAAAATAAAGGTTAAGGTGGGCTATGTCCCAAGGTGCCCCACTCTCCCCTATCAATAGGTAATCGGCAGAAATGACCTATGCATTAAAGGGTTAAGAAGTGGATACTAAGACTTTTCGCTTCAATATCACACCAGTTTTCTCATCGTATTTGGCTGAGCGTGGGTTTAGGTCAGCAGCTAATTTACTGTCAAAGGAAAAAAAAGCATTCTGCATATAACCGAACGTAGAGTTGTCCAAGTAATGTAAATGGATTGGAATCGAAAATTAACAAATTTTAAAATTTAAGTTTTCAATAAACAATTTTTGCTACATTTGATGGCCGTTTTAATGAATTTTTATTGTTTTTTTTAATATTTGTAAACAAAAAAAAATTATAATTCGTAATGAAGCATAATTCTGGTGATTAAAATCCTAAAAGAAAGGAAAAGAAAGGGGTAAGTATCTTCAATCAATTCTATTGGTATAATGGCAGATGACTCATTAAAGGTTAAGAAATGGCTAAATTTTTTTCGCTTCAATATCACATTTTCTCATTTTTTGAGGTGGGTTTAAGTCAGCAGCTAATTTACCCAGTATTCTCATTCATTTGGCTGAGCGTGTTTTCTGTAGGTAATGTAAATCGAAAATTGGAAGTAATTAAAAATTTTTTTTTTAATGTTTTTCTTTTGAGTTTTTATTGTTTTGTTTCTTTCTGCGTTTTGTTTTATTGTTTTTTGTAACTTATTTATATAATCTTATTAATATAAAATATTTAATATCTGGTATGTATGGAATCATGGAAAAGGAGTTCTCGGAATCGGAGTTTTGTGGGTTCGAATCACGTTTGATTTAACGTCGCGGTTTCATTTGCCCTCGTGTTGCAAAAAGTAGACCTTAGTGCTCCAAACCAAACCATGGAAAAGGGGGCGTTGGAATTATTTTTCCTTTTAAAAAAAGATATTGGGAACTTCTGAAATTATATTAATTGATCTTATTGAGATTAAGATACACATTAGAAAATTTAGGCTTGTTTTGAACATAATTTCTTTTAATTTTAATGTTAGTGATACAACAATGTTAGTTTTTTCTATATTAATTTTTCTATATTCTTTATATAATCAGTTAAAAAAAGAATTTCACAATTATGCAATAGATAAAACTAATCTTGAATATCTTACATTTTTTGTAATTTTATGAAACATTTATGATAGTTCGAGGCAAATACTATTTCAATATGTATGAGACATAAAAAAAATCTGAATAACAGTCTTTTTTCCATTCCTCATAAAATTACCTCTTCTGCTCTTATAAGAATAAATATTTTGCAGTTTCTTTAAAAATACTCTAAATAAAAAAATACTTAATTTTGTTGTTCCAAGTTGTACGCTTTTTAAAATGACATTTATCCTAATAAAAGTTTCTGTAACGTGCTTAGTAGAAATTGAAGTTTTATTTGAAAGTAAAATATCTGTTTTACTCTATGTAAAACAAATATTTTAATGGTATCTGAGATTTTAAATTAAAAAAAAGTAAACTAACTTTAAATTGTTAAAAAATGGACAATTTAAATAAATTATCTTTTAAAACGCAATAAGGTAAAACATACTGCTTGTATTAGTACAATCAAAGTTCACATAATAAAAAATGCAATTAGTTTCTATTTGGTATAAAAAAATTTATTTCGAATTTACTAATTTCAAAATTTATTACGTTGATGGTAAATGGATTTATTTTTTAACTTATTTTATAAATTTTATCAATATTGTAACAGGAGTAGGTAGTACTTGTGACGATTGTCTGACTTGAACCACACCGCAAACCATTAATAGAAAGAAAAAAAAATTATAAAAATTAATGTAACAATCTGAGTTTTATTAAATGTAATATTAAATACAATTAACTTAATATTAAAAGCTGATAACTCAAAATAATAAGTAATAGTAATGTTAAACACCTATTAACTTACTAACTAATTTATTAAAATATTAAATGCTACTACCTAAGGATTTAAAAACTGCCAGTCTTAAAACTGCGAAGTTTCGTAAATTAAAAAAAAAAATGATACATGGAAAGCAGAAGATTGTATCTTTTTCTTGCAATTTATTTATTTCGGTTTGGTTTGGAGCGCAACGCTCTACGTTTTGCAACAGGAAGACTAATAAGACCATGTCCAACTGCTTAAATCCGGCTACGAACATCCATGCCACAGTGGGATTCAAACCCACGAACTCCGGTAACAAAAATTAACGCCCTAACCATTCGGTAATCATTCAGCTTGATTAATATCGAAGTACTTTTTCTTCGTTTGACATAGCTTTTGCAGACACCCCCCCTCTCTCTCCCTTTTTTTTTTTAAATCAAAATGCATTTTTCCTACTAACTCTGGTCCCTGCTAAACCAATAATAGCGTACATCAATTAACACTAGAACGGTGGTTAGAGATCATTTTGACCCCTCGACAAAACTACTGAAATAATACAGTAAAAATTTTAATGCTATACATTGGTAACTATACCAATTTTCCTGTATTTTCTACTTTACATTTAAAATTAATTGATAATAATTTTAACTTTTAAGCTACTGTAAATATACTAATCCGATTTTGGTAGTTCATTTCTGCTAAGTTGTTTTTCGTTTGCTTGGCTTTCCTCGGATTCACTGATAGTTTGTATCTAAACGTAATCTCCAGTTTCTAAAGAAATATTATCAATTTTTCGTCCTTCAGAGACCTTTTCAGAGAGCTCCTGAAACAATTTTTTATTTTTTTGTCAGTAAGACCTCTCTTTTGCTTATTTGCATATTATGTAAACTTTGAGTGCAAGATAGAAAAATGTCAGAATTTCATCAAACAGTAGAATCTATATATTAGAATCTATGTATCTATATAATAAAGATAGCTTTTTTAAATACAAATGATTAATAATGATGACTGGCCATTTAATTTCACTTCTCCCATCATCTTGAATGCGACTATTCCATTATTTGACTATTGACACTGTTTATTTCATCTTTTAAAATTTGCCCTTGACAACAAACCCTGGGGTCACTCTTTTTTAAGTGCTTTTTATCATGGTGTCAGATTAACAAACCTCGTTCTATGATTACATCCTGGAAAAACAAACTTGTTTATCTTTCACCACCAGGGGCGATGCCAGTTTTTAAATGGCTCTCAAGGCACATACTGGGGTTCTGTCTATCTTCAGAAGGTAATAATTACAGAGAATTAAATCCCTTGTCCACGTATGTGGAAAATGAGATTTTTAACTTCAAATTTATTTAACTTTATGTTGATGGTATTAAATAAGCAGCTTCCATTTCTCTCTGGCATGTTTTTTTTATGGTAAAAGCCTGTTTTGTATAATCAGGAAAAAACGAAGATGAGAGCGACTAACAAACATCTTATAGTGCATGCTCTATAAATTCCCAGATAAACATTGCATATTTTCTCGTTCTACCAACAGTATGAATGTTCTGGAAGAAATTTTGAGAGATAAAGAAACAAAAATGTCAAAATGCTTCCAGCTAAAATCGTGGTATACCGACAATTAAATTACTACACTTTTTTATGACAGCGATAGCTATAAGTCCATTCATCAACCTGGCTCTACTATCAAAGTTACCCTGTAATTAAAGAATGAAACCTGGCTTTACAACATTGTTTCGTGAGAAAGTAACCAAATTAATTTCCTTTTGCATACTGCTTCGCATCGAATCAACCACGATAAGGTGCCCGAAAGTTTGTTACGAATAAATTTGGCGTGCGCTGAATTACGTGATACACGTGATGGGACTTTCAGTGGATGTGGTGTGCCGTGAGACCCCCTGTATGGTTGAGTGGCCAGTGTCCTTCCCACTCTCTCACGTGTCATCCGGCACGTGAAAACCGTAACATTCACGTGTGTTCGGTGATGGCCAAGGTCAGACATTATTTTGAAACATGTTTGCATGTGGATGAGATAAAAGACCCTCGGGGATGGGGGTCCACGCTTGCCATTGGTGGGTTTTATGAGATGCAAAGTTTGAAGTGAGCAAAAAACAAAAAGAAGAAGTATTCCTCGGAGGGACCAGTTGGTCACATACGATCTCAGAGCATCAGGGAAGGATGCGCCGGGATGAAACGGTGGATGACAAGAACGACTCCGAAGACCGGATTCCTCGTTTGAGAGCTATGCTGGAAAAACCCATTTCCGTTTGAAAACCTCACCGCAACCACATATTTTTTCACGCCACAGCACCATTTCTCGACACATCACAAATCAAAGTGTGCAAATTCTGAAATTACATCAATTCTCACATGTTTTTATTTGATAAATACACTCCTTTAAATAACTTTATGTATGTACAGATTTACATTTATTTGAATTTTATATACAGCTGTATAAATGTTAGACCCAAATCAGTCGAAAACATCCAGTTTTAAATTAAAAACAGAAACTTCTTTCTCTTTATGCCCGATAGGTCCAAGCCTAGGATCGTTTTAAAGGGAGTTAATTACCAAAGAAAGCGTTTTCTCTAGATTAATTAGACATACAGATTTTTTTTAGTATTTTTATGTATTCATTGTTTATATTTGTTTTTTTAATAATCTATTACTTTGTACCACTCAAAAATATATATTTTGTTTCGTTGTTAAATATATATATATATATATATATATATATATCATAATTTATCATATTTTTAAATTTTAAATGATTTAAGCAAAGTAATTTTACTTCAAGTAAAAGAAATAGTAATATTTTCTATTCAAACATTTACTGTTGGACTCTTTACAGTGGATTTTATACGAAATTGTACGCATACTTTGTCTATTGGTTGTATTTGAAGCTACAAGCGTTATTTAATTAACACAGAATAAACTGTTCGCTGCTTAAAAATATAGATGTTATTTTCGATTACTCAGATTTTTAAAAATAAAAGGCTGGAAACAGTTACCTAGATTATTTAAACTATAGCATAAGCCAGATCTATGATGAGCCGTGGCATAGAGCCTGGCCTATGACTCAGTCTAAGTGAAATAAGAGATTTGAAAAAAAATTTTCAATTTTACAACTCCTCTTCAACCTCCACTCAAAATACAGTTTCTTTTAAGTCAAAGAGTTTTTTGCTGGATGAGATCCCACCTACCCTCCCTCATCCCTTTGGACTAACTTTCTCTTGGTATTTTCCAATTTTTTTGTGAATTTATTTCTATTAACAATTAAATTTCGTTATTATCGATGTTATTTTCATTTCTCATTCGTTCCATTTCCTCTTTCGCTGCAAGATTACATGGTCTTGTACCAACTAATTCAATTGGATTTAATGCTTCATTTTGAGTGGAGGTTGAAGAGGAGTTGTAAAATTGAAAATTTTTTTTCAAATCTCTTATTTTAAATTAATTTTACAATTTACACTAAATCACAAATTTGTGATGAAAATCACACTCAGTTTATTTAATTTGTGATTAAGTGAATGTTTCAGTCTATTTAGTATGAATGTTATGTGTTTCCTTTGTGTTTTCTTTGTTAATTCAATTAGATTTTAAATATTCAATTTTTGTAAAATTTTTCCTCAAAATGTTGTTTTTGTTTATGTATCAATTTGTTGAGTTACGATCCCCTCGCCAGATTTCAAACGCCACGCTGCAAGCACGCCACGCACGCAAGCTGCAAGCACGCCAATTTCGCCAAATGTAGTTGAAGCACCAACAAGATCCATGATTAGAAACAGGAGAGTGGGCTAAGAAGAGGAGTTGAAAAAGGCACTGATTACAAGTAAATTTTGTTTTCACTTTTAAATAAAATTTGTTATTTACTATTTACTTACGCCTATTTAATTAATATTTCATATAGTTTCATATATATATATATATATATATATATATAAATAATTACATATGTATATATATGTATGTATATATATGTGTATATATATATATGTGTATATATGTATATATATATGTATATATGTATATATATATGTATATATATATGTATATATATATGTATATATATGTATATATATATATATATATATATATATATATATATATATATATATATATATATATGTATATATATATACATTATATATATGTATATATATACATTATATATATATGTGTATATATATACATGTTTATATATATATATGTGTGTATATATACATGTTTATATATATATGTGTATATATATACAAGTTTATATATATATATGTATATATATATATATATATATATTACCCTACGAATTAAAAGACAACTATTTAATGAAATTTCAGTGTTGTTGAGCAATATACATTTTCAAATCATTTTTAATTAATTATTACTCTGTATGTCTGCATCTTTACAAAATATTTTATATTGTGGAAAAACTATTATTTTTTTACTCTATGTATGAAATAAGTGCCGTAGCACATTAGCATGCTACTGCACAATAATTTCTAAGTTCTACCTTATTTTAGCACTGTCTTACTGGTGGTCAAGTAATTGCTTTTTGCTGCCCGATAAGAAAATTAATATTCATAACTAAAAATTTAAATATTAATATTTTACCTATAATAGATCAGTTTTTTACTCATTTAATGTATTGAAATGTAGGGTGGTATTTCTAAGAGAAGACGCTAGTAATGAAAATCAAATAAGATAGGACAAAAAAGTGATTTAGATGGCTCGAATGTTTTTAACTCTATGAACAATCTAAATTTATTTAAATTCAAGTAAGATTTTCAGAATGCGTTAGGTACTAAAGTTTTCAACATTTTTAAATAAAAAAACTGTTACTCATTCATAAAATACGCTTTAGTTCTTTTATTGTTTTTCTTTCTGATGGCCTATTACGATATTTAGGACCCCTGTGTTTGGAAAAACGTACAACTTCAATCTTCAATGTCAAATATGGAAGCTTCTTTAGGAGACTTTAAAGCTGAAAATATAGCGCGATTCACAATGACATAAATTGATATGCCAAGGAAAAATAAATAAATTGTTGTTCACCGTATTTGCCCAGAAAAATCTCATTGAAAGACACAAATTGTTATGACATTTTAAAAATTTATTTTCATAGTTATTTTGTATAACTAAATTAACCCTTTTACACTTTGACTGCCGCGTCACTCATATTTTAGGATGACAGCAAAGTTTCTTATCAGGCCACTTCCCCAATATTGTTGTGATGCTTATTTGGCTACTTGTGAAGGATATTTGTATGCATTTGACAGGAAGTAACAAAACTATTGATTTGTTATAAAAGTAATGCGAAAATGTTTATTGAGAAAATTATTTAAGTAATTATTATTATTTCATAAAAGCTTTTTGTTCACTGCTATTTGACTCACTGAGAAATAAGTTTTTCATTTTTCTTTTCGGCGTTTCAATGAATTAAGGTAATAATTTTAAGTTGTATCCTTTTTGTCTGGTAAAAAGATTCAAACTAATCATGGGAAGTGGTGAGATGAGAAACAGATGCAAGGGAATGATCACAAATTAACAGAAATGATTCCATAGAAACAAACGGAGCAAGAGATTGTTCCTGCAATCACCAGCGATTAGATTTATTATTAAAGAGTACCCAGCAGAATACGCTTTGTATAGTGATACTCATGACCGGAAGAAGATTTTACTTGTATACACGCATGGCAGTCAACATGTTAATGCAGGAATCATTTCTGCCGATTACCTATCGATGCATGTCTTAAATCTAAGTTATTATGGATTGCACAGAATAAAATAATTATGAAGTTTAAACAACTCTGAATACTACAGGACGTCATGCTAGTTATCAGCTATCCTTTTAAACATCATAGGATGTCATTTATGAAAAAGGAAAAGCTTCATAAAAAATGATTTGTTTAGTATTACATGTAAGTTAAGTACGGTCGAAGGGAATTTTATAATATATAAGGCCATTTGTCTTGATTTTAATCTATATACCTGCCAAAAAAGTAAATTTATCTGCACTGTTTAAAAAATTATAAAGTGTTGATCTAAATAAAAGATTTATAAAATATAGAAATTACTTGAAATTTATTTAGATTGTTTATAAGATTGCCCTCTACCAACTCTCGAAAAGAAAAGTCATTATAAGAAAACATAAAAATTCTACAAGGTACTTTTTAATGGTATTAAAAAAAGATACACCATGCATTAAATGGTTAATCACTCTCAAAATGCGGTATCATTAGTCCTAGTGTTGCAAAAAGTAGACCGTAGCACTCCAAACCAACCAACCAACTAACTTTCAAAATGGACTTCTTAATTATTAAGTTTATTTGGTCCCCTAAATCTTTGTCTTTATAAAAAGGTGTATGTGTTTGTTTCTAAATACCACTTCTCGAAAACTGGGAAAACAAAATATCTGAAATTTGGAGAAGAATTTCTTTACAACACTGTAAAATTCCTTGAAAAAGCAACATGCTTTGCAGGATGCTAAGATATTTTTCTTTGTATAGGAAATGATGATTACGGGAGAATTCACGAAAATACTGAACGTTTAACATAAAAACAGAAAAATATTTGTAAAATGAAAAAAACACAAAAACAATTCGTGTCATTTGGAGGAAAATTTACGGAGTTATTAAATACTTAAGATGAACTTTGTATCTTTTATCAAAAACTCGTAAAAAAATAAGTTATGGAAATATATATTTTTAACTATAAATTTCAGAGATAGAAAATTCTGGAATATTCAGAGATGCAGGTATATAACAAATAGAAAAACTACACAAGTGTACAGAACAGTTTTAAAACCTCTTTCGTAAAAATTCTTCAAAATCAACCTTTCGAAAAAATAACCCTTCGTAACAATTAGTAAAATCATTATTTTTTTTTAAAAAAAGCTGTACTGTGCGACGGAAAAATAATAGGGCTATACAATTTAGTATTTTTAGTTTAACTTATTCTATAGGGTTACCAATAAATAAGTTCCCCACTGCTGAGGGCTCTATAATGCGTTCTATTGGTCCAAATGAGATACAATTGGAACTGCATATAATTCAAATGATTCTCTTGACATTTATTACATAAACATTTTAGTAATTTTTCAGAAACTCGCCTATAAATGACGCTGCGATACATATAAACACATTTAATATGCTTTAAAACACTAAACAATATTAAAAAGTAGCAATAAAATTGTTCAATATGTCCCCAATCATGCTCAACAATATACTGTAATCGCAGAACCCTATTTTCTACAGCTGACTGGAATGAGAGCCGGAATATCAAGAACATGGTGCCAAATGCTGTCCTTCAGATCCGGCATAGATACTGGAATTTGACGGTTGATTTTGTATTTCAGGAAAACCCACAACCAAAAGTCGCAACAGTTGATATCTGGCGAAAGGTCGTCTTGCGTAAGGCCCGTGTAGACATCGGACCTCTTCGTACCCGCTTCATACGACGGAATTCTTTTAGAGCTGCAACGGAGTTCTGCTGGTTATGGTAAAACAGTTTTACGAGTAGCGCTTTTTCTTGCAACGGAGGCACAGCGTGCAGACAACAAACTGATGCTCGACTTACCTTAATGAGCTAAAATAAATACCATATGTGTTACAACACCACCTATAGGCGGATTTTTGTACTAAAGGTTTTTATGCAATGAATGTCTAGCGTATCATTTGAATTATCTGTAATTCTAATTGTGTCTCATTTGGTTCAATGGAAAGCATTTATACAATTTTTTTCTTGCTAACCTTAACAGATGAGAATTTTAAAATATCCGAAACACTCGGCAAACATCCCCCTGCTTGTAGTTTCGTTGAGCATCGCTGGAAATCTCACATAAAGGGTGAGAAAATTAGAGCTCGAAAATTATATAAAATCTGAGCTCCGTTAAAGTTCTAGGTTTTGGTTGGTTTTGGAGCGCTACGGTCTACTTTTTGCAACACGAGGGCTAATGAGACCGGGACGTACTGCTTAAAGCCGATTCCGAACGGCTACGAACGTCCATGTCATAGTGGGATTCGAACCCACGAACTCCGGTTCCGGAAGCCAGCACCCTGACCATTCGGCCATCGTTCGGCTAAAGTTCTAGGAAAATTCAAAGTAGATAATAACCTTCCTGTCATCAAGAAAGTTTAAAGTTCAAAATTTCAGAGATCGGAACAAAATTGTAGACGAAACTACGGGATATACGTACAGATGCTCTTATTTTTTATAAAGAGGATATGATTATATTTATTTGCTGAAAAGTTTAAAGTTAGTTTCGTTTCTCAACACAAGTGTGTTATTTGAGTAGAACTCAAGTATTTAAATCTGGTGTCAGAATCAATATCCATTAGATGAACATGTTTCGTTACATAAATAACACTTTTGGAATTTTTTTTCTTTACACTAATTCGTATACTTCGTTACAGAAAGTAGTAATAAACAGTAAAATTTTAAAATTATTCTTTGAAAATAATATATTTTAAATTTTATGTTTTAAATTAACTTGATTCAAATTCTTGAAAGACATTGTAACAAGTACATAGATGAATAGGTTTTGTGTTGCATTGTTGAACTCTTGTAGTGTGTTAATGACTGTTATATTGAGATTTGTTGTTATAATGAGTGTGGATTGGAATCAAGAATGGAGATGCAAAGCTAAGTTCTAAATGCAAAATTTCAACATTTTTTACACTTCACGTCACTGCCTTCCCACCCATGCACATCTCTTGATGGGCGAAGCACTTCCATAGTGTGCATATTGCAAAACACCTCATACAGTTTCACACATTTTTATCCCGTGTGGTTTTTTAAATCTATGTATATAAAACTTTTTAGTTATTCATAACCGAATCTTGTTTGAATCATCGAAGAAATGCCACATTAAGCCTTATTTCTCTTTCTTCGCTGTACTGCTTTTTATTATGAAATTTGAATTCTATGTTTTATAATATTTTTCTATATTTTATAATATTTTATAATATATTAATATGTTGACTTCTATTTTTTAATCTTTCAATTTTTAGTCGTGTGAAATTAAATTTTCAGTTTTTTAAATTTTATGTTTTTATTTTCATTTTAATTTCTTTCACTTTTTTAATTATTTCTTTTCTTAATCTGTTATTGTGAAATATTCATTTGTTAGGTTTGTTATTTCAACCCTTGTTTATTATGTATTCAATTTTTTTCAGTAGCAATTTTTTAGTAATTCTTATATTGAAACTTTTCTCAACATATAATCGATTTTGATTCATGCCCAGCAGCGTTAATTTGCGTTATATAAAGATAGTTCAGATCTTCTGTTTTATTGTACACCACAATAAAATAGGCGGTGCACAAATGTATGATATAACAGTTCTGGATATAATTTTCAACATGGCTAATCATTTTTCAGTTATACGAAATACACACACAGGTACACGATCGTATGCACATACGATCGTGTACGTAGACTCACTAGGAAATTGAACAATATTTTAATTTTAGAATAATTTTGATTTCAAAATTAAAGTTTATTTGTATCTACGTACGAACGTAACATTGAAACTTGTCAAAATCGATTCAGGCATGGACAAAATGAGGATTGCCTTTGAATTCTGTAGCTTATGAATTTTATATATAACCACTGTCTATGTGTATTTGAGTACATTTTTCAACTTTATTTCATAGAGGTCAAGACAATTACATGTAGCTTATAGATTTTATATATAACTATGGTATATTAGTTTTAAACCTTGTCATGAATAATCTTCCTGTAGCTAAGGGATTTATTATATAACTATGCGTATGCAGTCTATGCGTATTTGACTACATTTTTTAAACCACTGGTTGTACCCCAGTGTTTTAGAAATCCTAGTTTGAAAAAAACCATAGTTCAAAATGGGATAGGCTTTAACCTCTACCCAGGCATACAATCTTATTTTAAGACATATACAAAATGAAGACTTCTGAAATGGCAACGGGCAGTTGCGGATGTTGTACCTCTTTAAAGTTTCGATTGTTGTCATGACCAATCTAAACATTATTCTTTGTTTTAGTGTAAGGTATTCTTCGTTTTAAGTAATCAATACATATTTTTGTCATCAAACTAGTAGTCCCAAGTCAGAAATTAATGATTTATCACAGCTGTAAGAACATATTCAAAGTTTGCCCCCACAAGGAACAACGAAAAACCAGCTTTTCGATATTAAATTATTTGAATAATGAAATTACCATTCTTAAATATTTTGTAGAGAGTTTATTTTTTGATAAAAATTTCTACTATAACATCTGTTCAAGAAAATGATATCTTCGAAATAAAATTTTAATTTGCTGATTAGAGGTGCGGCATTATGTGTTTGCATGCGCGAAGCACAAAATAGCTTAACGCAACAAATTTCATTTGATAAGTTACATTATTTTTAAAATATATGTTAAATACTATGTGTGTGTGTGTTTGCGAGGCTTTAAGCTGTAGCTTTCTTAGCTGGTACGTTTATCCAATACTGTTTGTTTCCCTCCGTAAAGATTTTTGACAGCGGCTTTTCTGAGGTGTATGCGTATGTCTTTTCCTCATACAGCGACTGATGGTGCTGTCAATAAAATGGAACGACCAAGCCTCTGAAGCGCAGCTTGTACCTGCTGCGCTTAAGAAAATGCCTTTTTCGTCAATATTTCGCCGAAAAGAAAAACATCTGGTCACAAACACGCTATGTAGACAATGGAAAATCTTTCACGACCATTTTCCGAAATGTCAGGCATTGTATAATTGAAGCCTATGTTATTATACCATATTTTAGGAGATTAAGGTCAAGGTCGCCTTACTAGCAAAGCACACACCGGAATTACCGAGGGATCCCTAAATTTTTAGGAGCCCAAAAAATTTTGTATAATTAATAAATTTTAAATTAAACATAACAATGAAAAAACTTTAAAATGTACTGGGTTATATATTGAGCTATAAAAACTGTTTTATTTTCGTTATTTTTATATTTAAGTGCATCATTTTTATTTTAATGTACGAAGTAAAGAAAATATTTTAATTGGATAAATTTTGGTCTTCATAAATACATACATACATACATACATACATACATACATACACACACACACACACACACACACACACACACACACACACATATATATATATATATATATATATATATATATATATATATATATATATATACATGTAATAATGTAATATATCAAAATTATTTAACTTTAATATTTCTTCAAAAGCCTCCTCTCTCCAATTTTAATTCATTTAAATATCTTTACCAGCCTCTAAATGGTTTAATCAACGGAGTATTTTCCACTTAACATTCCTTTCTGTCATAAAACTGTAAACTTTCTGTCTATAGAGCAGTTTTCAAGCTGGTGGCGGAACACGGTTTCGCGTTTTGCTGATATTGCAGTTAATTCGCTTATTAAGCTGTTTTTGTTGTGGGAAAATTCTTGTTGTCAGCGCTCTTGGGTGTACTTGTGTCAGAGCAGAGTGAACTCTGTGGCTTTTGATTGTATATTGTCCAGAAGGATATGGTGTTGCCGTTCTAAAGTTTTAAAATTAGACTTCTGAGTTCTCTTAAATATGAAGTCCGACTGCATTCTCATTACTTATAACTGTTGAGCTTCTCCTTGTGAAGGAATGTTATAAAAAAATGGATTACATATATATATATATACATACATATATATATATTATATATATATACATATACATGTATATATATATATGTGTATGTATATAAATCCTTATTACACTTATGTTTAAAATTATCCTGTAAGTATTTATAGTGTATTATAATTGTATAAATGAGATTTTATATCATTAGTTGAAATTTATACTCTATCATTAAAATATTTTTCCCATATGCACAGAGCCTTACGTTAACAGAATTCTATTTTAAAATTATCCAGCAGCACAAGCAATTCCTTCCCCCCTTTTTAGGCAAATATTTTTGTTTGTGTATTATATTCTCTTCTATAAGAGTTTTTTTTTCTAAAACTCATTAAATCAAATGAAATAACGACATCATAAACAACGGTTTTAAAAGAATACAAGTACGATAAAAATATTAAATGCATTTCTAATTATTATATATTCTTAATTTTGTCACTACTAAACTAATATACTTGACGTTTCATAATAAATTTTTAGCAATCGATTTTAAAAATCGATATTTTTGTTTAAATAATGATATGGAGTCCCTTTAAAAAGAAAGAACTATATGGTAATCTGAAAAATATGCCAATAAGAAAAGCTCGACCCAGTTGAGTAAGTATTTAGTTTTACTCTCGGAAACTCCAAGTTAACGAATGAATAACAGCATTGTTTGGATCTTTATTCCTGTTACATGCGTCATTACTAATTATTACTACTTTGAAGGATAGATTTGATAAGAATTTATTCAAGACCTCTAAATGAGCTTAGTTTTAATAAAATTATTATAAAAAAGTATTTGGAAAAATAGCTGTTATTTAACAACAGCAACAAAAAAAAGTTTAAAATTCACTGAAAAGTAAAAAATAATTTTAAAGCAGCTCCTGAGAGGAAAATTGTGAGAAAAGTTTCTATATAAAAATTGTAATGTGCTGATATTGCTTGAGGAGTCTCTTTAAAATAAGGGTTAGATGTTAAGTTGGATTATAAGATTAAAATTAAAATCATGAGCCACTCAACATGTACCAATTAAATATCACATTAGTATTTTAATACAAATATTCCCTTTTACAATTAGCCGAACGATGGCCGATTGGTTAGGGTGCTGACCTTCGGTACCGAAGTTCGTGGGTTCGAATCCCACTGTGGCATGGATGTTCGTAGCCGTTCGGAATCGGCTTTAAGCTGTAGGTCCCGGTCTCATTAGCCCTCGTGTTGCAAAACAGTAGACCGTAGCACTCCAAACCAAACCAAACCAAACCCTTTTACAATTATACCTGTATTGAAAATCAGGGTTGGCATGATTTAAATCATGATTTAAATCTTGATTTAAATCAGTTGATTTTTTTTTAAAACAATATCATTGTCATTGATTTAAATCATTTTTTTTTCACTTCTTTTAAAACCTATGTACTAAAGACAGGATCAATTATAAATCAGTCAGCACCGTGATACCAATAAGTAAATAAGTGTCAATAGATAGCATGTGCTTTCCAAGAATTTAGGGGTTGTTATCAGAAAGTATGTAGCATGGGTAGTACAATGATTGATTATGACTGGTTGAATTCATTTTATGTAATGGTAGGTAAAGAGAACTGAAATCCAGTTTGTCTACCAAATAACAATAGCCGTGGCTTCGTCTGCTGGAATGGAAAGACAGTTTCCTTCTTTTGGTATTGTTCATTCTAGCCTTCGTAACCAATGAGGAGTGGATAAATCATCAAAGCTAGTGTTTTTATTGAAACAATTAAATCCATAATTCGGTACTTAAAAAATATTAAAATAATTGTAATTTGTTTTTTTAAATAAATAGTTTGCATTAAAAGAATATTTAATTTGTTCTTTTAATTGACATCTTATTGAGTTTGCACTATCCAATGACAAAATAATAGAATGTATTTAGTTTAAAATTTATATATTTAAGTTTAGGTAATCAGTGTGCAAAATATACTAGATAGATAAGATGTGACTTCTTATAACAAACTATTCTATGTATATTGCAAAAAACATAAAAACAACAATTAAAATTACTATTCAGAAAAAAATAAAAAAAATCCGATTTAAATAAAAAAAATCTGATTTTTGTTTATTTTTTTTTAAAAAATCATGATTTTTTCCCAACCCTGTTGAAAATATGTTACTCTGAAAATGATTCCAAAATGATTCCAATTACACCCTACGTTTTTAGTCGCATAACCCATTATGTCATTTAGCACTTATCCTATAGAAGCTTTTCAAGCAATTTCTCATATCCTCACAATACAATTTTCATACAGGAACTTTTAACAGAATTGCTCTTTCATTCGCTGTTTTAAAATTATTATTTACTTTTCAGTGTATTGCTTTAAATATTTTTGTTAAATGAAAGTGAATTTTTTAAAAAATACTTTTTTTATATTAATTTTATTTTCGACTTTTTTAGTCTCATTTTGTAGTCTACACATTCATCCGTAATTGTTTCAACTTAAATCAATTATCAGACACTGGAAATTTTGCAATTTTTTAAATTAAATTTAGACTGTGCATTGTAGGATAACAATGGTTAAAGGATTTTTAAAATTTTATCTTTTTTAAACAAATGGGTAATGGTAATAATTTATTTAAAAACTATAACTATCTTTTGTTTACATATATAAAAATCACAAATGTAAAGAGCATTTTTAGAAAAACACTTATGTTATCACGTAGAATAAATTCCATTATCGTTTTAATAAAAGCCGGTAGAAGAAACACATTGTAAATGTAGAACATAGGTAGAACCAAACCTGCATAGTAAAATCAGTAGTCGCGTACGCTACCTCCACGCCACAAAGGCACCTACAGCTGGTGGTATAAAAGAATAATAGCTTTTTGCGTTCACCAAACTGATTTTATTTTCTTGCAATATACTTTTTTAAAATTGAATATTTTATTGCCACCAGAATTTTACCTATATGCCAAATTTTAGATCTCTAGCTATATAGGAATATAGTTAAACATTGATTTCAAAATACCATCTGTCACACAAGTGAAGTTAAATAAAAACGATTAAATAAAATTAGTTTAAAAAACTATGGTATTGTGTTAAAAATCCGAGGTTATAAGGAAAAAAATGAATTTTTGGGCTGATTAAGAAGGCTTGCTTTAACCCTCTAAGCGGTTCGCACGTACAATTCTGCTAAACCGATTATGTCTTCAAAACGTAGAATTTTCGACCTCTAAAAACGTTCTGAAAATGGATGTAATGTACATTTCTGCCAGTGCTTTCCCCCATGGAGTTTTTCGGTAGGAGGGTCTTGTCGACTGTTTGGGAATTGCACCCCTCTTTGGCTAACATGTATTGAGGGATGCCCCCCTACCCCCTGAGGCAGAAAGACGCTGATAGCTTTTCATGGCTTTGTAAATCTCTATTTCGAAGTATTTTGTTTGCGGTAACAGATGTATATCTAATTGCACCAGTTCAATATCTTGGATGACTTTCGTAAAAAAATATAAATAAGTCTCTCAATATTTTATTTGCACTTTTAGAATCCATTATTTCTTATGAGATGATCTTCGAGACTTGACGAGCTTTTTGCGTATTAAAAATTAACAATCTATAATATCTATTTATATATCTATTTATAACCGGAAGTAAAGGGACACTAACGACGAGGTGTGGGTTTCCCGTATTCCGTTCTAGTCAACAAAGGTTGAAGGAAAAATTATAGAACGCTTTAGCCACTGACGCAGTAAACCTTCAGCGTATTTTTGGAGACATTTTTCCTCAATGTGTTCCACTAGGAGGGTTAAGTTTTATTTTGTTGTTGATGCACGAGAAGCTAAGTTAGAGTAAATATGTACATTTGGGTTTCCAGATGTGACATTCAAGTTTCCTTTTCTAGTTACAAGCGATCTAAAGAGGAAAACATTCCCTGAGTGAATCTGAATAAACATGCAAAGTAAAGAGGAAAACCCCATTAGGCTGTAAGTATAAAAAGCAATATCAAAATAAAATGTTTATTTCATTTATGCAGCCTTTAACGTTAATGGAATTTTCTTAAATGAATTTAAAGGTGAAGGATTGAAATGTGTTTTTATATTTTTCAAAATCTTTAAATTGAGACAGATATTTTTCACACTTTTATACTAAATACAACAAATCAATGCTGAGGAAAATACAAATTTCTCTGAAAAAAAATTAAAAATTAATATCCTTAGTGCGTTTTTGCCGAACGATGGCCGAATGGTTAGGGTGCTGGCCTTCGGAACCGGAGTTTGTGGGTTCTAATCCCACTATGGCAGGGATGTTCGTAGCCATTCGGAATCGGCTTTAAGCAGTAGGTCACGTTCTCATTAGCCCTCGTGTTGCAAAAACGTAAACCGTAGCGATCCGAAACCAAACCTTAGTGCGTTTTAATCATACAGCAAAGTTTAGGTAAGTAGCATACCTTCAGGCATAACAAGCTTGAAATATAAACAAATATGTTTTCCAAATCTATTTTCTCTCACAGAATCCACTGCATTCTACGATATACATAAATCAAGTATTTTCATACGTAAAAGATAAGTACCTGATAACAATACTCTCTCCTAAATTGTTTACTTCTTATTTATTTTCTGAACTACTTGCTTTGTTTTCAAATTCGTTTTAGAACCAATCTGCTTTTACTCCACTGATAACAAGATTGTTCTAAAAAGCTCCTTTATTTATCTTGCCAAGTTGATAGGATTTCATAATTTACGGTCCACTAGCCATTTTACAGCATCTACATAAAATTTGAGAAATAGATTTGATAATTTTCGTAATTATTCACTTCTATCTGTTTTCACTCTTGCTTTACTTTTATATTATTTTGTTTCATAAAGGCATGTATACACATATATATCTACACCTGTATATATATATACATACAAATATCTCACATTTAGGCAATAATAATAATAAAAAGAAAAAAAAGATTATCTGAGTGTGTTTGCGGATATTGCAGGATGAGATACTGGGCTGCAATCTCTTAATTTCTCTTGCTTTATTTGTTTCTTGGAAAAAAGAACATTTCCCCATCTTTTTTCGATCTTGAAAAACAAAACAAGAAAAGTATCGCTATCCCATCACAATATAGACCCAATTTCCGAACTGTCGAGCGTTATCGACATTCTCTAGAAACCCAATTTCTTTCTTCTATCTCGTATCGGCTCGTCCTTGGCAGAAAAATAAAGTTGTCACCATTGGCAACGCTTTTACGATATCAGTTTGCTGCGTACTTGGGAAACCGGACAGACGTGTTCAAGGGGGTACACCTCCCATGCTCTCTCTCACCGTATCCGAATGCATATAGCTCAGTACTTAATGTGACCAATAACTCGGAGGACCATATCTTCTTATAATTCTTCCCTTTATGTAATTTGGTCACGGTTACCGTCAGACGGACCGACCACTATCACGTGTGAGGGTCACCTTCTCGACGACTAATTGCCAGAGTAGCAATATGACCGCATCTTTTTGTTGTCTGAGAGAAGGGGAATGGGCCTCAAGGAGTAAAGTCTTAATTGCCCGGTACGAAAAATTAAAAATCTATCAGTCTCGAATAAAAATAAGCGAATGGGAACTGAAATGTCCTTTAAAAACCTCCGAAGGACAACATTTCCTGTCGTCCGTAACAAAACATATTCTCAAGTGACACTTAACACAAATGTGACCATAGCTAGAATAAACTTCCTGACCTGACAGCACTGTCATCATACATGATGAACTGGAAAATATTCATATTATAAGATAGCGATCTAGTTTAAAGACTCTGTACTCATTTGAATACAAGGCACTCGGGTGATTGATGGTGTAATTTTATTGCTGGCTTAAAGTGTTTTTTAATCTTTTTTATTTGTAGAATTACTTTACATAAAAAGTGTAAACAAAAAGGCGGATCGTAGGTTGGATCCTCTACAACAGTCTCCACGGATATACGTAGCCGCACTTATAAAAGAAAAAGAACGCTTGAAAAGTAAATCAAAGATAAAAAATAAATAAGTCAAAATAAAACTTAACTTTATGTTTATTTCAAGAATTGTGTATCAGCTTCTAACTAGAAAAATATTTTGTATAGTTTGGAAGTGAAACGATTTAGTTCTGGTAACTTGATTAGTCCATATTCCATTCTCTCAAAGTGTTGGTTTTTAAAATGAAGAAAAGGTAGCTATTAAAATAAGTCAGAACAATCAGGAAATACTTCATTCCCTTCAAGTGAAGCTCACGTTTATGCTTTTTACCATTTACGGAAAGGACATATCCCTTCAAACTAGATACCTAATTTGAATCCTTTGTCATATCCCATTTTAATGCCATATAACAGCAGCGGTCTCATAAAGACTGGTTTATTGAGAAATAAGAAATATTAAAAAATAGTACAACCAGAAAGTCCATGGTTGTTTTTCAAAACGCCATCTCAGATCTTTCCCACACAGTACACATACTGTTCTAGATGCAACGATTGTACTAAAAGAGATGATTAAAAATGTTAGTTAATGGTACAGTTAAGAAAATGAAAATTTGTAAACGAAAAGATAATGGTTTTATTACAATTCATGACATTCTAATATTTCTTTCTACTACAAATATAGGAATCTTGTGGATTCTGATTAAGAACTTACCGGACATCTGTCACGTTTTAGAACAATATCATGTATTAAATACGCAATAGAATCCCTTTCTTAGAAAGAGACGTTGCCAAAAAAGTAACTTCAGTCCGATAATTTATTATGATCTAAGATTTACACAGAAACTATGTATCGTCTTTTTAATATTCATTAGGACATTAACTGCGAAGAAATATTTTATTTTCAGATGAAAAAAAGCTCAATTGACAATTCCATTTTTGTTCTACACTTAACTGAACTGAGAACTTTATTCTAATAAAATATGCAAAAATATTAATATTTCCTTTACAGTTTAACCCATAGGCTTCCAACGGGTGCTGTAACCCCCTCCCTCAAAATGAGCGTTGAATGGGGGCAGTAGCGTGTTCAGAAGCAAATGGGTGGGGAAGTTAAGGCAGTTGAGAGAAGCTTTATTGTACCTACCTATTAAGAAAATAGGTAAAATACTTTGTAAATACCAATTGTTTTCATGACTGAACATTCTATCTAGCTATCTAAAATTTTTGCCTAACTGTACCCAAACTAAATAAGCATTGAAAGTTTAATTAAAATTAGGTATACGTACAACTTATTCGATTTATTATTACCGATTGCAACATTTGTAAGTTTTTCACGCTGATTTTTCAGAGCAATTCTAGGATATCTTAGACCATTGATCCCCAACCTTTTTGTTCCCAAGAGCACACTCTAGAATATCTTTTGGACGCTGGGCACCAGTTATTTTTAAGGGTAGATTTATAGTTTGATAGTGTTAATAATACATGCACATAATGTACAAAAAATATTTAATTTCAAAATATTAAAATTATTGTTTTTATTTTTGTGCAAAATAATTATTAACTGATGCCTACAAAATCTACAGTGTATAAAATTTTTTATAAAAATTACAAATCTCGAAGTTAATGCGATTTTTGGCATTTTATTTTGTTATTGCAAACTAGCATATAGCCCGTCATAGGACGGGATCAGTAAAATTTTTAATTTTCTAGAATTGTAAAGTACTCTTTGAGGAAGGTAATAAAATGGTTTGATTTTAGCTGAGAATTATTTCATACATGCTCAATAATTTGACCATCTTTACTGATCACATGTTAGTTGCCAACTTTAATTTAGTTTGTCATATTAGGACTGCAGAGGTTTGAATATAGACAGTGATTATTTCTTGGTATATATGAAGGATGTTCAAAATTGAAAGAATCGATTGCAAACTGTGTAGTTATGTATAAAAAACAATCATACAAACGAACAAACTTCTTCATTTTTAAAGATATATAACTTAAACGCTAGATCTATGTGAGTCCGGGAAATGGACTCCTAGACTTTTAAGAAAAGAATTTGTTGTGAATACCGGCGATAAAATTTTAATCGCAACAAAAAATAATCAATGATCAAATTTAAAATGATCACATATGTACCTAATCTACTATTTAATCCAAATATAAAAGGAAATTATTGTCGTCATATCTAAATTCAGAGGTAAAACTTATGAAAATAATACGGACGATATTTAAATAATTTAAAATAACAAATGATTCAATGAGATGGTTAAAGGAATGACGTTATGATGCTAGAAAAAAGGTTATTTTCATCTACTTATAATATGATAAATTGGTAAATTGAATTACCTGCTGTTAACCAGGGAAAATAGGGCTCGAAATAATGATATTAAACTCTCGAAAAGGGGGGATGGGGTGGAATTCGAACGTTTTGAAGACGACAGTATTGTTTGCTGTGATATGAAACATATTTGTACCAATTTATTTTAGAATCGAATCGGTAGTTTAGGATAAGATAAACTTTACTCTCTTTGAATTTTGCTAACCCTAACTCGTCAAGAATACAATGAATGCCTCCATCCATTCCAGGTCCAACCGCTTCATAAATTGGAGGACAGACGGACAGATATCTTAGGCTATTATTATATAAGGGATGTAATTAGGTGAATACAACAATATACCTCCTCGTAAGGAGTCTTCAAGATGTTCATCTGTAAGGTTGATATGTATTTTGATTTCATGCTATGGAGACAATTTATTCCAAGTATCCAAAGATTAACTGGCGTCACATGTATACTGATGGATCGAACATGCATGACCAAATAGGAGCTGGTATGTTCTCAAGACTTTCTATCCTTCCTTTGGCTCATTTCGAACTAATTTTGATGGAGAGTTGGAAGCAATTAGAACTGAAACTGAACAAATTAATATTAGAACTTTTCAGTTGAAAAGCATTGTGATTTTCTCAGATTCCATTGTAGCCACCTAAGCTATTTCTGCAGACAATGTCACGGAATCAAAAATCATTGAATCATGTCGAAGAGCTCTTAATTGTTTATGTGTAAAGGGGAAGAATGTGGTATTGTGATGCATACCAGCCATGTTGGAATAGCTGGGTATGAATTAACTGATAAATCAGCCGAAAAGGGAATTGAAATTTTGCAAGTAGATAATTAGGATGGACCATTGACATCAATAAAATAATAATAAATACTACAAGGGATAATTATGATGCTAAATTAATTTTAGAGATGAAGGATAAGAATTGGAAGCATTCGATTGGTGAAATCCCAAATTTTCCCAGATCCTTCCCAATTGCGGCATTTTGTCTGGAGACCTGTCACGATTGCCTCGCCTAACCCCTTTTACATCCGTTGGGCACTCTGTGCAACCAAAATTTTGAAATGGAGAAAGACCACCTTGAAATGTGTTCATCTTTGAAAGAAAAAAATCTCTGAAATCAATATTGGGAGGTAAGAGAGATCATACAGTCGATACCCAGAGATTGATTTTTTTTAATGTTTTTAGTATTTTATAATTCATGTTTTAGTGTTCTTGTTTTTTATTGTAGTTTTTATGAAGTTTGTTACTATTTTATTTTTTTGTTATTATATATACGGTTCCAGTCTTATACATCTGGGATGTATGGAAGCCAATGATGTAGAATCAAGAGCTGCAATTAAACAAAATTGATTTGATGATATTTATTATCGAAAACAATAACTCATACATGTAGAACCTGAAAATTATTTTAACTTATATGCTACTTTTTTTAAAAATGGTAATTTGTTTCTGTTAACTATATTTCAGAATATTTTTACTGTGATCGCACAGCGGTAGGCACACGGTAAACGATCGGTTGGTGCCCGCAGGCATAAGGTTGGGAACCCCCATCTCAGAATTTCTCTGGAAGGGTTTTAAATGTTTAATCCAATCAAATAATATTACATAGACTATAATAAATGTTACATTTCTTTTTCAATTGTAAATTCTGTGAATTTCACCATGGGCCGCCGTTTGGCCATATCTGAGCTAAATTACAGAAATTTATAACTGTGTTTTTTTTCGCCGTGTTTGACTGAGCGTGGGGTTAGTGCAGTAGTAAATTTACTGTCTAAGGAGCAGAATGCATGTCTCTAGACTTAGAGATTTGCGAATGATGTTAATGAAATTGAATCCTAACATTAACAGGTTCTTAAATCTTCAACAATGTCAGCAATATAAATAATATTCTTTTAATTTAGTGATTTTAACCTTATAATATTTTTATAAACAGTTTTTTTACAGCAATTGATGACAGTTTAATATAGTTTTTACATTGTGATTCTTTATAGAAATATTAGGCAGTAAGGTTAGTATTGTTAATATACAGCAATACTTTATTGTTTAGTATAATAGTTAACTATTGTTGAATATGGGCGTTGGATTTTTTCTTTGAAAAGGGGGTGGTAATGCAGAACCTCTGGTTTAATGTCTAGCGTCCCTTTTTAGATATAGGTCAAAATGATTTGCAAGAATTTTTATGTTTTCTCGGACGAGTTTTTCTTTTCTTCGAAGGTAGATAGCAAGCCTTTAAACAATTTTTGTTATTTGGATCGACATATTGTGATATCTAGAACCTGGCACATAAGTTAATTTTTCCAGCAGGTTCATCGACGGAAATCATGACAAATTCCTTTATCTATTATAAATCTTCTGTTACTTTTACATGTAATACAAAATAAATCGCTCATCGTGGAGTTTTTCTGTTTTATTACAAACGGAATCGAACGATTTTTTAAATGGCAGCTGATTACCAATGAAAGTAGAATTTAATGTTGAAAGTTGTTTAAGTTTCAGATTTGTTTCTCTCTGTGAAGTCGATAATAAGTTATATTTATGATATTCATTACTATTTATTCAGGAGAATTACTCATATATTAATTCATTAGTGCCCCGAGTCCCTTTTAAGGACAACTAAAAAATAGTTTTTCATGTTTTCTCTGTACACATTTACTTTTACAGAGACGCAGATGGTAATTTATAAAAATCTACCTAATTATTGAGGATCTTCTATAATTTATATGATTACCATTAAGGTCGATGTTTTAGGATTTTTCAAGTCTCACAAATAAATTTAATTTTTCGGCAGGTATATTAACTATGATGATGAAGAATAGCTTTATCTATCATAAAGCTTTCCTTTACATTAAATTATACGTAATCTATATATATATATATATATATATATAAATAAATGAATTTGTGTCTGTCTGTCTGTACTCGATAGACTCAAAAACCATGCATCCAAATTCCGTAAAAATTTGGGAAATTATTAGGTATATTCCTGGGAAGGTTTTTGTAAATTTTTAACGTTCGAAATCTATTCCTTCCCCCTTTTTCGGGCGTTTCATGCCATTATTCCATACATTATTTTCCCCGATTAAACGCAAACGATTAACTTTTTAATTTATCGCATCATAACTAAGGGGAAAAAAGCAATAATTTCTAGCAATGTGACATCATTCCGTTAATCCCATGTATTTGTTTTAAGTGCAGTTTTCCTCGGTTAAAAGCAGGAGATTAAAATTTTCAATTTATCACATAATAAATAGGTGAAAACGATATTTTCTATTCTTATGACGTCATTCCTTTAAATATTTCCTTTATTCATTTCTTATTTTATATTATTTAAACATCGTCTGCGTAGTATCCATTCGATTTGACCTGGAACTTTTGATATAAAGGGATTCACTTTCATTTCTATGTGACTCAAATTATAGCCTTTTTATATGAAAACTTATTTTAAATTTAATTCTTAGTTAATTTTTACGTTAAAATTAAATGTTTATCAACAATATTTTAACAACAAAAAGTACAAATTTCAGTGACTCTCATGGGTAAATAAAAACCTATCATTTTATATAGTTATATTCATATGGTATGAATAATCGTTTCTGTTTCATACAAAACCATGGGGTTTGTCATAAATTTCCTTAATTTTAGACAACATTTATTAATACCACCAAAACTATCACTGTTGCTGTCAAAACCTCTGCTTCCTATTCTACCACGTAATATGGCAAGATCTATTAACGTTGCTAATTAACGTACAGTAGTAATACAGTAATGTAATTTAGGGTTAAACTTATATTTTATCAAAAAAAAAAGTTTTAACAAATTTAACATAAGACACAAATTCGATTATAAAATCTGAATAA
The DNA here is from genome assembly GCA_032207245.1 of Pardosa pseudoannulata. Classification (NCBI taxonomy): domain Eukaryota; kingdom Metazoa; phylum Arthropoda; class Arachnida; order Araneae; family Lycosidae; genus Pardosa; species Pardosa pseudoannulata. Next base: position 7,009,932 of record CM063507.1, on the reverse strand, counting down.
TTTTATAATACAATTATAATAGAAATGAATAAATATGCCAATGACTCGAACTGAAGTGACACGAATTTAGAGAGTTATTCACGAAAATAAAATCTTTGTTTAAAAGTAATATATTAAGTTCACCGTAGCAAAGCACGGGCAAACTTCCTAGTACAAAATAAACATCTTACCCGATGTTTTATTATTTTAACAAAAGGCATCCTTTGAGGTTTAAAATAACAGTTGAATATAAGACATTTTGAAATTTTCAAAGGTGTTTAAATTTCGTATTTATTTTACTTAGAATGTGTAGTGCATAATAATTTAGACTTCAGATATTCATCAATTTCTTTTCGGGAAAATTTGCTTGTTCATTAATCGGTCCCAAACTGGAGCCTGACTGCTAATTTTTCTCTCTCTTTTTTAAACTGTCATGGGGAAAGTATGTATTGTTTATACATAACATATTCATAAGTATTTAATAGCCAGAAATGTCTCGGGATTTAATGGGTTAATATTAAAAAACATCAGTGTTAATTTTCTTTTCTTTTTTCCAAACTGTCGCGGGAAAATATGAATTGTTTATACATAACATATTCATCAGTATATATTCGCCAGAAATGATTCGGGTGTTAATCCCCATTATAATAATAGCCTAAGTTATCTGTCCGTCTGTCCTCGAATTTATGAAGCGGTTGGACCTGGAATGGATAGAGGTATCCATATTGGATTCTTGATGAGTTAGGATTAGTAAAGTTCGAAATCCACCCCTTCCCCCCTTTCCGAGAGTTTAATGCCATTATTTCAAGCCCTATTTTCCCCGGTTAAGAGCAGGCCATTCAATTTATCAACTCATCACATAATAAATAGGTAAAAATAACATTTTTCTAGCATTATGACGTCATTCCTGTCATTTAATCATTTCTTATTTTAAATTATTTAAATATCGTCTGCATTATTTTCATACGTTTTATCGCTGAACTTAGATATTATGTAAATAATTTTCTTTTATATTTGACTTAAATAACAGATTAGGTACATATGTGATCATTTTAAATTTAATCGTCGATTATTTTTTGCTGCAATATAAATTTTATTACCGGTATTAACAACAAATTTCTTTCATAAAAGTATAGGAGTCCATTTCACAGACTAATAAATATCTAGCTTTTAAGTTATATATCTTTTAAAATTAAGAAGTTTGTTCATTTGTGTGTTTGTTTTTTATACATGACCACATGGTTTGACTAAATGAATTCAGTGCGATTCTAAACTGCATTCACAGTATCGGGTGACTTTAGAGGAGTATGAAGATAAACAAATTATTGAGCGTGTACCAGATAATTATCAACAACAACAAAAAAAACCAACATTTTTTTACCTGCCTCATAGGTTACTTTAGAATTCTGGAAAATTAAAATTTTACTAAACCCGTCATGTGACGGGCTATATGCTAGTGAGTTAGTAGTGGAAACACCACTGTTAATTTTTTTCTCTTTTCTATGCATTCTTGGGACAGTATGAGTTATTTTCACATAAGATTTATATATATATATATATGTATATATGTATGTATATATGTATGTATATATATATGCATATACATATACACACACACACACACACACACACACACACATATATATATATATATATATATATATATATATTCTACATAAATAACTCGTTCATTACTATTGAATAACGTGAGCCTGACTGTTAATTTTTCTCTTTTCCAAACTGTAATGAAAAAGTATGAGTAGTTTTGACATAAGATATTCGATCAGTTCATATTCATCAGAAATGTCTCTGGCGTTGATGGGTTAGTAATGGAAAATACCACAGTTAATTTTTTCTCTTTTTAATACTGTCATTGTAGAGTACGAAATATTTTTAAATAAGATATTCATTGATATGTATTCGATAGAAATGACTAGGCATTAATTGTTCAATAACGGTGAAATGTCTGTTAATTTTTTTTTAAAACTGTCATGGGAAAATATAAATTCTTTCCACATATTTTAATCTATAGGTAATTGTAACAATTTTTGTTCAGAACTTTTATGTAGTAATACATTTAAAATTTACTTTTAGTTTCTTAAATGTGAAAGGCAAGCATTTTTTTTTATTTTACAGCGTCGATCTTCATATTACTGAAACGAGAAATATCAATCCTATTAAATAGTAGCCGCTCCAAGCTCAGATTTTGGTCAGGGTGATCCAAGTTCCCACACTAAGGTTATATTTATTTCAAAACTTAAATTAAACTTAAGGTTTTATTACAAACCAGCAATAGAAGCAGTTTCAAAACTAAACAAAACTTATTTTAAGTAAACGAATAAAATAATATTTTTAATTTCTTTTTTTCCCCATAAACTGAAATATAAACTAAAGAAATGTCAGTGCTATGCACGGTGATAGATATTTTTACTTAGTTAATAGTAAAGTAAGTACACATTTTTTTGCGAGATATTTTAAAGTTACCTAAAAAATGAAAATATTAAGTGCAAGAAATAAATAAAATGCTAAATACTTTTAATTTTGAAAAAGA
>CM063507.1:6972402-7002402 GCA_032207245.1 Pardosa pseudoannulata | reverse complement strand
TTCATTCTAAGGTGTTTTCAAAATTAAAGATCCAACCCTTCGAATTAAATCGAGTAGCCTCCGCCTCCCAAGCTTGGTACGTATTGCCATTAGATGTAATTACGAGGACCCCCCTCTTAAATCTAATTGGTCGAGGCAATGGCAAAGCTTCAGTTCCACGAGAAATCATATAATTTCTAGATGAATACGATACTAACCAACTTGGTATTGCGTACTGTCGACAAGTTTTTCAAAATTTAAATCGTAACAATTTAAACCCTAGTATGTGTAAATCTTTATTATTTGCTGAAATTTTGAATTTTTCTATCATATTTCAAATCAGTTCAGAATTCTTCACTACAAGTTGCTTATATTCATGAAAATTATATGTCGGCGACTTGCTCTTTCCTATTGCACTATAAGAAAATTAATAGATTGTCTGTGGCCTATGTCATGGTGTCCAGACAAATCCCACGCAGGTTTCAAAATTTTTAACAGGACAAACACAATTCTAGAAATAATTCTAATCCCCAATTTACAATTTTTTTGAGTTTATTTTAGGCAACTTTCGGTAGAATTTTCCTATTTTTTTCAACGTATTTAAAGATTAAAGGCATAAATACCAGCTGAAAAAACATTCCCACTATTTCAGTGTATGGATCTTCACCAAAAGAATACAAATGCGAGCCTCGATAAAACCACGTATGAAACCTTATGAATATTTTAAACTCTGTTTAAATCAAGAGACCAATTACTTTTTACTCCTTTTTGCATCTACCTTTTCAAACTTCGAAATATATCAACGACATCCAGCGAATTGCTTTCAATACCACTTAGATCAGCAGTTGCCAAATGGTAGTCCATGGACTATCAGTGGTCTGTGAAAAATTTTTGATGGTCCGCGGAAAAAACTGATGATTATTTATTGCAAGCTGCATCACAACTAACAAAAAGTTTCATTAACATTCAGATTTAAATATGAAAACTAACATCTTTGTCAAGATCTAATTTTTGGCTTTTTTTTAAATGAATACCGATCACTGAGTGAGAAAGCACTGAAATTTAATTTAATTTTCAACAACATATTTGTGCGAAAAAACGTTTTCATTTGTCACTGCATCTAAAACTTGATATCGTTCTAGAATTGAAATAAACGCTGCAGTCCATCTTACAGGGACATCGTTAGAGCCAAAATTCTACATGAAACAAAACATATATGACACTAAAAACGTGTAATGTATAAGTAAAGTTTTTTAAGTCGACGTACGAATGTGAAATCGACAAAAATTGGATTTTTTAAAAAAATTATATGTGAAAAGGAATTCATTTCTGAGCATTTTAAAACAATTCGCTTAAAAGTTTTCCAATATTGAGAAGAGTTTTGAATAAAAATGGGTTAGCTGTTTACTGTAAGCAAATTTAAACTTATAAAACTTTAATTTTTTTCAAACTATTTTTTTCATGTAACGCGCATGTTGTCTCTAAAAGATTTTAATATTTTTTCATGAAATTTTTACAGCTTGTATACAATATAATTTTCTTCATCCAATTAAACCTAAATTTTCTTGCATATTTCCCCCCTTTTCAATCATTTAATGCCGTTATTTCAAGCTCTATTTTCCTTGGTTAAGAGCAGGCGATTAAATTCATCAATTTATCACATTATAAGTATATGAAAATAACATTTTTTCTAGCATTATGACGTCATTCCTTGAACCATCTCATTTCATCATTTCTTATTTTAAATTATTTAAATATCGTCTGTATTATTTTCATACGTTTTATCACTGAACTTAGATATGACGTCAATAATTATCATTTATATTTGTCTTAAATAATAGATTAGGTACATAAGTGATAATTTTAAATGTAATCATCGATTTTTTTTTTGTTGCGATGAAAATTTTATCACCGGTATTAACAACAAATTCTTTTCGTAAAATCCTAGGAGTATTTCACGGACTAATAAATATCTAGCGTTTAAGGTATATATCTTTGAAAATGAAGAAAATTTTTAGTTTGATAGTTTGTTTTTTATACATAACCACACGGTTTGCAATCGATTCACTCAATTTTGGACATCATTCATATATACCGCCAAATAATCACTGTTAATATTAAAACCTATGCTGTCCATCCTTTCACGTAAGAGCACAAGATAAATTAAAGTTGGCAACTAACATGAGGTCAGTAAAGATAAACAAATTATTGAGCTTGTACCAGATAATTTTCATCCAAAAAACAAACCATTTTTTTCCTGTCTCACAGGGCTCTTTATACAACTCTGGAAAATTAAAAATGTTAATGATTTCGTCATATGACAGGCTATATGCTAGTTATTATATAAAAATATTTACTGCCTTTTTTATTTTAAATTTAATTTAATTTTAAACTAATAATTGCAGGTCCACCAACTAAAATTTATTTATCTGTAGTGTCCTTGAAGGTATAAAGTTTGATGGTCGCTGGTTTAGGTGACATTTAGTTCCCAACGGAAACGGTATCAGGTTTAGGAACTGATGGGGGGGAGTTAAGTCCGTCAAGGGGGGGGGGCAGACACCAGACATACCTATAAGAATATTCATGATGGATATTAAAATAATCAATAAATCAATCGAAAATTGATTGAATTTAATGCGATGCTCTTTTTTAAATTGTAAATTTCGTGAATTCCATCACGGACCGCCGTTTGGCCATCCTTGGACTAGAGTAGCTAGTTGACATTCTAAGCAAGGGAGCATTACCTAACATTGAAATTTAAGAACTATTTTAACAAAATTAGAACCCGACATTAACAAATTGTTCAAATTCCACTGTATTCAGTTTTTTTAGTTATTACATTTTATTAAAAAAAATCCTATTGAATTAATACTTATTTTTAAATTTTTAATAAGCAATTTTTTACTACTTTTCATAGAACTTTTAAGTAATTTCTACTTTGTGATTATTATTTGATAGATAAAAAAGTAAAATATATATATGTAATATACAACTAAATATTAATATTTGCTATAGTTATATAACTATTATGGAGCTTAAGAGGGGGAGGGGTTCAAATACTTTTTTTTATCGTAAAGAGCGTGGTGATTCAGAAAAGGCTGAGAACCTCAGGTTTAGATAATTTGAAACACAGATTTTTATCCTAAGACATACATCATGATCTCACTGGAAGCATGTTGCTAAGGAAAAATCTATTTTGGTCTTGAATGTTGAATATCTTGTGTCTCTATATGCACTATAAACAAAAAGGTTTTTCCCAACTTTTTATCAGCGTTTGAAGTGCACGAACTTTTCCACTGATTTTAAGCTAATCTAAGTTTTAACTGGCAATGCCGACAGTTATTTGTTCGGTTTTAAATTAATGACTAGTGAATGTCGATGAAGACTTTAAGGGGTTTCGGGGAATTTAAACTGTTACGCAACAGTATAAATGTGTTCTTATTTCGACTATAAATAACTTAATACAGCAATATTGCAATTAAAAAAATTACCAGCTTTTAATAACATTTTCAAATTTAATAATCTTAATTAATAAATATTTATCCTTTTTAAAATAAATATGTTGTATATTTAAGAGAAAAAATTTTTAAAAAATTTTTCGACATCATTTGCTATCTGTACAGTATTTGAAGTTCTAATTAACTTATAAATTTTATATTAAATTGATAAGAAAGTATGTTTAGTAGAAAGAATTATTTAAGTTATAAATTTATCATCAATAACTACTTTAAAAAATGATTCAAATTTTATAACAAGTATATCATTTTTAAATTTCATTTTAATAAAAAATTGAAAATATTAAAATTTGAACAAAATATTAATTTATCCTATAGAAAATAAACATATGTTCAAGCATGGAAAATTTCAGACAGATAGATTGAATAGATATTTTTTAATCTTACGGATAGTGGTGAAAACTTGTTTTGATAAAAAAACCCTCTAAAATTAAAATAATGAAAAGGTAACATACACAATAAACTTAATTTCCTTAAAATTTTCCAGATACATAAAAAGTGCCAGCATCTAACACCAGCTTTTATTTTTACAATTTTCTTTTCTTCTTTTATCCCGTGTGGCTTGTAAAGTATGATGATCAACTCGTTCTTCAACAAATTTTACACGGGTTAAATCTGATTTTCTAGATGACAGAATATAAACCTCCGCATATGCCATGTATCTAAACATTGTTTTGTCTATAACTCGCGATCTACGGCGAATTTTTAAAAGCATCAAATAAAGAAATTAATGAGTTAAAAAAAATCGATTTTTTGAACGTTTAAAACCTGAGACCCTTTAAACATACCTTTTAGCGTTGCAGGTTATACTCGAGTGATCCAAATACCTATAAGGCTGTTTTCCATTTGTGGTCCTCCTTGTGAAGAGTGTTGGAAGGTTACGAAATTTTGTGCTTTGTTATTTGAATGGTTATTTATTTTTTCGTTTGTGATTTTAATTCTGGAAACCTCATGTTATACTTTTCGGTACATGAAGAGTTTCTTTCTTTCAAGAGTTTGTTTCTTTTGTTTCTTAGAATATAATGTAATGTCTATTTAAGATAAGCTGCTGTAAAAAATTTGGAAGGTATATTTTAAGCAATTAAAAAAGAGTTTAATATAAGGAATACCATGAATTTTACTGTTTAAAAGCTTTATTACACGTCAACATGTACGCATTAGAAAAGTATCAGATTTTGTTTAGAATTCCTTTTTCCGATGAAGAATTTTTCATGTGATATCCAAAAACTTACAACCAATTTTTTTTTGTTACAAGTTAACGTGTTTTAAGGTCTTGAAAGTTTTAGCCATTACATGAGAAATTCGCGCATTCTTTATCGAGAAATCGTAAATTGAATCTGTTTCTTTTTCAACATGAACTTTTTGTAGTTTGATACTGCCTCAAGAACACTACTTTGGTTTAGTTTGGAGTGCTACGTTGGAGTTTGTTTCTTTCAAATTAAAAAAAAAATGTCCATAAAACCTCAGGTATTTTTTGACAATCTATTATTTTTGGTGCGAGGAAAAATATAGTGTTAAAGACAAAGAATATTAAAAAAAACGAAGACAAAAATACATGTTATAAATTACATTTTCTTTATTTTATACAATGATGCAAAATTTACAAAATGAAGTATCCTATAATACAAAAATGTTGATTTTCTTTCATTTCACATAGACAGTTATAAAAAATGTAAAACTAATAATGTTAACGAAAGATTTTGACATCAATGCAAAATATAACAAAGCTTAGAATATAATTGGTTAATAACATATATGTAAAATATAAATAGAAAAACGAACAAATAATGTAAAACACATCACATCTTTCAAAAGAAAGAAATAAAAACGAGTTTTAAATACTGTATTAAATAATTCGAATTAATAAATAAAAGGCTGGTGGTTTGCCTGAAGTGGCCACATAATTCTCTTTTTCCCTCGTTTTCCTGCCGTAGAATCACCAGTATCCTTTCAGAATTAGAAAGAATTTCTATCAAGTTTGTATCTCAACAAATCTCTAATTTACCACGCAAAAAAGAATCGAAAACATTTTTTTATGTTTGATTTACTGAAATTATTTTTTTTATGAAAATACTGATTTTTCAAAACGTAATAAATAAGACAACTACAAATCGCCACATAAAAATGCACATGTCAGTATCACATACATATTTCTTTAAAACCACATAAACCAAATTTTCAAGAGTTTATTTGAGAATAAACATGAAAATATTTACAACATGAAAAACAAAGCAACTTATCTTATGTGTTTGAATGTTTTGTTATCACGAATGGGAGTGCATCTATTTTCCAATATATATTTATATTAATATTTCAAATTAAGTGTCTGGTACCTTTTAAAAACTTTAAAAAATCTATTTTTTAGTTTCAGTAGCATATAAATAAAACGCTTAGTGTGGATGTATGTAAATACAATTGCGCGTAAATGGTATAACCTACAGGCATCAAATTTGGTATAGAGTTTTCAAATACACATTGCAAAACTTTAGAAAGCCTTTTTTTACACATATAACTCTCTGAAGGTTGATTAAAATGACGAAATATTTTGTTATATTTCTATATCAAAATTTTTAATTATAACGTCATTTAGCAAGAAAGTTTTTGAATTAAAAATAATTGATTATTTTTTTCATGGAAATATAATGACCTCAACTTCATAGTTATTTATTTTTAAGATGCATTATAGAACCATAATTTTAATTTTTTTTAATTTTATGCATTCATTACCATAAAGGCTTAAGGAAGACTTAGGATCAAATAATTAAGAAATGCAATGTTTTACATTTGTATTAATTAAATTAATTTTTTACTCATGCTAAGAGCATACAAGACACATATATAAATGCAAAACACTTTTTATATTTGTAGTAAATATATCATTTTTATAAATAAATATATTTTGTGATGACAGAAGATTGAAAGAAATTTAGCGATTTTAATAACTTTTTAAAAGGTACCAGAGCTTTTAAATGGATTTAAATTTTGGACCTGTAACTCTTTTCAATTGCATGAATTGGTGGGAATTTTAATGATTTAGATTCCTGGTTAACACATTTATGTGGAATACCTGAATTATATTTTTTAATTGTTGCTCAGTTTTGCAGGCGATCATTTTACCCGTAATTTTGAAAGGAATCTTTCATTTGCGACATTAAAATAATTTTTAAATTCCTTTAATTATATTCTTAGTTACAAACTAATTAAAACTTCCTTATTATTTCCTTATCTTTACCTAATTTCCATTTTCACTTGACGCAATTAAAAAAACATGTCAAACTATTTGATTGACAGAATATTTCAAAAAATGAAAATATATTTTTGCTTCAATAGACTTTTAAATACAAGATTGAATTAATTAACAAAAATAAATACATAAAACTTTAAATTCTATTAAAGTTGTAATAACTTAAACGTATAAATTCTTATAATTATTTGCTTGAAGAAGTTAAGTTTTATGTCTATTTTCATGTTACTTAATGTCAAAAGTAATTAAGTCTTGTCTGTTTCGACAAATCTTAAAATTTTGAATACCTAAAAGAAGTTTTACAAAAATTAGTGTCAGTTTCACTGTTATAAAATCATGAATTTATATCTCTTCATTGACTATCATAAAAATATATAACAACTAAAATAGAAGGAATAAAAATGATTTTTTATATCCATAATTCGTCATATTTAAAAAATTCTATTCAATACACAAGATTAGTTATTTATTCTGTGTGTATTGTGTTGTAATACGCATAGAATGAATTAATATGATTCAAATAATTAAATATTAAGGTTACTTTTAATAACTAATCTATATATATATATATATATATATATATATATATATATATATATATATATATATATATATATATATATATATATATATATATATATATATATATATATATATATATATAAAGATTTATATCAAAATAATGAAAACAATATGAATTTTGAAAAAATAAATCTATGTTTTAAATACAAATCCACAATTTTTAACAAACGTGGTCTAAATTTTTTATAGAAAAGTACTCCTTCACTCTTTTAAGGGAACTATTTTTTTAGATATTTGACTATTTTTTTTATTTGGAAATGTGCAATCAATTTTGAAATGTAGAAGCAAGATCACAAATTATTCTGTTAATTGTAATTTAATTTTATTCACTTAAATATGAAAGAATTTTTGAAATTCTTGCATGAAAAATATTTTTGTATCATTAAATCTGTTTTTTAATTTTTCAAAATTCTCCTGCATTAGTTTCTCTATATTTTTCTGTATAATCAATTACAAAATATTATTTCATGATTTTATAAAGTCGAAACAGTTCTTAATTGTGTCGCATAATCTTGCGTTATTGTATTAAGTATTTTTGGACATATGGATTATAAAAACTGATACTTATTTGATATACACGAAAACTGTTTTAAAAAGTATCAAGCCCCTTAAAAATTGCTTCAAGTGAAATGTCTATAATATTACTTATATAGGAGACTAGGGTTATACAAATATAAAATTAATTCATAATTATTCATATATACAAGAAAGCATGCTCTGTTTCTCTTAATACAAAATAATAAACTCCCGTGTTTTTGAATAATTCTATCAAGTACCGGTTTTAATTTAGAGATTCATAGATAAATAAACTTTTACATACTTTTCAGGCAAAATCAATAACTAAAACAAATAAACTCTTTACACAAAATGTTATCACAGTATTAATGTTCTTGAAAATCCTAACAACCACCGGGGGAAATTTTTCTGATTTGTGTACTGCACCAAGCTTTCATAATTTTCTCAATAAATAAATAAGTGTTTCGAATAAGAATAAATTAAGAAAAAAATTTAAATATAACAAAATTCATTTATAATACGAAAAACCTACCCATAATTATTAAATTTTAAAAAATCATAACAAAATCATATAAAAATATTTTTAAAATCTTACAAATGTTATAAACGCAAACTAATTATTAAAAAAGAATTATTAAATGATGTTATTTAAAAATTCAAAAGATGTCTCATGATGATTTTGTTTTAAAACTTTCATTACCCGTAGAATTAAAACAATTTCCATTTACTTATTTTTTTAGCTTTTTTTCATACAGATACATCTAAATAAAAGTTGTTCTTATATTATTAATAAATTGTACTCTTTTGAAATATATTTTTCATGAAAGTTTTAAGGAAAGCAAACCTCACCTTTTTAAATCAATTCATACTACAGTAATATTTATAAAATACCAAGAGATACTGCTACAAATATAAATATATATATATTTTCTCAGGATCGTAGTTGACAATAATATACATATAAAAATGCACAAAATATAAATATTTTGTTCATATTCAAACTCGGTATATATAGAAAATAATTCTTCTTGTACAAAAGCAGCCAAAGCTACGATTTAAACTTACTGCAATGCTAAAAAACCATATAGTGACATTTTTCTATTCTAATAACAGTATGATTATTTAGAATCAGATAGTACAATAACATTTGTAAAACTTACATTAAAAATGTGCACTTTTAACTATTAATCTAAAATATTTGAGTCATATAGAAAAGTTTTATACAGATAAATATAAGTCATTTGATATATAATGTACATACCCATACGAAATTTTCATTTATGAAAAGCTCGAATTTTCAGTCCTGAGTGTTTTTTAAGCAACAAATTTAAATCTGTATAAAAATATGCAAATAGCAGCTCTTAACATTATATTTTAATAATAAAGATTAACAATAATGGGATAGAAGAGATATACTTAAAAGAAATTCCGCGTAGAATTTCTCTTCAAAATATAATTCTTTAAAGAACCATTCATCATTTCCGTATTAATAACCGTTAATTTTCGCATTTGTAACTTTTATTTATTATTTTATAGTTTTAAGAAAGACGTATTTTTTTTTCAAATGACTAAACTTTTTTTTGTTCGAGAAACGAGAATCATTTCTTGAATTTCTAAATACTAAACATTTTAAACAAGTTTCACAAATAATTTAATAATTTAAAGTATGCAGACATCACAATATGTAAAAAAATATTACACTTCAAACGTTATAATTCCATATAAATACAAATAGTCTAAACCTACTCTAAACTCGAAACAAACGACATGATATAAAACTTATGCTTTCAATATTGATTTTTGTATTTCCCATTAAAAGCACATGTACAAAGTATACTGCATCTTTACTGACTCCATTCTAGAAAAATACTGGATGCTTCAGAACTCTTGGTAAAAAAATTAAAAGGGTCACAAAACATATCTAAAAAGCAATTTTGTCCAACGAAGCATGGTCGGAATGCAAATAATGAACACTAGGTGACGTTTCCGCTTAAATGCAATTGTGAGAACGTTAAAAGAAGGGCGAGGGAATGGGGTCTAGAGTGCCCCGTGAGCCACTCGCAGAGAGGCACCAAATAGTATATTCTTTGTAATATATTTCTAAATGTCCATCGAAGGTGGGATGCTAAAGAGATATTGTGGCCCGAGGGCCACTTATGTTTTCTACGTCACTGCTTTGTGTGATAAAAATTGCTGGTTTAGAAGTGTCCTATCACCCTATGAACATTTAAAAAAGAGTTCTGAAACATCCTATATATATATATATATATATATATATATATATATATATATATATATATATATATATATATATATATATATATATATATATATATATATATATATATATATATATATATATATATATATATATATATATATTATATATATATATATATATATGTATATATATATATATAACGCTTCCCGACGTTCATGAATATTGCAATCACCGTGTATCAATCATTCATTCTTTCTGTACTCAGTCAACTTAATGTTTTCACATCCAAGCATTTTTACAGCATATTTGCACCTAAATTTTATACTTCATAAATCCTCCTAGTGGCGTCTTCAGAGTGTTAGCTAAAGGTATCAACTCATTTGTCCATTAGCAATACAGAAAATAGCACCAACATTTTTAATAGACACTGAACAGAGTTCACGCCACTGGCCCATTCTTCATTGTCCCAGACTAGAACTTTTGAAAATAAACAAGACAAATACTGCAGTAATAGATTGAAGCAATCTTACTGAGCTTTCTATCTAAACGATTAGAAATTCTCTTGCTTCTGTAGCTCTGTGAGTTTTGAAAGGCATCTGCAAAGCAAATTCCCAGAATACTTTTGAAGATTTTCAAACACTTAACGTTTTGGTAGAAGCTCACTTTTTCCTTTCTTCGAAATTTATTAAGATGGGTTTGTCAGGCGTCGTTATCATTCGCATTGCAAGTCCCACATCATTCGTTGATTCTAGTCTGAAGTTTTGAACGGTCTAAAAAAAAATAAAAAAGTACAATTACTTTTTAATAGCCACAAATATGGTTTTCAGTTCTTTAAAGAATTTAAGGTAACAGTAATTACTAATAAATAAGAAAACCAATTTACATTTTTTTTTGTAAATTTTTTTGAAAATGTAATTTATGATTAGTAATATATTTATGTAAAAGTGGATAACATTTCATCCGAAAGAATTTATTAGCTAGAAAGTTATTAACCATTATTCTTATGTAAAATAGCTTCATATAAAATACTCCAAATTCCTTTTGAACGTGATATAGTTATATATTTTTATGGGATATGTTTAAGAACTTAGAACAAGGATGTCAAACACATGGGTAAAAAATTTAACATGCCAGAAAATTTTCCTTCCATTAAAAAAAATTTTAATATTGATAAAAACAATTAATAAAAAATGCATGAAACACTGGTATTAAATTAAATTTACGTTTTAATCTATTTTAAGTTGGGCATTTAGATAAAATCCTATTTGTCCTTGGGGATTTTGAACAAAACGTAGTTCTTATTTGCTTTCAGAGTAAATGTTAATAGATGCAATAGTTTTAGTTATACAACCAATTTTTTGGACGAAATATCTCTAATAGTTCTTTTAAGTACAGAAAGGATGAATTGTGCGTTTCGAAACATATTAATTTAAACCGGGGGTAATTCATAAACTATAAGTGTAACAATCCCTGAAATGTAGGGAAATACGACAGTTAAAAAGGGATTGTTTCACAATTTATCAAAATAAGAAAATATTGGAACAAATTAAATTATTAACACATTGTTGACCGGTCCCGAGTTAACTCGTGTTTTTATGGCCGAACGTTGCTGACCGGCCACTAGTAAACCCGTGATGCGTTTTTGTTTTCTCTGTTGGCTACCATACAGTGCAAGTGTTGATCAGTATAACACAAGCTGTTTCTCTCGCTTATAGGACCCTCCAAATCTTTTGTTGTAAAAAATATTTAATAATTAAAAAAATTAAAAAAAAACGATGACGGAACGTAATGAAGAATCTTTCAATGATTTATACACGGATGCTTTATCTGATTGTCTGAATGGTTACGAATCAAATTGTGCTAATAGCCGGTAATATGGGATAAATTTTCAGTAAAACTGCCGGTCAACAATGTGTTAATTTAAAATTATTAGTAGCAACAATTGAATTGTAATGATTGATTTTTTAGAGGAGTTTGGACATAAAAAATATCTCTTTTTCTCATCCTTACTTAATTATTTTGCAATTTAATGAGATATAAATATGGAAATTTTGTTGAATTTCAACTAATTAGAAGTTTTATTAATGCGAGTATTGTGGAATATCATAACATGATCGGAATGGAAAAGTAGTAACTGCATTGCAAGGATTGGTTTGCTATAGGAGGATAGACATTAAAAATATTTTTTTCTCATCCTTACTTATTTTGCAATTTAATGAGAAATAAATATAGACATGTCTGTCAAATTTCGTAAGTTCATTATCGCTTTTAAATGAGTATGGTACGATATCATAACTTAGTCGGAATGAAAAAGTGAAAGATGACGATTAGTTTGTGGTCTTGGTTGAACTTACTTTTGCAATGAGCATTCTCATTTTGAGTTCAGCAATTCTTTTTCCAATACATGACCTCGCACCTGTTCCAAAGGGCATGCAGCCATTTGCTAGATTTTGATGTTCTCCCTTTACAGTTCGTAGCCATCGCTCTGGTTTGAATTTGTTTGGCTCGTTGAAGTATTGAGGATTGCGACCCATTGTATACTGAGACATTAGTATAAGTGTCTGAAAAGGAAAAAGTCAAATGTTTAGTTAAATGAGAATTTTAAATTATTATACAAATTTATAAACATTAATTAATTAATCATATTATTTTATTTACATACGATCATTATCTTGAAACAATGTGAACTTTATAAAGATTTAACAGTTTTATAACCCCTTTAATACTTTAATTGTCACTCATATCTTTTATATTACAAATAATTTCGCCTTAAATATTATAAAAATTTAAGTTGATATAACACCTTAAAAGACCCGATTCTGTTAAATTAGAACATATAAAAAGAAATTCTTGTTTCACTTTTATGCAAAGTAATTTCATCTCTTAGTATGGTCACATAATGGTTTGTAATATTAATAAACCTATTAACTGGTACGTTGTCAATTATACAATCAAAATGCCATCAAAACTTATGTATGCATTAACAAAAATTAAATTCTAATTTCCTTTTTTCCTCTTAATTGACATACAGAATTCCAGAATACTTATAATTTACCTTGCTTTTGTATATTTACATATGTGTTACAATTTGATGGGAAATTACCCAATCATCAATACTAGTTTATTTAAGATGATAGAGAGATATCTTTCGCTCTCTGCGTATATGAAAAGGGCGAGTGCCTATATTTTTAATATTGATAGTTAATTACTTAATAGCGATCATCTTAGATTGAAATATAGGATTTTCGATCTCGATACTGGCTGTGAGTGGGTTTTTTTATATTCTGGGATCTATTATATTAAATATTTGTGCTATCACAAGTACTTATTATCTTAAACCAATCTTTTCTCTTTTTTATGGGGAGGGTTATTACACATGACTTGCAATCTAGTATTCAAATTTTCATTCATAAAAATACTAGTCAATGAAAAAGTCGCTAAATTTACAAACCCTATTTCGTGCAACGCATGCTAAAATATAAATAATATATAATTTTGTAAATTAATACTTACATTAGCAGGAATTCTATAACCTCCTAAAGGAATGTCGACTGTGAACTGACGTGTGAGGAAAGGTGCAATTGGATAAAGTCTAGAAAGATAAAGGGATAAATTCAGGGAATGTTGAACTTTTATATGTAGGTAACATTTACTTATAAACTGTGGAGCATTGTACGAGTTTAAAAATAGAAATTACAACATTCAAAAAACTGAAATATTCCTAATTTTGATTTGTCTCCCTTGATAAAAAGTAGTAATATATAAGAAATAGCTTAATATGTTGGTCTGGTAAACATTTGATTCTATTACTACGCAATTATTTCATCCTGATTTGTTTTCTTAACAGTAAAACTACCTTTTTGACTAACCTTCGTAATAATAATTTGAATTCAATAATTATTAATCATAATTAATTCAAAAATTTCAGAATAATTTAAGAACTGATTTGGGAGTTATTGAAAATCAATATGAAATTACAACATCTCTGTTCCTTCTTTCTAATATAAATATATAAGCAAGCATAGAGAACACAAGTGTAAAATAATTCAATAATTACCGCAGAGTTTCTCTCACTATCCATAATAAATATGGTATTTTGTCGAGGTGCTCGACAGAGAGGGGTTGTCCACGTGGCACTGCGTTATTTATCTGCGCTAAAAGCTTCTCTTGACATTCGGGATTTTTAGCTAAGGAATAGAGAGCCCACTGAGTAGCATGCGACGTCTGGAAGAAATTTTAAAAAGTATTAGATGCTGATAAATTCTATTAATACCACAAATACCAAGATGATACATTTGTCATTTTATAATACACGTCTGTAAGATAACTTACTGTATCTGCTGCCGCAATAATAAGATCTGCCACTATGTTGACGATTTCATTTCGGGAAACGTTCTTCTCCGCCAACAATCGGCCTATGACTCCGTGATCCCTTAATTCTGACACGTTCTTCAATTCAGAAATCCTTTGCTCTGTACAGTCACGTGCTGTAGTAGAAATATAATCATCTTACACTGATAAATTTTTGGAAAACTAAAACATTTAGGAGGAAAATTTAATAAAGTTGGGCTGTGCATTTGTTCAAAATATTTCGCTGTAAAATGATGATGATACAGTTGGAAACTTTTTATAAACGTTTCACAACAAACCGTTTATGAGCTCTGCCATTTTTTTGACAGAAATTTTGTTTATCAAACGTTAGACTGTTGTTTAGCTCTGAGCTTATACCAAAAAAGAAATTATTCTAATAAAAAATTAACTACAAATTATTTAATATGTATATGGTTGAATGGTTTGGAGCGCTACTATTTTATCATACAAGGGTTAAATGAAACAGAGACCTACTGCTTAGAGCCGATTACGAAGGGTAACGTACATCCAGTACTAATTCGTCAATCTTGCGATATAGCAAAAATGTATTCAAATAAATTTTAATTCAGAAGTGATAGAATTTACAAATCGATATTTTTGTTTATTAATAATGTATGAGCACTGTTCTATAATAAGGTTACGCCACCAGTAATTCCACACCGTACACTTTACGATGAATGTGATGTAATGTCTATTTAAGATAAGCTGCTGTAAAAAATTTGGAAGGTATATTTTAAGCAGTTAAAAAAGAGTTTAATATAAGAAATACCATGAATTTTACTGTTTAAAAGCTTTGTTACATGTCAACATGTACGCATTAGAAAAGTATCAGATTTTGTTTACAATTCCTCTTTCCGATGAAGAATTTTTCATGTGATATCGAAAAACTTGCAACCAATTTTTTTTTGTTACAAGTTAACGTGTTTTAAGGCCTTTAATCGGTTGAAAGTTTTAGCCATTACATGAGAAATTCACGCATTCTTTATCGAGAAATCGTAAATTGAATTCGAATTTTTTCAACATGAACTTGTTGGAGTTTGATACTGCCTCAAGAACGCTACTTTGGATTAGTTTGGAGTGCTACGGTCTATTTTTTTTGCACAGGAGGGCTAGTGAGACCGGGATCTACAGCTTAAAGCCAATTTCGAACGGCTACGAAATTTCATGCCCGTACTGGTATTCGAACCCGCTAACTCCGGAGTGCCCTACTATTCGGTCATCGTTCAACATTACAGTTTACTGCATTCGCCGTAAAATCCACTGATTTTTTTAAAGTTTGTAAAAATAGAATAGAATGAAACTATATTCATAGTTTGTAAATGCTAAAAGCTAAGTTTTAATCTGAGCTTTTATCAACAAAAAGTAAAAAAAAGTAGGAAAACGTAATTTTACTAAACAGTTTAAATTTTGTTTTTTGAGCTTGCAAATGAAAAAAGCCATATAAATTTTCATTATAATTATACTTACTTAAACGAAGTTGGAAAATGAAACTCACCTATTCTTATTGCATTGTCTGCAGCATCTTCAAAACGCCTCCATACAGGTAATCTTAGGGTAGCTGCCAATTTGGGTGATAAAAGAGTCATTTTAGCAGACTCGCCGAAGATTTTCTGGACGTAATGGACGAAGTTTTGCATTTCACTAGTTTGACCGGGTAATGCGACGCAATTCAATCGTCTCCCGAACACAATTGTTCCTAAAGCTGCAAGAATAAAGAATATATTACTTCACAGTTTTATTCAGTATCTCACTTAGTCATATTGTTTAACAGAAATATTTCATTCGTCATATGATACGTGGGATTATAATAGTCTTCTAGAATAAAGATAATTTTAAAATTACTCTTTAGCAACAAATACCTTGTTTTTCCTCCGTAAAAGTTTGTGGTTCACCGCTGTTGCCCTTAATCTAATTATTAAGACTATAAGCTACTTATTTTTCATATAATTATATCAATACAAATAAAAATATTTGGTTCAGAATATATCAATAATGTCAAAACAAACGTAAGTACGGCATACAGATGAAAAAAATCTAAGGCTCGCTGAACGCCAAAACGTTTTCAAGAGATTATAACTTTTATCAGAACGTAGCAATAAATGTAAATCCAACGTATGCGACGACAAAAATATCTATGAGTTGTTTATTGCCAAATTATATGTAAGAAGAGTAAAACCTTTGTTCCAGAAAATGCCAATAACTAGTTATAAACATTATTTAGCAAATAACTAAGACTATTTTAAAGTTACCTTGTAACTTAAAATCAAGACATGTACACAAAAATCCTTTAATGCAAGTTAATGTCTCTCCGTTACACAAAATAAAAATCATTTAAGTTTTTGGTCTCGATAGAAAATACATTATTTAAATTAAAGTAGCCTTTTTGTTAATATTGATAAAATATTATTTTACAACATTAATAACCTTTAGAGGTTTATAATAACTTCTTTTATTAAGCTTTGAATCGTTTACTGATAAGTTTTATTAATTATTTTATCACTTCAACTGATTTGTTTTGAAGTATTATAATTATAGAAAGTGAAAGTGAAATAATAAGGTCAGTTTCGTAAGTGAAAGGAAGCATATATTTTTTCTATGTAGACGTGCCAGTTGCTGGGAATATTATATTACTTACTAGTTAATGTGTTTAAATATTTCATAGTACAATTACTTTGTATTGATTTGAATTGATCGTCATACCTAATATTTTCACGCTATCTTGAAACAATTTATTCTACAAAATTTCTTTAATTCTTAAACACTAGAACTTCTTTTGAGTCACTTATACTCCAACATATATTGTTTTAAAAAATTTAGTAATATATATATTCATACACACACACACACACACATATATATATATATATATATGTATACATATATATGTATATATATACATATATATAAATATATATATATATATATGTATACATATATATGTATATATATACATATATATAAATATACTGTTTATATATATATATATATATATATATATATATATATATATATACTATACTATACTATACTGAAATGTATATGATAACATACGTTCTAATAAATTATATATTAATACTTTATTAGTTCCTAATAGACTGTCTATAGCTCTAAAGTATAAAAAGGGAATATAAAACACACACACACACACACACACACACACACACATATATATATATATATATATATATATATATATATATATATATATACACATATATACAGATTGATATTCTAAGCAGTATTATAAAGTGGCAACGTTCCGGTCGTTGTAGCGTTAATATTTTCGTGGTTTATCTACTGATATATTTACATGCCAGTGATAGAGATGTTATTTCCCGAAAGAACAAAAGTGATTAAAAGCTAAGCAGACATAAAAGTCTCCACTTCCGCACACTTTACCTCTGAGGTCGACACCTACAAGATCTTATTAAGTAGCGCACAAGGTCAGAAACTGGTTCGAGTCTAACAGTTATTGAAGCTAGGCAAAGGTTACGAAGAATCTTTGTATCACGTCAAGGCCACGACCTTCTTACTGACAATGACACCATTTTGGCACATCTTCTTTACTATACTGAAATGTATATGATAACATACGTTCTAATAAATTATATATTAATACTTTATTAGTTCCTAATAGACTGTCTATAGCTCTAAAGTATAAAAAGGGAATATAACACACACACACACACACACACACACACACACACACACACACACATATATATATATATATATATATATATATATATATATATATATATATATATACACATATATACAGATTGATATTCTAAGCAGTATTATAAAGTGGCAAAGTTCCGGTCGTTGTAGTGTTAATATTTTCGTGGTTTATCTACTGATATATTTACATGCCAGTGATAGAGATGTTATTTCCCGAAAGAACAAAAGTGATTAAAAGCTAAGCAGACATAAAAGCCTCCACTTCCGCACACTTTACCTCTGAGGTCGACACCTACAAGATCTTATTAAGTAGCGCACAAGGTCAGAAACTGGTTCGAGTCTAACAGTTATTGAAGCTAGGCAAAGGTTACGAAGAATCTTTGTATCACGTCAAGGCCACGACCTTCTTACTGACAATGACACCATTTTGGCACATCTTCTTGTGCACTCATAAAATCTGTGTCACGGGTGAAAACTTGAGTATATTTTTTTTTCGAATGCTTATCTCTGTGTACGTAAGTAAACATTTCCGCTCGTATACTGATTTCTTCTAAATGTTCTTGCTTTTAGGCGTTGTGTTTCGCAGTTAACCATTTGTGTCACCGTCTGATACGGTGGTTACCAAACTTTTTATGCCCACGGACTTCTTTACAGGGTAAACACTTTATCCGGAACCAAGTGAAATTACTCTATACAACTAAATGATAAAATAACAATTTTATCTTTGGTGTTTTTAACAGTAATGTAAAAATGAAATAAAAAAACCTATCTATATTTAATATAATATTTAATTTATACCATGTGTTTTAAATTTTAATATTTTTAAATGTTACTAATGAGAGAGTTAAGTCTGACTGGTTGATGTGTAATTATATAAATAAATAATGTTAGATTCTGCTAAGTATACATTATTACATACATAGTTATGCTTTGTGAG
Source organism: Pardosa pseudoannulata (assembly GCA_032207245.1). Lineage (NCBI taxonomy): Eukaryota > Metazoa > Arthropoda > Arachnida > Araneae > Lycosidae > Pardosa > Pardosa pseudoannulata. Next base: position 6,983,356 of record CM063507.1, on the reverse strand, counting down.
CAACAAAAATACGATTTTATAAAAAAAAATGGAGAGCGTGATTATAAAAACGAGACAGAGAGAAATAGAGGGAGAGAGAAATTATATATATAATTATTTTTTGTGCCTATTTTAAGCAACAAAAACAGGGGCTTACCACAAAATTGGAAAGGGTTATTATAAAAACGAGAGATAGAAATTATAAACATTTTAATTTTTGTACTATGTTTGTGAGAAACAAAAGCAGAGTCTTAACAAAAAATTGGAAAGAGCAAGTATAAAAACGTGTATATTTAATTAATTATTAATCTTTGAAATAGCAGACTTTTTATAGCAGAATATCACAAAACCGTAGTTCATATTTTATTTAAAACTTATCTTTTAAAAAACATTAGGTGAATATTCCGTTGTTATTTTTTACAAGATCAAAACTTAAATGTTAAAATAGTTTTTGGGTTACTCTAATTATAAAAATTTCACATGCTCTAACCTTGTTTACACACAGTACATGTTAATTAAATCAGAATAACTTTATATAAGACATACGCATTTCAAATTACTTAACTCTTCATATTCCCATGTATATATATATATATATATATATATATATATATATATATATATATATATAGCACATAAAAAAATTGATGTTATTTTCATTGTGAACTTTAAAATATGGCTTTTTTATTGTTGCTATCATTCAACACTACAAGAATCACAATTTGTTTGTAGAATTTCTATCCGATGATGATTGTGAGTTTATATTTAATATCAAAATTTTAATTATCCTTTGATAAGATATGTATGATTATTACTGAAATGAATTCATGAACTATAATAATAATTTAACTTTAAATATTTTTAAAGAATCATTTTATGTTACTCGTATACAATACTACTCATTGTACAGAATGAAAAATAAAAGATTTAATATTTAAATCCAGAAATTTAAGTTAATGAAATTAATATATATAAACTTTCATTAGAGAGAATTAAATATTGTGCTTTTCTTTTATTCAGCAAGAATTGTAAATCAGATTAAAAATATTAACTTCTGTTGTTAACGTCTGCTAATTACGGATTTACGTGGTTGCGTAACAAACCTGTAAAACGTTTATGCCGCAATGGTTCTCTCATTGCAAAGAAACTTCTTTGCAGGATAAAGTTTCCCTTGTACGCTCTAGACAGATAAATGTAATACAAAAATTATTTTAGTTTTTAAATAGGATATGAATACATTTTAATAATGTGTTACATTTATTTCCCATAATTCAAAGTCTATATTTTAGTTTCTGAAGTATTCTTTTTTTGATAAAACAATCGTTGTCAAAGTAATTATTCAAATTCTAATCAGTTTGTAACTTCTATGCTCTTTAAGGGATATATATTTTCGCCAGCCATGAAAATAAAACAATCGCTTTTTCATGTATCTAGTTATCAACAATGGACTCGAAGCTTTTTCAACATATTCACTTATTTTTCTTAAAATGTTTTTAAGTATAATTAAGACAGATTTTTGTAAAGTTTAACGCGATTCTTAAAACTGCTATTGATTTAGAAACGGTGTTTAATTTTTCAGAAGAATAAAGGATGTCAATTTATCTAATTGTATGAAAAGATAATCCCACTTTTTTAATCTGAGTAGACCACGTTGAACTTAATCATTCGTCTGTGGCAAGAGAGAGAAAAAAAAACTTCTGAAGAAAAAGATTACATCGCAGAAAATTGCGGAAGCAAAACTTTATGATTCAAACGAGCGTGCTATTAAGATTTCACTCTTGTTATTTTTCTGCATATGGAATGGAACAGCTTTGCAGTAACGGGATTGGATCTGCTGATAAGTGGAGAAAACGGAAAGACAAGATATCGAGTCCTCAGGCACCTTACCCGCTTAGCGAAGACGTAAACATTTGATATTCACGGAAGCTTTTAAGCGACCTTACAGCAGTTCCATTAAGTACAGGGCGACATCTATCAGTTGTTGAAAGAGTCTGTAAAATTGGAAGCGTTACTTTGACAATTGAAAAAAAGGGAAGCGATTGTTTTGTTTTTGGTAGCTGGTGAAAAGGAATATCGCTAAAAGAGTCATTGATAGAAGTGACAAAGTACAATTTGAAGAATTACTGTGACACATTGCAGAAGTGAAACAATTGCTTTAATTTTTTTGCGGTTAGTTGAAAATTAATGTCGTAAAAGCTTATTTAATTGAAGGTACATAGGGGAATTTGAAAAGTTAATTTAACAACTAAAAAAGAGCAAAGCAATTGTGTTATTATTATTATTATCATTATTTTCATTTTGCCGCTGGAGAAAATTAATGTCACTAAAACTATATTTAATAGATCTAACTTAGCAGAATGTGAAAAGAAAACTAATGTTATTAGAAGCGTTTATTATAGATGTAAGAAACAATTTTACTTAAAAAGTGATATATTTGGAATAACTGATTTTTTCGTTGTTACATGTAATGAAAACTTAATTATATATTTTTAACATAATGCATAAAGTTATTTTTGTAAATAGGAATGTATTTGTTAATATAAATATAACATCAAAATTACCCAGGACGAATTTAATATTGTAAAAAGAAGATTAGATTTGAATTAAAATTCACCGGTAATATAAGTTTAAAAATTACTTTAGGATCGTTTATCCAACCGTATAATTGGGCTGCTCGTTAATAAATCACGTATATTTATTTTAAAAATATTGTGAGAGTTTATGCATCTTGTGAATAAATTTGACCACATGTTAACTAATTTTTGTTTTATTTGCACTAAACTGATATATTGATTCTTTAGAGAAAACGAAGGTTGATGTTTCATTTAGATTTTTAGCTTCAAATATTTTTTTCAAGCAAATAATGACTTATAAATTCTATGCTATTAATCCAGCAATAACATTTAAATTACATGATTAATGACATAGTATAGGGTCATAATATTTCGATAAGCTAAAAGTCCTTGAAGTCAAAGTTTAAATACATGGAATTAAATTTTTTTAGTAAACGAAATATTTACAAAGGTGTATATATATACATATACATATATATATATATATATATATATATATATATATATATATATATATATATATATATATATATATATATGATACGATAAAACATAACAATATTGTAAAGACCTAGAAGTACTTTGTTATAGACATGTTATCGTTACAGTTTAATCATTTGCTTTTCAATATTTTTTGTTTTTTCGTAGTGTGCATTTTTTGGGATTACATTCAGAGATATACTTTTATTTAATTTTAATTGTTTAAAATATAAATATTTATAGCACAATTATTATCAACCAAATTATTTTGTATTCAGTAAATGAAGAACACATTGAGTAAATGAGAAACTCCCTGTTAGAAAAGGCATATTTAGACAGGTTTAACTTTATAAACATTATTGTTATACATAACTTTCACTGTAATTACATGCACATATGCAAGCAAGAATTCGTATAGATGTACTCACGTATACTCGATATGAATTTGACTCAATAATTAAAATCCCATCTAAATCTAACTGCCTGTCCCATTTATTACATTAACATTAACGAATTGAGAGATAGCAGCTTCACTTACTTTCAATGGACCAATTGTACAACTCTGTCTCTAAATTTGGCACGATTCCTCCATGTTCCGGAGAAAGCATATTCCATCGGCTTATCAAGTCTTCCACTATCCCACCGACGTAATTGCCGTATTTCGTAACTTCTTGAGGCGCAAGTAAGGAATGATTCAAGATCTTTCGCTTTTGTAACCACTGAGGGCCATCCCTGGAACAAGATAAATAACAATTAGTATCGTACAAACTTCAGGGCATGTCACATGTTGACCTGTGCGCGTTGAAAAAGCAACAAATTGAAATCACGATTAATTATCTGATAAAAAATGTACGGATTTCTACCGTGATTGCAAAATCTCTCCAACCGATATTTTTAGGTTCACATTGACTTGTGATAAGGCTTTTTTAAAAGATTAAAAATCGCTTAAATCACCAGAAATCCGCGCCTTCTTCATCGGAAAATAATCATAAATTGAATCTGATTCATTTTCAGCATGGGCAAGTTGACAGTGTTAATGATTCACAAGTCCCATTATTAATCCTTTTTAGTGCCGACAAAAAGTATTGTACTTATGCAAATATTGTGTCATCATTTTGTCGAATTTTCTAAGGTTTGGGATCAAGTTTATGCAAAATAGGAAAAAAAATTCTTATATTTATCAAAATCAAGAATGTTTGACAAAATTGTGAGACAACAGAAACAGCAAAGATGGCGTTTTTGAAGATTAATTGGTACAGTCATTACAAAAATTTTACTTTTGACTTAGTGATGCAAGATCCTTTCATGAAATATAAATAGATATGATGTTCTAGCCGTTATCAATATCTGAAGATTAATCCAAGCAATCTTATCGCTCTAGCGAATGGATTTCCAATTTTTAAGTGCCTGGGAAACCTCTCGCATACTTGCGGACCGCACCTTCATAATTTTTGTAAAGTTCTCCAAATAGCACGGAAGAATCGATATGAAATAATCTGCTCAGTTTTATTATAAAGAGAGGTATTGTTATTACAGTTCCTTAAAACAGTTAGAAATTTTAACTTTATAGCATACATTATTGTAGCTGATAAATATTTGTACATTTTAAACTTAAAAATACACATGAAAAATTAAAAAAAATCTAAATAGAAAATTGATTTTATTAAATTCAAGCAAAATAATCAAAGCTTTTATAACAAGAAATATTTTACAATTGCATAAAAGAGTGAAAATAAAAATAAAGCTATTATACCATAAATAATTGAATCTTGAAGATGATCAATCGATAGTGTTAATATATTTGGATTGATATCAGATAATGACAAGTAGAAAAAATTACCTAAAAACTAATTAAGACTAATAATAGAATAAAAAAATTTAAGAAACGATAATTTATTGAGAATATTCTGGATAGTCACCATCATCAACCAATTTTGTTATTGCTAATCTCAGAAGATAAGACAATTCAAATTTGGAATTCTAGTTCTGTACTAATTTTATATTTATTTCGTTGGAGAAAAAACATACGGAGCTAAGACTTTTCAAAGCGTTCGCGAGTAGCAAAATTGGCCTCGCGGGCTACATTCGGCCCGCAAGCCGCCAGCTGGAAACCCCAGCCTTAGCGTATGCGCTGTCCCGGTACTAACCAGCATGGAATATAACAAAAAGTTAAATAAATAAGCTTTTAATCAACACTTTTGTGAAAAAGGTAAGAATTTATAACTTTTACAAATTTATTTTGAAATAGACTTCTTTCGCGATGCGAATAAGGCTCCAACGATAGGTCATCGTTGGCACTTTTCGCAAGTGTATATATCCTCGTTCGAGACTGAAAGGTTTAATCAGTTAATTTTTCGTGTACTGTTAAACGTATTTGTAATTTTAAAATGTGGAAAAAAAGTTGAAAGTTTTCCTCATAAAAGGTATACTGAGCTGAAACTACGTAAATATTTAACTTTCTGTTACCGAAAACATACAGCAGCCTGGTTATCAAGAAGCTGCAATCTATAATTGTAATAAAAAGTTTAATATTTGATGTCTTTGTAGTCCAGAATAACTATTTATAAGAGAAGGTTACAAAATTTTGGGTATTTGGAAATTTCAAGAACGTCTAATAGTAACCGAAATAATAACGACTTATTAATGTTGCTTTTGTACAAAAATAGTAAACGCCGTAGGTCCTATTTTTATACAAAAATGAAATTATTAATTTTCCAGTCACTATTTAAGTACTGTAAGAAATGTAAAATATAAAAGACGTTGAAAGTCTCCATGTAGAAAGATATACTAGGTTAAAGATACTAAATATTTTTCTTTTAAATTACAACTAGAAAGTATAAAATTATATCGGAAGTATTTATTTTCCTTAATTTTTCAATTGTGTCTAAAGATGTTTTGCTCTGACAGTGAGAAATGTTCACGATGTATTCTAATATCAATTTTAAACCAAAAGCATTGAAATCAAATTGTTTATTTAAGTGGGGACAAAATCTACGATTTTCGTCTTCATAAACATAATAACAGCTAATACTCGACTGAACGTAATACTGACCTTCTCTGATTAAACTGAAGCAGATGTTCAAAAAATTCTAATTATTTCTACTAAAGACGAAAGTAATATAACAATCAGACGCACAATGAGTTTCAAAGCTCAAAGTGTGCTTAAAAACAAATACTTCAGCATTTTATAATGTTAAACTAGTAACAAAAGGTAACATTTATCTATCCAAAAATATTAACTGTAGTTTGGACAACTATAAAGTCAGAATGTGCTGTCTTTAAGGGACTTCTCCCTAAAGTATAGTTAAATTTAAAGTATAGATAGTGAAAGAAAATTCATAACGAAAGATCAGATAATTAATGTGAAGTAACTGCTACAAGTGAGTACAACTTATGTATTAACGGAGCAATATTCTTTTTATCATATAAGAGAAAGTATTATTCGTCAGATATGTTTCTGCAAAATAAAATTTAGTAACAGAGCAATTATTTAAAGTATAATCCACTATTTAATAAAATCAGTAGGTAACATTTTTAAGGCTTAATAGTCTATAACTTCAAAAATACAAGTATTGAATCTTTCAAAGATTTTTCAATTACTTCTAAATCATAACTAATTTACTAACTTAATGTGAGGAACAACTTTATACAACAGGGTTTTTTTCTAATAAAAGCAGAATAAGTAACAATTGTTCAGAAAACATCATTACTTTTATGATCTAGTTATAACTCCAAATTAAGCAAATTACAGAGATTTATATAAGAGTAAAAGTATTAAGAAAAATAATGTTTTTTCTAATAGTCAATAACAAAAATCAACCGAAATTTTAAATGTCTGGAACGTAAAGTTCAAGTGAAACGCATAAAGTTATATTAAAGTTTAAAACAATATCTATTTATAAATCCAAATATATAAAAATTATGATGTTGTTTAAATGCGATATATGTTCATAAAATATATTATTTTTATAGTTAATGGCAAAGATCAGCTGAAATTTTTGGTATACGGAGCTTAAACTTTAGGAGAAATGTGTAGCGTAATATTAAAATTTAAAACAAAAATATTTCATTGGGGATACCAGACATAAATAGCTTTGGCTGGTCATCGAAGATTTAAAAAACTGAATTAAGAACTTCATTTTCTCTATTATGGTGTCTTAAAATTAATCAGTATTTTAGCTTCTCAGTAACCGTATGGAAGATGATGTTTAAAATCTAAAAATGTTTCACAACGGCAAAGATAGCGGAAGTTTCTAATATCTGCAGCGTAAGTTTTAAGGTATATGTTTGATATTTTAAACGAAATTATTTTTATTGCAGATTATCCCAAAGAATAGTATGCAGTATATTATTGAACATATGATAAACCCATTAAACCCATTAATGACCGAGTCCTTTTTGCCGAATGTATGTTGATGAATATGTTAGATCTAATTTATTTTGCAGAGTAAAACTAATATAAAATTTTCATAATAAGTTTAAATACTACAGACATCGTCATTATTTATCAGCTGTTTTTAAAAGCCGTTTATTAGGCCATTTGGACAAAAGAAAAAGTTCGTGAAAAGTGACATATTGGTATCATTTGCAAACTCAATACTATAAAATGAAATTTTACAATGTAAACAGAAATTCGGCTTCATTTTAGCCGAAGTGCGAAAAAATAAATATAAGGCAAATATAAGAAAAACCTAAAATGTAAATCCAAATGAAAATAAATAAAAAATATTAGCAGAAGCACGAAAATTCTGTAGATTGTTTATACGACTGCCATCTACTTTCCATAAAAGAAGTCTCTCTTCATTCAGAGAAAATATAAAAAAATTTCAAACTATTTTTAACCGCCCTTAAACACACTAGGCGTTAATAGGTTTTAATAAGAAGGAAATTTTAACAAACCATTTTACTCCTTTTCGAGTGTAATTTGCTGGAATAATTAATTCTACTATGTTTATATTGATGATTCCATAAGTTTATCTTTTAGCATAAACTAAACTTTTGGTACTTTATACTACATTGTGTTTAATTTCGTACGTTTATGACTGTGAAACAGACTTTTCATAGACCTTTAAATTTTTCTACAGCAAGAGAAAAATTTAATGCCATTTTACCATTTTTTTATCCTTAAACTGTCGCTCTAAATAATAGAATTTGGTCGATTGTTTACAGTTTGCAATAGTCCTTGTTATAAAGAAAAAATAATTCCGAGACTATATAAAATCTTTACCAACTATATTGTAAAAGAACGCTAACCATTAATGGGTTAAACCAAAATATTTAATTTGGAACTCTATTAAAGCAGCCTAAAATTTATCGATATACTCTTGCCCTATAGTTCAGTCATAGAATAATAACGACTTATTAATATTGCTTTTGTACAGAAATAGTAAACGCCGTAGGTCCTATTTTATTTATTAATCAAAAAATCTTAACGGAAGTTTGGACAATTGTAGAGTATAAGTAAGAATGTACTGTCTTTAAGGGGCTGCTGCCTAAATGTAGTAATTAAGTTCTACAGGTGAGTACAATTTATATATTAAAGGAGCAACATTCTTTTTAGCGTATAAGAGAAAGTGTCATTCGTCAGACATGTTTCTGTAAAATAAAATTTAGTAACAAAAACTTTATTTTAAAATAAATGTTTTAAAATTAATGACGATGGTTAGCTAAAATTTTTGATATCTGGAGCTTAAACTGTAAGATATATATGTATGTATATCTATACATAAAATTATATCAAATGTAAAATGAAAATGCTTTGATTACTGATTCCTACAAGGAGTAGTACAATTAATGTCAAATGTCAGCTAAAATTTTCTATGTCTGGAGCTGAAACTCCAAGATATATGTATATATAGAACGTTATATTAAAATTTCAAGCAGGCTTTTATTACGGATCCGTACAAGGAATAGTATTAGAGTGACATTGAAAATACAAGAAACTAAAGTAATAACTTCTCTATAAATGTAGCGACTGTAAATTTACTAGTTCACTTTAGCATAACCTATGTCTGTCGGATATAATCGAGATGCCAAAAGGCGATGTACTTACATGAAAAAGAGTCCCCTCTCGATTCCTTTCTTTTGGTTATAGATCAACCAGGGCTCGGGAACCATGTGTCGCGGGTATTGCTCCTCAGAATTATAAACACTAGAAATGAGTTCCTTATCCCCGACGACTACAGCCTCGACGGGACCGAGTTTCTCTCGGAATATGGAGCCGAGCTGCTTGTGCCTCATGTCGCAGTACTCGTGCATTTTGGCTGCTCCTCCGTACTTCAGGATTTCCATTGTGGTGCCTAGCACCGGCAGTCCTTTGGCCGAAGGTATGGCCAGGTATGGCTTGAGGGTGGCCCCGCCACCTTCTTCCCTCTGCTGCTCCACCTTCTGCCTGAAACCGAAGGGACACTCTGCTGCCGGAGCGGCGGCGGTGCACCGCTTCCGTACAGCCGCCCGCCTCAGCCCGCATTGACGGAAGAGAACACGCAACGCCATCGAGACTCTCTCTTTAACGCGCCTTAAGAGCTCTGGCTCCGACCGGAGGAAGGATCTCTCGGCTTGTGTATTGCGGCTCTCCAATTAGGATCTTATATATAGCAGGAAAAACAACTCTCCGCTCTCTCTCTCTCTCGCCAGCTTCCTTAGCGGACCGGCTTAAACGCGAGCTAACGAGGTTTTATAGTGGTTACCTAAGGTACGTAGTTTATCTGCGCGTAGCCTGGGGTAGCAAGGGGAGGCTCGGAGAGCGCTGATTGGTTCGCGGAGCATACGTTTGCAACAAGTGAGATGCAGCACGTGGGGAGGCCCTTTTTTATTATTTTATTTTATAACTTTTTTTTTTTATTCATCATCATGTTTTTTTTACCTCAACTTTTTAAAAACTTTTTCTAATCCAAAAACCATTTATTTTTACTTTTTTTGGGGAAATCACTAATGGAGGTGATATTCGTGCTATGTGTGACACGTAAATACGCGTGAACATGTGCATGCATACAGATGTAAGTAATTCTCTTTTAAAAGTATTTGAAAACCAGATTCTTTTTCCGATAGAATATTTTACTAGTTTCTCCTGCGAAACCTTCGCATTTCTAATATTTATGTTTTTAATTAAAGTAAGGGAATTTTAAGAGATATTGTATGATATTTCAACCTCACAACACAGTATGTAAAAAAAAAAAATTGAAAGAAAAGTCAAAATATCCTACACATTTTTCCCTTTTCACAATTTATCTGAAAATGCTTTATGTGGTTAAACAGACATAGTACATTTCAAGCCGAAAAGTTTGCGTTATAACAGCCCATTTTAGATTTATTTTAAAATAAAAGTACTTCTCCGTGTAAAATAATTTTTTTTCTAAATCATAAATATGGACTTTATAAATTTTACTTTATAAATTTTATTTAGTTTTTTAAAAAATGTAACTTTTAAAACGCATAAAACATGTACACCAAGTTATGTATATATATATATATATATATATATATATATATATATATTCAATAACCCACAAAAATTTGTTAGCAAAAAGCTAACTTTTTTCACCTAATAGAATCTAATTATATATTTTTTTATTCTAGGAACATCAATTACTTCAATAAAAACGATATATTTTATTTCATATCTTGACAAAGGTTGATTTTTTCTTAATTTTCAGTCTATTAAGGGTTTTTAAACTTTTTAATTTTTAAATGGGGAATTCTTTAAAATTCTGATTTACATAACACAACAAACATTTTATTTCAACTTCCTATAAAAGGTTAGTAACTACTTTACATGTTTGAAAAGTTATCTTGAAAGTAAAAGATATTCATTCTTTTCATTTAGTGTATATACATTTTTACCTTACTTAAAAATATAATGCTAAAGGTATTATAAAGTTTAATGAGTTGTCTATTTAAGTACTTAAGCATAGTATTTGTAC
>CM063507.1:6954902-6969902 GCA_032207245.1 Pardosa pseudoannulata | reverse complement strand
GTCAGTATAGTTATCAGTGGCGGTTCTAGAACAGGACAATCTGGACCTCTGTCTGCTGTAGCAAATTATATTTTGGTTTGAATTTGTAAAACGCTTTCTATATTGAAATAAAAAACTGTACAGTATAATCCTACATTTATTAGAATCTTCGAACACAGATTTTTTATATATTTTTTACAAGATTAAATTAAGATGTCAACTAGAGCAATTAAATGTGTCACGTACAAGTATGTATTTTTACTTTAAAGAAAGATTGTACTACGTAGTGATTTCCGTTAAGAAGTATGTAACGGAGCATAGGTAGGTATGTATATTTTGATACGACTTTCTATGCGCTTTTATAGAAGTTATTGTGTTATTTGGACTCATACTACGTTAAAGGTGGAAATTGCTTATAAAACTGAGTGTTTCCTTACATTAAGGGAGAAACGGCATATAAAACAGTGTTTCTTTACGTTGTGGGTAAAAAGTGCATATAAAACTGTTTCTTTACTTTAAAGATGAATATTGCGTATAAAACTGAGTGTTTCCTTACGTTAAGGGAGAAACGGCATATAAAACTGAGGGTTTCATTAGGTCAAACATAGTAATAACAATAAGTAAGCAGTGTTGGACTTGAAGCTTTAGAGGGGAATAAAATAAACATTTTATGTTTATGCTCTGTTTCAGATAGAAATCAACAACCTTATAGGACAGCCGAATGATCGCCGATTGCTTAGGGTGCTGGCCTTCGGTACTGGAATTCGTGGGTTCGAATCCCACTATGGCATGGATGTTCGTAGCCTTTCGGAATCGGCTATAAGCTGTTGGTTCCGGTCTCATTAGCCCTCGTGTTGCAAAAAGTAGACCGTAGCACTCCAAACCAAACCAAACCTTATGAGACAATGTTACAGTAATTTGAATTGTAAAGGGAAGGGCTTTTAATATTTTTGATCGGCGTGGTAATATTGATAGTCTTTATATAACAGTTGTACTGGATGCCATTTAAATTTGAAGTATCTAAATAATGATTTATCTGTACTTCATACCATTTTGGCACACGATTATTTTAAAGTGTACAACTGTTTAACAGCTTAAAATATCTCACTTCAATGAGTGGAAAAAATATTGCCATGCAAAGAAGCAATGACCTTCTATGAATAGTCCGATTTTCTTATTTATCAATATAAGTAAATTATGATACCTAATCAGATGGTCAGCTCTTAACTTCCTGATATTATCAATTCCGTTTTGAGTGTTGCTACATCCTGTTACGTCAGTCAATTCCTACATTTTACGTCACCATTGAAGCGGTTAAAAAATCATATGTATCTTTGTATAAAGAAGTTCTGTTTTATAGATTATCAGTATGAACTACTATCTTATTCACCGTTTTTATAAATTGTGACGATACATGTAAGAGTGAAGGGTAATTTTAACAAACAGATTTACTAAATTACTGGTCTCTTCGCTTCAACCTTCGGACTGTTTAATTTAGGTTCCCAAATGATGTACATATTTCAAATTAAAAAAAATATACACTATATATCACAAAAAAAATTTCAAAAATAAAACAGCCAAATAAATTCTTAATTGATCCGTGCACTCGGCTTACGGAAAAGTATCCTACTTTTGGAATGCATAGAGAACAAATAGAAATACATACAAAGGATTATATATATATATATATATATATATATATATATATATATTTACATATACATGCATATATAAATTTATATGTATATGCATATATATATTTATATGCATATACATATATATATATATATATATATATATATATATGTTTATTTGCATATACATATATATTATATATATATATATATATATATATATATATATATATATATATATATATATATATATATATATATATATATATTTATATGTATATATATATATATATATATATATATATATGTGTGTGTGTGTATTTTTATATGTATAAAAATATTCTTTTTAATTTATTCCAATTCACAATTCTAAGCCTCTAATATCAAGTAGATATTCATGAAAAATCTACTATATTCATCTTAAAGTCGTCGGAGAACTGGTAGACACAGGCAAGAAACAAACGTGCATTTGTTCATTTGTGAAAATGATATCTTAAATAAAGAGAATAACCATGTGCTTAATTTCTCACGAGAGAAAACTTGTATGGCGATTCTGGTATCGCCCATAGCTAAAAGGTGGTAGAAAATGGGCATACAAAGGCATAGAGATAACAATGTTCCCCAGTTTTCACAGATAATTAACATACAGTTCATTAAAGAAGTATAAAGGACGTTTTTAGGAATTATCAATTCAGTCTTTCGTTTTGAGAAGTAGGGACAAAATGCAATCTGAATGTATCCCGTTCTTGATTCAATATCGGTAGCTGGGAAAGTTGATTAAGAAAAATGGAACTTGATTTATGAAAATTATGAAGAAATTTAAGGATGGTAATTTTTTTATATTATATATGTAGATATATTACATATTATATATATGTATATACATATATATTATATATGCATATATATATAATAATATGTATATATATATATATGTGTGTGTGTGTATGTGTTTAATAATGATTGTCATTCTAACGCTTACCTGCTTTAGGCAAACTGTGCTACGGAAGTGAGTGTTATGTGACCTGGAATAGGTGAAGATTCTTGCAAAGACTATCACCAGGTCACAAAATTTGGAGACAACATTTTTGTAATTCAATTATGTAAAGGAAAAAAAGAAATAATATGTATGCCAATCTTATAAAAGTTAAATCGGCATCGTAATTATAAAACCTTTTTTATACAGTATAAAAATTTTACTCCCCAGGGGTCTTGTCCCCTACGAGGTGTGGGAATACGCAAGGTGTCCCACACTCTAAGGAAAAACTTCGGACACAAGGGCGGTAACGAATAGGTAGGTGGTGCTGTGCTCGACCTCTGGTGGTCAGTCCTTGTGGTGTAAAGAAGCATGAAACCAGTACAATAACTAATTAAAAAACTCTATTTTAGATTTAATGAAAATGTGAGAAAAAGAAATATATCCTGTCAATATTTCAACGTTGGTCGCATATGCCAAGAGGACAGCAGGTGATTGGGTTTAACGGAGAGCTTGCCAAATTGTTTCACATGGGCAACAGTCAATTCCCCAATTTGGACACCGAATGCAAACTACCAAGCCTGTTCAAAGTGGAAATATTGTAAGTGTCTGCCTTTATTTAATTATTTATATTTTATTAAATATAAAAACATCCTAAAGTGTAAAGTTCTTCCATTAGTCATTATCCTAATTTCAGGCAATATTATGGCCGAACGATGGCCGATTGGTCAGGGTGCTGGCCTTCGGAACCGGAGTTCGTGGGTTCAAATCCCACTAAGGCATGGATGTTCGTAGCCGTTCGGAATCGGCTTTAAGCAGTAGGTCCCGGTCTGATTAGCCCTCGTGTTGCAAAAAGTAGACCGTAGCGCTCCAAACCAAACCACGCAATATTATGACACAAGTGTCAAGTTGAGATGCCGTGTACAGCACCATCTAACAGTTTTCTTCCATAGTGTCCTACATATATATGATTTTTAACGGTACTAACGCTATATTATTTCAAACGATATATATATATATATATATATATATATATATATATATATATTGGAGTTACGACGGATGATTTGTAGTCATTGCCGATTGGTATTGTAAAACAAGACATTGTTTTCAGTTACAAAAGATATTTATTGTCACAGCGTCATTTGGATGGATTTCCACTTCATTGTACTAAAGGGACGAACTGATATCTAACAGGAAAAATCTAAGAAAGATACGTCGAACAGTTTAAGGGAATATCTAAAAAATATCGCTGGAAAAATCTAAGAAATTTCCGTGAAAAATCTGTTTTTCCTTTTTAGTTTAGAATTTCCTTAATTAACAATTAGGGCACTATAATGCTTTAATTGATCAGACCTCTTTCCTGAGGTCTTAATCTGTAGCCGTAGTAATAAGTTTAGATTAGGTCTTAAAAGAGGAAAGAGCAAAGAGACGATGGGATTTTGCCCTTGATTTAGATTTGAAAATTCCTGAGAATTTTCGTAATGAAGGCTTTCGGATATAAATTTACTTCGCTACGATTGAACTATGAAATTATGGGAAGTTCCTGACAGTATATTCCTTTTTTCGGGGTATTATACAAAATATCGATAATTGTTTAAGGATTTAGTTTGCTTTTCCCTTACAACAAGTTACAAAATCTATTTTTACAAGAATAATGACTAAACTACATTCTCAAATTTTAATATCCATTTCGAAATGAAAACGGAAAATCATTTTTTTGAAAGTGCACTAACTTATCTTTTTTCTGAACGAATACTACTATTCTTTCAAACGATCTCGACAAAAACGTATTTATAGGGGGGGGGGTCCAGGGGGTCAGTATTCTCCTCGAAATAATATCAATATTTGTATTACAAGATTTTTTAAAAATCTTATTCAAATCTGTGCACATCGCCAGTTTCCATTGCAAGTATTGAAATATAGTTTTAATCATGAAAGGAGTAAAAACAATTTTTCAATAGAGCTGGTCACAAGAGGGAGGTTGACAAATTTAATATTACATTCAGTGCATAATTATAAAGGCATAATTATAAAGACTTGAACAATCTGGACTTACTGCTATAAATCGGTAGTTTATAAATTAATAACTGTGTAATTTTATTTCTAGTTTTCTTATCACTCCACATGTGTAATTTTGTAAAACAAATAAAAGGATACGTCATAATTCCATTATTATTTTTTTTCTATTTTCTTAATTATCAATTTATTATTAAAATTACTTTAGTTGAAATTTATCTGGTAAAAATTTAGAGCATAAATTAAAAGACACACTGTGATAGCAAATGTACTTTTTCAAGGAACAATAAAATTATTTAGAACATTACTGATCAGTTTTATGACCTATTATGCATCTATGCAAAGCTTTGAATGTATATATAAGACTCATGTATGTGTGTGTAACAAAATGTATTTTACGTGATTGAAACTTCACTGTACTTTGGATTAAGACTTTGATCCTTCCCGAAAACAAATTCTGACTAAGTCACTGGATCTCATGACAGCGGTGAAAATCTAGCTATGGTCTGAGCCTTCTAAACACTCATGTGTTCGTCAAGAAATTCATTTCTTCGATATTAATACATTTTTCACTTTTCTCGTCACCTTGTAAGCAGGGACGTAGAGTTCCCAAATCTTGCTGCTTAATCATAGTTTAAAACGGATGTGCATTGTTTTCAGGGATATTGGATTTTGATTGATCTCTCAATTTCTGATATCCCACTTCCTTTCGTTCGATTGTTTTTATTTCTATGTGATTAACTGCCAGTCTCTTACCAAGTATATCCTTAGAAAATTAAATACGGCTTTAAAATGTTTAATAATAGTCCTAGGTATGATGTATATATATATATATATATATATATATATATATATATATATATATATATATATATATATATATATATATATATATATATATATATATATATATATATATATATATATATATATATATATATATATATATAGATAGATAGATAGATAGATACATAATGAGAGTAGGAAAAAATATGTCAATTAAAACTAGATAAAATTTAAATAAATAAATGTTTTCAAAAAACAGTCCAACTAATAGTATAAGACACATTTTAAACACAATCAGAGAAATGTAATTACTTTAAAAAGTTTTAACAAATTTAGCAGGTTATTATTACAAGAAAATATATCGAATAGTGCCTAACTTTAAAAGTCAACAGACCCGACGAAGGTCATAAAAAAACTGTCTATTTCTCTAACGCCTCTGACTGATCTCTGAAACCTTCTTAGATTATAAAAGAATCATCTTGCAAAATAACATGAAGATCGGTCCAGCATTTTTGTATTGTAATTAAGAGTTACATTAGTGAATTCCCTCGCTGCTATCGGTGGGCTACCGATGGAGAGGCTATACGTTTGCAGTGTCCTATCTCATTCCGACCCTGGTTGGATAGGTCGAGTTTACAGCCTCCATTACTTTGATGAGGGGAGTGAATTCTCCGGAATGTTCGTCCCTCAGTACAATTATTAGGCGATCACGGAAGGAAGGGCACAAAAAGGAACCAGAGTAAACAGAGGCTGATTGACCATATTTTTAGTGATCCCGGTACGCCATCTTCCCAGAATCTATAACACTAGCGTTGTAGAAATAATGTAATCAAGCACTAGCACTATGTAGACATGACCAAATTGATAAAATAGAATAAACAGATCTGTAAAGATGTTTAAGTTTCAGTTTAAAAAAAGTAATATAAATTGTCGTGAATGGCAAGGCTTCTCTCGTTAAATCTCATTTTTTTTCAATTTTACTTAAGTATCAACATTTTCTCCACATTTTCTGGTTCATAGTTTCTCTTGTGCTGTGTTGTATAATTGCGTTTTTATTTTTTTATCATTATATCCCATAGCAGGGCATAATAGGTATACATGGCGAATATACGTACATACAAAGGATAATACAAAGTAACATTAGAGATAGAAGATGCACACTTGTAACCAGATGTACAACTGTTTTCAGTTTTTTTAGTGCACCTTTTGAATACCTATTTTTTTTCTTGAGCACATTCAAAACTCAATATAAATATATTTAACAATGCATCGAAAAAAATCTAAACAGTATTAGTATAACTAAATATTCCTAATTTCAAACATACGTGTTTATTCAGACAATTATGAAAGTTTGGGGAACGGATTTCTAGAATGTTGAAATGTTGTCTGAAAGGTGATGAAATAGTTTTCAAAAGCATGTTTTCAAAATCAGTAACCAGATGAATTTGCATAGTTGTATTTTTTATTATATTTCAGAGAATGTGATTAAAAATACTTTTTGTCATTTCAATTGTTTAGTCTGTGAAAATCTGCTTTATCGTGCGAATTTTTAGCGAAATTACATTCACTGTATTGTTTCGCATTCATTTAAGTCTGGCTTTTCATTGTCACCTACTAGTGTTATATTAAATTTCATTTACGCTTGGAACTTCGTGTGAGTCTCATATTTTGATAGGAAAAAGCAGTCTGAAAACAAAGTATTGTTTGACATAAAATTCTGAGGTATGTCAAAGAATTTTGAAAACACATTTATCATATCTATTTT
The DNA here is from genome assembly GCA_032207245.1 of Pardosa pseudoannulata. Classification (NCBI taxonomy): domain Eukaryota; kingdom Metazoa; phylum Arthropoda; class Arachnida; order Araneae; family Lycosidae; genus Pardosa; species Pardosa pseudoannulata. The sequence goes on along the minus strand of CM063507.1, from coordinate 6,962,743 downwards.
ACTAAGATTTTGTATGGGAAAATAAAACAGTACGAGAAATGTATTGTTGCCTTGTTCGACAGACAAATTTAAGAGAAGGATAGTAGGCAGTAGGGGCTGATAAATTTACCTGTTTTTTCATTTACCGCTAACTCAGTAAATGAAAATCTAAATACCGATTTACTGGTACTATACTAGTGACTTTTTTTCTAGTAAGTAAACAAAAAATATGTAAGTTTCAGGTACTAAATGACTAGATTGATTTAACTGTGTCATCAAAGTTAAATATCAATCTATATAAATCCAAACACAAAATATTGAGAAAGAATATAAGATGCAAATCTTTAAATCTCGATATAATCTCCTTTTCTGCCATCTTCCGCTATTAAAACTAACTATACCGGGGGAATGTGTTGAAAAACTGTATGTTTCATGCTCTTTGGTCTCACAACCCTCTACTAAACGTATGGGTGATAAGTTTGGTTTCAGATTGTGGTTCGACATTCCTTGCCACTGCAGCTTCTAAATAAAATATATAGACAGACAATTAATTTTGTAAAAAGATGGGTTGTGACGTCGCGACTATTTATTTTCAACTTACAATAGACACTCCTGGTAGAACAACATAGGCGTGTTCTAGTCTAAGAAGGTGACAGTACTAGACAAAAGAAGTTTTTACCGGTCCAACCTTTACAGGCTTTCATTAATGATTGAAGGTGTTAGACAGGGCCGATGCAGACAGAATTGTGCCGAATCCTAAACTAGCGGGTGTCCCTTTTGTGACGGACTGACTAATGAAGCTAGGTGACCGATTGAAGTCAGCGGGAATGAAAAAACCAGTGAAGAAAGAAAATGAGGAAGTTTTCTAAACGAATGTATTTTTTTTTAATTTTATAGATATTTATTTTAATTTTATTTTTTTTTCCATGGAGGTTTCATTTCCTTAATGTCGGCTTGCCCTGAGCTGACAGTGTACACTCAGTAAAACTTGCATTTTGGAAATCTGTTATTTTGTAGTACATTTTTATTTTAAAACCTAAAAATTGCCTTAACAAATATAATCTTTTTAATATTTGCCATGTTTAAATATTTGCCATGTTTTAATATTTGCCAAGTTTTTATTAATTGTCTCGGGGTTTTTAAAAATTGTAGACACCGAAAAAATTTGATTCTACAATTAATTCTTTAATATATTTAAACTAATAATATATCTAGAACACGTGTTAAAGACTGATTTTTAGAGTATATAATAATTGTATAAATTACGGGTTATTTAACTTGATAGTCTTTTTAAAATTACGATTTTTACCACAAACCGTAAAATTGAAAAGAAAATTTTATGATTAAATCTGTTTGAAACTTCCCATATTGAAATGTATGCTCATATCCATAGAATGATTAAACTTCATAATAAATGAGGCATCAATTAGTTCAAAACATCATTTGAAAATAGAAAAATTAGAACTTTTAATTTAATTGTTATTTTTAAAAGCATATTGAAATTATTAGTATATATTAATTATATTATTTCATTTTACCGATATAGAGGATATAATTAAATATAAGAGTTTTCAAAAAGATAAATTTATTAGGTTTCTAAAAATTTTATGTAGGCTGATGCAAATTATAGTTTTGAGAGAAAAAACGTAAGATAAAAAATCCAAAGGAGACAAATAATTAATAGTCTGTAAACCAATGTACAACTTATGTTCTAGAAGTTTTTCAATTTAATATCATGAACATGCTGAAAATAATAGAAAATAACAATTCATCATAATTTTCCTATTTTTTAAAAGTATTTAAAACTTTCATGACACTTTAAATTATTTCATGATTTGCTCTACCTTCAAAATTATCTTAAGATGATTGTAGACTTTCAGTTATATGGAATTTAACTGAAAATTCAATATTTCTATCTTTATTATGATATTATTATAAGTAATAGTATCTATATATCTATCTTTGTATCTCTATCAATAATGATTCCCGGTGGCCGATTGACAAAAAAATTATTATCTTGCTGATTATATTGATTATAACTGGAATCAAACCACGTATTATGCATTGTAAATACAAGAAAATTTATATTACAGAATCATGGATGTTTATGAATGAAAAAATAAAAATTATTTGTTCTTGGGTTGCTAATTTTAAAATAATTCGTTCGTTGGATGAATACATATATACCTTTGCAGTTAAATACAGTTTAAATTTCATTTCAGTTATAATCTTAAGTTATATGATATTTTTTGCAGCACTTTCATGAATTAAATTAGCTTCGTTCAGTGTACAGTTTTATCTCAATTTTAAATTAAAAAACCTTAAGTGATATTTAAAAATGATGTTAAGAATACATCAGTCATATTTCAAAATCATTATTTTTATCTATTTCAAATTGTTGTGTTATATATTAGATATATAATCTTTTGTGATGACTTTTAGTTATTATTGGTATACATACATGTTAAACGTTTATATAGTTATAGAAGATCAGGGATATTTTCTGCATCCCAAGAAGATTCTTTAAATACCTTAATAAACAGGGAACTACTGTAGCGAAACACAATTATACACCCAATTTGGGTAATATGAGTTAAAATAAAAAATAAAAAGGGTGTTTTATTATACACCATACTATACAATAACTATCCATAACCTTCAGTACAAATACTAATAATTGTAAACCTTTTCAAAAAGGTTGTTCTTTTTAAAAATTTTAATCACTTCAGGTGCATTTCTTGCTCTAATACTTTTGATACTTAATAGTGATTAATCTTATATCAAGTAAAATCAAAGCTAGTTCAAATTAATATGTGTCGAACTTCAAAATCCTTCCTATACTTTGAAAGAACTTTAGTCTCTATCAACTTTCAAAACAACTTTCATAACGATTTATATGCAGAGAAAATCTATTTTTTCGCTTTATTTAGTATTTTCCGTAAACTCTCACGATACGGACTAAGTTTTTACTTTGAGATTTAAATAATATCTCATAAATAAAAAAGACCAATTTTGTGTAAAATAGATGCAGGTAGATTCTTTAATTACTCGTAATTCATAATTCTAAAAATATTACTATTTTTCTCTGAAATGTTTATAACTTTTACATAAATATATTGCTAATGACATTTCAATTTTTCAAGATTATTCCTGAAATGCTTTTCTCCCTGTTTTGGTCGAAATTGGAGCTAATATTACTTCTGAAACACATCTTTTTTCTTCCTTGTAAGAAATAAAAGAAATATTCAAATTATGAAAAATCTGAGTCTTTGGATTTCAACAAATGTACTCATTTTGACTATGTCTGAGTTTTGATAAGATTTAAAGGTAAGACGTACTTTGTACGTACGTACAAAGCAACTCTGATATAGGACTTTAATCACTACTTAAAGTATTTTTACTAGTTCCGTCATGACATATAACGTAAAAACGGTTAGCCCTAGAAGGTTGAATTTTTGAATTTAGGAATGACATAACCTCACTCGCAGCTAACAAAGAAGGGTATATAGCTACCTAAGGCTCAAGGAGGGTAAGAATTTTGTATTTAGGGATGTTATAACAAAAAATTTCAATATCACGTATATCAACGCTGCCGGGCACAATTGAAAAACGCTTACTGTTGTCACATCTAGTTGGGTAGCTCTGTTTGATTGTAATCCTCACTCTAAAAACGAAAAATCTCAATATAACGCACAATGACGTTGCCGATGTACAACAATTAAGACAGAAATATATTGAGCAATTTACATGCAGTTCAAACACTAGTTTCCTATTAATTATAGTAACAATATGCAATAGTATAATAGTATGTTAAATAATACATACATACAAATTCTAAGATTATTCTCAGGGCTTATCCTAAAATCAAAATAAAACAGTTTGTATAATTTGATAGGCATACAAGGGAGTCATAGTGTAAATATCGGATTTTTTAAAGTTTATTTTGAACGAAGAAAAGCAAGTAACCAATACGCTTTCATTCTATTAAACATGAAAGTTAATTTTACCCTGTAACAGTTTATATATATATATATATATATATATATATATATATATATATATATATATATATATATATATATATATATATTTGAATTAGAAAACGCCTCCGAGATATGACAATAGCGTTTAAGAGTTAAAAACGAAGTAAATTACTTTTATGAGTCATCTGACTCATATCCCTTGAAAAAAGTTCTGTGTATGCCAAATATATTGTCTATTTCGATAGACCATATACCTTTGAATATTTAGTAAAATTATAAAAAAAAATATGTATGACGCCTAAATTCTGTTTCAACTCTTATAAAATCTTGAAATAATATGTCTGTATTTATTATAAGAAAAATATGTAGAACAATTAATACAGTATTCAAAAATATATTGGTAACTTAATTTTTAGCAATATAACTGCATTGTTAATATAAGTTTTAACGTACAGTTTAAATGAAAGTGATCTTAAAAGTACAATCCATAAAATGTTTTAAAAATACAGAATTCCTTTTATATGAGATGAAGATTCTATGTGAAAATCTGATTAAAAGAACTACTTTGGTGTTCATATTTAAGATTACAAACACAAGAAATAAGATATTTTGACAAACAATAGTTTTAATGCATGACACTTTAGTACTCTAATACTCATTCATATGGCGTTAAATGGTAACAAAAAATTGCACAGGGGTTTAATATAGACTGCTACAGAAATCAGGGAAATAATGGTCAAAATAGGATAAAACATAACTGTTTATTGCTTCGTCTAATAAGATGTATCGCCACCTCTTACACCTATACAACCATAATATTGATATCTCATAATGTAAATGAGGTTATTGATTTCAGATTGGGGCAGCAATTCCCATTATTTCAGAAGCTCCGATTTTAACGTCTGGAAAATCCTTAAAGTATTTTGTCGACATGCAGTGACTATATAGAGAAACTCACAAGTGCTCTATGGGATTGAGATCCGGAGACGTCCTTAGCTACACCATATGGCGAATACCCTCTTCTTCCTGATAATATTCAAGAAGTGCAGCTCTGTGTTACAACACACAGATGCACTTCTTGACGCTGTGTTCTCACCATGTCGATTTTATCGTCCATGAAAGCTATTTGGTTCGTCAAAAGCCTCACGTTGGGTTCGAGAATTTCCTTCCTATAGCATCATTGTAATAGAGAAGATAGGATCGTCTAATATGGTGCCTCTCCATACAAGGATGTCAAAGTGGTGGGTTTCACTGATGTTTTCAGAATGATAGCGTCTCCCAATTTAAAACCAGAAGAAGACTCGTTGAGAATCAGTTTGTGTACTGAATCTCATCAGTGAAAAAGACACGGTTCTAATCCTCCTCTGTTCAAGAATGATGTTAACGGGTCCAAGATAGACGTGTTCTTTAGTGAAACTGCATGAGGAAGCACACTTCAATGAAATACCTCTCAGCTAACCTTCTCTGCACGGTTTGTATCAATATCATTGGTCCAGACGCAGGAGTGAGGTAGTGAGTAAACTTCCCAGCAGTCAGTGCGCTATGGCACAGTGAATTTAAGCCTACCAAACCCCCGAAAGTTTTTAACCTCTTTGGCCATCTAGTCCAGATCTCAGAGTGATAGTACCAGTTGCTTGAAACTATTACCATTAACTTAAGATTACCATACGCACAGCAATTCATCGTTTAAACGATTCTGTGCAGTCATTCTAACTGCAATCTCTATGGATGGTGTTGTTTTCTTTAAAAGAAGGAATCTCGCTCAGCTATTTGTTAGTTTCTCAGAATACTTCCGCTTTAGACTTCGAACTCCACTTGCACTTACTTATATTTTAATTTAATTTTATTATTCATTTATATAATTTATTTTTATTATTTATTTATTTAATTAATTTAATTTTACTTATTTTTTATTTATTTTGTCAAAAACTCCTCTTCTACTAAGCTTAAAATAAAAGCATTAAGTGAAATCTTTTGCCAAATTACACAACATATATCATCAGTTTTTAAAATAATAGTGGTATTTATTTCTAACTACTGCAAAAAATGTGCTAGGAACTCTAAATTGGAAAATAACATATAATATAATTATGACTAATTAATTATTAAAAAACTGAAATGTGTAGTTATCTGAATAATTTGTTTTACAGATAACAAATATGTACACACATAATCCAAAACTATATAAAATAAATTAGGCTTATTGAGCAGAACATTTCAAGCCTCATGAATCGTTATTTAACATATAATTTTAATTTCTTGTATATTAATGCTCCACATTTTATTGTAATCAATTGTGAAAAATTTCAAAATGTTATTATAGTTGCAATAGGATTAAAAAACTTTATGATGTTTTGTAGAATTTTACTTTTTATTTAACATAAAGTTATGAAAATATCCATCTTAACTGATAATAAATGTAGCACAATGCAGAAGAGTTTCGGCAATAATCTATGGTATATTACCACGTTCAGATTGAATTAATTTATATACAACTTAATTGAAAATGACTTCAGAACTACATGCCATACAATTATTAATTATCTGAAGAATTGTTTTCATTTAAGAAATTACAATTTTGGTTAAATTTAAAGAAAAAAATTATTTATTAACCATTAAAAATAACCTGGAAATTTAACTGCCTGAATGATATTAATCTATTCTATAGATAATAAAACTATACTAGCAGAAAAATAGATTGTGTTTATCTTGTATGTAGATTAATTAAAATTCTTATGGATCGTTACATAACATATAATTTATTATTCTTCTAAATTAATTGTTCTATATCTTCATGAAATAAAATAAGTTAAATAACTTCACCTTTTTTTAGAATTTAAAAAGTCTAAAATTCCTTCTAAAATATCTTTCTATAATGTTACTGAATTTTGAAAATCTTATAATTGGTCGAAACACACTTTCACGAAGTATCATAAAAACAGTACCACAAATTTTTTCTGTAATTTATTATAAAATATCAATTAAATTGTTGTTTTAGATTTTTCTTGTATTTGATTTATTAATTAAATTACTAGCTTAAAATGTGTGTTTTTTCTATATCCAGAACAAATTATTTCCTGTTTCATTACCGGTAAAAATAAATCAGAGAATATTATCCTTTAACACACAGTTGTAGTTCATATTTTGTGTAAATCATCGTTTGGACATGAAAAAAAATTATGCAGCATGTTTTATTTGATATATATTTTTTTAATTTGTTAAGTTATTTGTTCTGTGTTTCAATTCATAGAGAAAATACTAGTAAGAGACATGTGTTTTGACAGATATTAATTAGGATTTTAATTAGGTTTTTTCCACAGTGAAGTTACCTTATGTAAAACACTTAAATATTTAACCATAATCCGATTTTACACACAGTATATGCTTTACTGAAATAGTTCGAGTATGACGTGCTTCTTTAGACGGTATGAGAACCCCTAAGTTATCGGATTAAACTTTTCATAGAACATCTTCATTGAATTTTGGATCCCGAAGTGAATCCGAAGTCGTCTTTACCTCCGAATAGATTTCTAATGCCATCTGTCGGGGAAAGAAATTATCAACTGTTGGCCATTGGGAAACACCAGTTCTCCCTTTACAGTAGTGTTCATATTTCTTTCAAAAAGGGGGTTACATTTATCAAAAAGACCAGTTTTAATGCAGTCGTCATACTCAGACTATTTGTCAGTAAGGCATACATAATGTGTAAAAACGAATTATGCTTAAATATTTAAGAGTTTAACATAAATTAATTTCACTGTGGAAATATCCTAATTAGGATATAACAGTTGAATTTACTGAACAAATAACTTAACAAATAAAAAAATATGTCAAATAAAACATGCTTCATTTTGGGAGGTTGTTTTTTTTTTTTTTTTT
>CM063507.1:6947402-6949902 GCA_032207245.1 Pardosa pseudoannulata | reverse complement strand
TAATACATACCTATTTCTTTTATTTCTATTTTAGATCAGTACCCATCGCATTATTTGCACATACATTACCGGTCATTTGTCCGGTTGGGCTATGTTTAGTGTTAATTAACCTATTATTTCTTTATTTATACCTTGAGCGAGTGTTGAGTACACATAAAACGTTTTAAGCCCAAATTGAAGTCCCAGTTCACCAACGATATAACCAAACATTGAACCTATTCCTTTATTTTTCATTATTATCTTCAATTTGGTCTTTATTGCGTATTATGTATCTTTTTTATTTTAGTTTTGCCTCATTTTATGACTTTATGAATCTGTATTTAAATTTATCTTGTTGTATTTGCTCATATAATTATGAATGTTAATTTGGTAAATATAGTGTATATATATTTTTAATTTGAATATATCATATTTAGATTAGCCGTAGAAGAAATAACATTTTATGAAATTATTGTATATTAGTTTTATTAGTTCATACTCAGTTATTTTTATGCATATATATATATATATATATATATATATATATATATATATATACATATATGTAATGTATCAAAATAGTTATACTTAAACTATCTCTTAAAAATTCTCCTTTCCAGTTCATATTCCTTCAAACCTATTTTCCCAGCCACAAAATATCTTAATGGAGTGTCCGCGACTTAGAATTCTTCCAACCCATTTCGCAAACTTTCTCTGTAATAGATTCAATTTTTCTATCAACTCAAAGCATTTTCCAGCTGTCGCTGGCAAATGGCTAAGTTTTTCCCCTGATCTATGTTACTTTTTATTGTTAAATTCGCTGACTAAGTTGTCGGTTTCTTGGAAAAATTCTATTTGTCACTCGCTGTGGGGTCCAACTCTGTAATCCACACTTATTTCCTCTTATGCCTTTGACTGTTAAATATGTCGTTTTAGAAGCTCTTAACTAAAATTTAAGTTGTGCTCGGAAAACCGTGTTTTCTTTGTGGAATGGCACGACTACAACCTGCCATTTTCAATAGTCTAGCTGTCTAGGCTTCTCCTTGCCCAACAGGCCCGGGCAATTAAATAAAATAGGGGTTTAATTCGATGTGACCGGAGGATTAATTTTCGCGTATATACACCTACATATATTCTCTTGGCAGGTGAAGATAGGGACTTTTCGTGCTTTCAAATGTTAAACTATTAAGATGTAAGTAAAAGTTTCGATCACTATCTTTCAACGCATATGAGCCATAATTTTAGTGATTATTGCTAAATTTGTACTTTGCATTTAAGCATTTACCAGATACTTTCCCAAATGATTTTTTTTATTGCATCACTTAAAATTAAAAATATCGTTATTGAAAAATGCTCAGAAAATTACAGGGAAATTATTTAAAGAAAACCGAGGTAAAAATAAAAATATTAAGACTCGGTCTCATGATAGTCGATTAAAAGCTATGTTGTATCTCTACAGTAAGTTTTCGCTGATCAGTTCTAATTTAGTATCGTAAACCCAGGTCTAATCCCTTTTCATAAATAAAATATAAAATACTTTTAATTTCGCAAATGGTCAGATTATGCAATGGCAAATAAATTTAGTTTTTGAATAAACGGAGAAATGAAATAAAAAAGAAAGATACATGTAAAATGGAAATACATTATATAAAGTAAATCTAGTTAAAAAGCTATAAAACCCACATTACCTTCGAAGACATTTAAAACACTATTACATGAGAATTAAATTACTTAAAAGATTTTATGTTTTAATACGCAAATACAAGTAAAACATTACATCCCATTATTATATGATGAATTGTCCAGGCAGAAGGAGGTAAAAAAAAAAGCTCTCTAGTTCTCTCCTGGCCTTCATTTACAAACAATTTGCCTAAGTTTGGAAAAGAATAAATTAGGACCAACTAAGTCACTCACAGGATTTCACAGGAAGAATTAACATCCGAAGTACCTGGGCCAAGCCCTCTAGTCAGGAGTTACTGACTATAATACACAGACACTACTGACGTTGAGTTGGCATGACAACATAGAATTTTAACTTAAGGGAGGGAAAGCTGAATAAGGAATTAAAAGGTTGCTTAAATTTAGCAGAAAGAATATAAAGGGCACGAAACAAATAAAAATAAAAATAATGTAATAAGTTAAAGGGTGTGTAAAACCGTACTGAATGGACTGAAATGATTTAAGTAAATACAGTTGTAATAAACAACTAAGTTATCCTAACTAAATCACTAAAATTCAAAATATACAGAATATTTTTCTGGTTAGAAGCTAATATCTAATTCTTGGAAGATAACGTTTTATAAAGTTTTTATTTTGGAATTTACTTTTAGAGCGGATTCTTATGTAAGTTCCGTCTTATGTCAAAATTCGTTGTTAGTTGTAAAATATTATTATGAAATTTTAGAATTTTTTTTAGAATTTGTCCATTAAAGATGTAGTTTTGCCAGTATGGACCCTTATAAAGGATCCCTCATGCGTTTCACCTTTCTGATTTGTTCTTTTATGTAACTTTTTAAGGGAT
>CM063507.1:6877402-6942402 GCA_032207245.1 Pardosa pseudoannulata | reverse complement strand
TGAAAGTAACAAAAATATATTTTAGGTTATTGTTTGTTTGGTTATTTGTTTTGAATTTGTTTTGTTTTCTTCCTTAGTTCATTTTTTGGTTTTAAATAAATATATGTTTTTTATGGTATTTTTTTTTGCAAGAATTTATCAAGTTTTATAGATCATTATTTATGAACAGTTTTTGTTATATCAGTCTCTTCCTGTGTGATATAGATAGAAAATTCCCTTTACCCTATATAAGCTATTAAATATCTTGTCCCAAATTTCATATTCTATAAATTATATCCTACGATGATTAAAAATTGCAGCTTATCACTAAGGAGGGCATAAGGCAATATTCAAAGTCGTTTTTATTTTAATATTTTTTTCTTGTATAAAATCAACAATGGCATAGATTTAAAGTAACTTAAGTTGATTTAAAGGCTATCGAGATGAAATTTTTTCATTATAATAGCCTATATTTGTTTCAATAGAAAATAAATATTCTCTGCTTATAATAAAATTTTTCGCTTTTTGTCTAACTCTACAAAAATTATTTAGTTTTCTTATGTGAAGCGATATTATTTTTAATAAACATTAAATATTTATATATACCAAGTAAAAAATGAATCCGATTATCCCCAAATAAATTTTGTAATTTGTAAATTAAAAACGTATTTTTATATCAAATAGAAGCTAATTATCATTTCTATTTCGTAAAATATAATTATATTAATACGAGTAGTACATTACTTTATAGTATAATAAAAGATACTTTGTAAATTTTCAATTTCTTCAGATATTTTAATTTGTTAATTTTAAAATGTCTGATACCTTTAGAATTTTGAATTTACATGACAAAAAAAGATATTTACTTTTATTTGATATAAAAATTTAGTTTCCTATGCACATATATCAAAAGTACACTTACCAGTAATAAAATTTAATATTCAATTTCTTAAGATATTTTAATTTTTTTCCAATTTTAAAAATCAGATGCCTTTAAAGTTTTAAATTTACAGATTTAAGAATATATTTATTTCCAATTTCATTTAAAAATTTAATTTGCACTACATATATTTCAAAAGTTATCTTAGATCAGAGATTTTCAATTTATTAGCTTTCAATTTCTTAATGATTTTAATTTTTTTAATTTTAAAATGTCACATGCCTTTCAATTTTAAGTTAACAAAATGAAAAAAAAATATTTTCTTTCAATTTGATAGAAAAGTTAAGTTTCAACTGCACATATCTTAAAATTTATCTCGTCAATAAGAAAAATTCTTGCACATATTTAAAAATTATCTTGCGGAAAAAATTTCATTTTTTTCCTTTTGTGTACATTTTTCATATTACTATAAAAATATACTACTTAAATTTTGGTTTGTTTGGTTTGGAGGGCTACGGTCTACATTTTTGCAACACGAGGGTTAATGAGACCGGGACCTACAACTTAAAGCCTATTCCGAACGGCTACGAACATCCATGCCACTGTGGGACTCGAACCCACGAACTCCGGTACCGAAGGCCAGCACACTAACCAATGGGCCATCGTTCGGCTATACTACTTAAAAGGATCATAATAATATTTTTTTAATTTAGACCACTATTATAGAACTTGTAAAAAATTCATACTAAAAAGGAGAAAAAACAATTTATTTTATGGCGAATCCAAAAATTTTGCTATAATGAAGATTTTAACTAAGAAATGTTACCTTAATAGCAATTATTATAGTGAGGGAAGGGTAAAAGCATTTTACATTTCCGAGTCAGAGAAAATGATGCGATCCTGATTAAATTATTTCTCAAAATTATATATTTTCTTAAAAATTTCATATAAACATTACCACTTTCAAACACAGGGCATAAAAAATAATGAATTGTATAATTGAGATTCCCTAAAAATTGTCCAAGTACTGCAGATCTTGAAAAGTCATGTCGGGAAATAAGAAGTAATTATTGAATTATGCAATAGTGCTTTAAAAATTACAGATATCACGATTTTCGCGGCCTGTTTTTGCATAATTTTCAAGATTGAAATGAATTTTTTTCCTTTTTTTTAAATCTGCACTTTTTTATACAATTTAATATACAGAAAATTGAATGTAGTTATAACATACAAAATATTGGTTAGTTTTCGTTAGTCCATAGCAAGAATGAATCTCCAAAATATATTCAGCCTATCTCCAGCATAAGTGTATATATCGTTTTCAAAGAAATTCTTGGATTATCTCTGCAATTATTTTTGGGATCTAATTGGTGCATAGGCCTAAATAAACAGGCATAAATAACTTTTAGTATCTTTAATGGCTCTTCTTTACGAAGCGAAAGCATTAGTTATCTAGTTTTCAGCCTATTTCCAGCATAAGTGTATATATCGTTTTTAAGATTCCTCGATTATCCCGAAAATAATTTTGTGATTTAAATGCTTCATGTGTTTAAATAAACATTGGGAACCAAGGACTAAACTGGCAAAAAATAACTATTTATATCTTTAATTGTTCATCTTTACGATTGAAAAGTATTATCCATCATGTTTTCACTCTATGTCCAGCATATGTGTTACAAAATATATGTAACTAGCATATAGCCTGTCATATGACGGAATCAGTAAAATTTTTAATTTTTCAGAATGGTAAAGAACCCTATGAGGCAGGTAAAAAAATGGTTTGTTTTTTTTTGGCTGAGAATTACCTTTCAACAAAAATAATCGATTAAAATTATCACATATGTATTTAATCTATTATTTAAGTCAAAGAAAAAAGAAAAATATTTATGTAATATCTAAGTTCAGTGATAAAACGTATGGGAATAATGCAGAAAATATTTAAATAATTTAGTATAAGAAATGATTAAACGAGGTGGTTAAAGGAATGACGTCATAAGGCTAGAAAAAAATTGTTATTTTTATCTATTTATAATGTGATAAATTGATAAATTTAATCACTTGCTCTTAAAATGGGGCTTGATATAAAGGCATTAAATGCTCGAAGAGGAAACGGGGTGGATTTTGAACATTTTACAGTATTTTTCGCTGTGATACGAAACTTATTCATACCAATTTACTTCAGAATCGGATATATATTTTAGGAAAAGATAAACTTTACTCTCTTTGAATTTTGCAAACCCTAACTCATCAAAAATCCAATATGGATGTTCTATCCATTCCAGGTCCAACAGCTTCATAACTTTGAGGACAGACGGACAGATAACTTAGGCTATTACATTACGAGAAGAAAGTTTAAGGATACACAACTTGAAATGTTTATGTGGCCAGGGACATCCGTAAAGCAATACAGGAATTTAATAAAATAAAAATAATAAAAATTATAAAAAGTTGAAAAAATAGTAAAATTTTATTTTAAAAATAATAAAATGACTTTTAAAATAATAAAACAACTATCAGAATAAGAATTTAAAAGAAAAAGCAGAAAATATTAAATGTATTAGACATTAAAAAAAATTGGCTGCATCGGGAATAGAACCGTCAACCCGAGAAGTACAATGATCAAATGGGCGGCTATTCTACCAAACGTACAATGCCTGCACGTTGTGAGCGAACTAATTAGAGTATATGAAGGTTCAAGTAGAAACAGTCCAGAAATTTAAATATTACTCTCTGCCTTTGCCATCCTATCAAGAATGAATTTTGTATAGAATAAGAGGAAGAATAAGGCTTGAAATAATAGCATTAAATTTTCAAAAAGGGGGGATGGGGTGGATTTCGAACTCGCTTTCAATTTTGCTAACCTTAACTCATGAAAAATCCAATATGGATGACTGTATCCATTCCAGGTACAACCGCTTCAGAAATTCGCGGACAAACAACTTAGGCTATTATTATATAGGGGATTTAATAAAAGAAAATTTAAAGGGTGAACCAAAATTAAAACATGTTACAGTTTTTAGATAACATTTTTTATTTTAAATTGCTTTTTTTATTGAATTGTAAAGCATACAGGATAGAGTTATATATGTAATAACACAGGGCAAATAGCCTCTATGGTTTTGCTAATATTTACGCAGTCTTTTGTCGAAATTTTGGATTTTCAACAACACTCTCACTCACTGCTTTGATAGTGATGTTTGAATGGTTTACCAATTAGCATCACCAATTGATCGAACAAAGTTTAATCTTTACCCCGACCATATTTTTTACGAAATGTTCGGAATGTTATCACCCATTATTTTTGAAAAACTGTTCAACAAGAAAAACACGTTGTCCTATCGTGTAACATTCTGTTTTTACTAACCCTAAAATAGCAGCTGTCAATTTTTTTAATAGAATTGTCAGCATTTTACTGCGTGAATGATGTCAAATCCCAATCTTGCGTTTTTAAAGGAACACCCTTTGGAAAGAAGAATAAAAAAATATTTATTCTTCTTTCTTTAGAAAGAAGAATAAAAAATATATATATTTAATTTTGAGAAAATTTGGTATTCTTTTTTTCAAACCCAAATAAGAACATTTAGAAGAGATATAAATTCAAAAAAGGAGAAAAGAACATCCTAGAGAATTCGTTGTTCTGTCACGTGGTATAATTTTTTGAAGAATCCTTAAAATGTGAGCTAGCCAGGGGGAATTTTATTTTACCCATAAGTTAGCATTAACCGACAGGAATCCAATATGGCAGGTATATAACCATTTTAAGCAGTATTTCACCCTAGTGGTATGTTCAAAACGAAAGGCGCAATACTTCGCTTTAAACCAATATTCCCAAAGGGATTTTTACAGATCCCAGGAGTCCCTGTTACCGGTTAGGAGGTATGTGGTAAATAAAAATTAATTTGGGATTTTGTGTGTGTGAATACCGTTCCAGGGGTTCGTGAAAGGCCTGATATAACATAAAATAATTGTAACCCATTTTCAGTTTTGCGGACTTTAAAATAAATAACAAAAAATATATTGGTAGTCACTTTTTTTTTGAGTCCTTTGAAAACGAAATGAAGATTTGCTTTAAAGTTCAAACTTAATGTTTCAAGATAAATACTTCAAGACATTCTTCACTTGGTTATGCCCGATCGGGTGTTGGGTCAAGTAAATTCACAAGCTCAGATGAATCCGTACAGATATAAAAGCTACGTCTTAAATTTTTCCCAAATGCATATCTGTATGAAGAAGAATATAAAAACTACTTACAAAAACATATACCTATCAATAACACTGTAGCAACAGAATTGTTTCCTAATACTGCGAGAGTAGATATAAATGCTGACTAATATTAACAAAATGTTTAGAATTTTGTTTTGCAATGTATTTTGCAAACTCTTCAATGTTATTTTAAAAGTATATTAATATTTTGTAATTTATAAATATAATAGTTGTAGTTGTTTTAGCCGGGACTTCTTACGTTAGAGGGTATGGCTTGGTTGTTAACTGTAGTATGTATTAAATTTTGGTTATATATATATACATACATATATATATACATATATATATATATATATATATACATATATACATATATATATATATATATACATATATATATATATATATATATACATATATACATATATATATATATATATGTATGTATGTATGTATATATGTATATTTGTATATTTAATGGGCATTTTAATCAACCAAAAGGAGAAAAATGTGTCCATCTTGAATGGGGTGTAGTCGAGTCACAGAAGAGAATAGATGAAAAGTTGAAATAAAAAATATAAGCAAAAGCAGGTACATATCGTTCTATAGGGGTGCCAACCAGCCATTCAGTGTGCTAATAGTTAGTCATGGGATGACGCTGGGTGTAGCGAAACTAGTTATATAATGGCTTTATGCAAGGATTGTTGGGGCAAACAGGAGTTAATTTTGGTGTATGCGAAGTCACCAAGATTATAAGAATGACAAAGGAAAAAAGGAAGTTCGTTAAAGATTTCAATTTTAGGGATACAATCCCCAGAAATATATTTTAAAATAAATTATAATTAAGTTGATTAGTTTTAAGTTAAAATATCATTACACACACACACACACACACACACACACACACACACACACACAATATATATATATATATATATATATATATGTAAGGAAAATTCTCAGGGGTTTTCAAAACTTAAATCAAGGGTAAAAATACCCGCGTCATTTTCCATTCCCCTTTTTAACCCCTAACCTAAATTGACCACTGGGGCTACAGGTTACGCCCTCAGAGAAGGGGCCTGGCCAATTATAAATCTACATGGCCCTAGCGGACAATTTAGGAAATTTCCAAATAAAAAGGAGATACACGCTAGCGGAGACAGATTTTTCTAGAGATATTTTTCCACAGTTGTTGACCCAGGTGTTACTTGTCTTGTACATAGAACTTCATGCTAGCTGACCCTTCAGTTTGTCCCTATGATGAAGTGGGAACCCGTCCTTCAAAGTTATCTTAATAAAGGTCTTTAGCTGAAACGGTATCATTTTTATGGCCATGATTGCAACCCCCCATCGAGAAGTCAGTCTCATTACATATATATATGTATATATATATATCCCTTTGTTATAAATAATAACTTAAATCACTGGATATTTAAAAGAATCATCGATTTAAATCGGTAATTATTTATTTCACAGTTTGTGTAATTTTTATGTTCTTTATTTCAAGAATAGATGGCTTCTTAGGCATTAGAAGGCTTAGAAACTCAATAGAATTTGTAAAAGAAAAAAAAGAGGCTTAAATAGCCTCTCTTTAGTAACAAAATGTATCCAAATGGATTTCTTTCAGGATTTTTAGTTAAAATGACATCAAATCCATAATATTTTCACTTATATTCATTTGTATGTTTAATACTAGAGCTTTTAAATCTGATTTAGTACATAAATAAGGTTTTATTTATGTTTGTAAACAGTGAAAAAAAAAGTGAACAGATTGTAAGAGTTTATTGAAGGGGGATAAAATTATATTTCATGCATTTAATGCGTAATTTATCTTAAGTAAACAATATTGCACAAATAACAAAACAAATAGAATTATAAAAACTATAATATATAAATATAATATATTATAAAAACTATAAGTAGTCGTAATAAATTTAATTTTAACATAAATAACTTCATATGTAATGTTTAATATGTAAGAAAAAATTAGGAATAAGATACGAATTAAATCCCAAAATCTGATTTGAATAAATAAAATCATATTGATATCATTAAAAAATCAAGATTTTAACAACTCTGTTATGTATACGCTAGTGCGTGACCCGCACGAAAGCTTTAAACGGTCTGCAAATCATAAATTTTTTCACAATGCAGCTGGTAATATAGACAGATTTCTATATGCTGAACATGGTTACAAAACTGTTAATCTTTCAGTAACACCCGGCGATAACGCGTAGCTCAAGCTACAGATTCGAGTATCATTGCCCCGCTCCTCATAATTGGTATTGTTTGAACTTTGAGAACATTGAGACTTCAAACCTAACTTATGTGCCCCAACCACCAATAATGAACACGGTTGATCTTTGATGGACTCGAGCTTCGAATTCTCAACATTCCGGTTATGAGATGGCGGTATTTGCAGACTGAGAAACCGCGGCTCTGTTGCCAAATTTGATACCTTTATTCGAATACCACTGATGCCATAGACGTACTTATCCGTTCGAAATCGGCTTAGGTCTTTGTCTCAGTAACATTCGAGTAGTAAAATAGTAAACTGTAGTGCTCCAAACCAAACAAAACAAAACTTTACTCAGGAAATGCTTTCATACCTTCTTGCGGCTTCACATTCACCAAGGTTTTGGTTTGGAGCACTACGATCTACTTTTTGCAACCCGAGGACTAATGAGGCTGAAACCTATTGCTTAAAGCCGATTCCGAACGTCTATGACCATCCATGCCACAATGGGATTATAATCCATGAACTCCGGTTCCAACGATCAGCACCTTAACCAATCGGCCTTCGTTCGGCCGAATGATGGCCAAATGGGTCTGGCATTCGGCTATCGTTTTATTATTTTATTCGATAACGATAACTATTCGTTACCGAAATTCGAATCTCCATGCTGGCATAAATGTTCGTATCCGTTTGGAATCGTTTTAGCCGTAGGTCCCGGTCTTATAAGCTAAAAAAAAAAAAAAAAACGGACCGTTGTGCTCGAATCCAAGGGTTCCCAAAACACGGGCAGTGATGGGGCGCCATGATATGGAGAGACAACACTTGCATTGAATGCTCGGTCATGTTTTTCATCAATTACATTTTTATTATTATTTTTATTTTGTTTCTTCAAATAATAGTTTCTTCACATATTAGGAAGAGAATTTAACTGGACTCTCTTTCGACAATAGCCACAAAATAAAATTATCCTTCTCGGATTTAATAGAGTTTTGTATTTTAATCAAAAGTAAATATCCATCTTTGGGTCAAAATAATCATTCCCTTTTCAACATCCTATCTATGAAAAGCTAAATTTTTAGTTGTCGCTGTAATAAAGACTAAATATCATTCAAAAATCAATTTGGAGATAGAAACTAGAGTAACTACATCAAATCTTTGTTTTGACAAAATTCATGGGGGAACGACAAAGTCATTTTTAACATTTTTATTTGACTTTTTAATTTGCCATTTATGATATTTAAAATTTGTATTTATAATGAATGTTTTCTTGTCAGTTAAAACTAATTTACTTTTCTCTTAAAAGTGCTTGATTAATATTATAGTATTAAAATTGGGGCGCCGTGAAAATTATAGTAAAACTCTTAAATGCACCACATATTAAAAAAGTTTGAGAATCCTGAAGTATACAGACGAAGCAAATGTCTATGTCCAGGATTAATGAAGGACTTGGCCAAGCTGTTATTTAAAAAGAATATTTGTTAACATTAATCATAATGAATTAATTGATAATGCTGTATTAAACACTAGAAAACAACATATTTAAATTAAGTTCATTCATATTTATGTACTTACTTTTGATAGACATTTAATAAAATAGATTTCAAATTTTTTTTTTTAATTTATAACTTTTTTAGCAAAATAAAAGATTATTGTCAATGTTAAATATCTTTATTAATAAAATTCTAGGACCTGTTTTAGTTTATCACATTATTTAGTTTTATTTAATTTATTCTTTTATACATATTATGTGCCCTATTTTCCGAGGGAGAGGGAGGTAAGAAGAATATGTCTAGAGCCCCAAAGGGTTTTTTTTTCCCTGAGTGAGTGGGGATCTCGATTTTCAGTTCTGCATAAGGACTTCTCTTTTGTAAATCGGTCTCTGATTACAATGCAAATCTTTTCTCAATTAAATCTTAAAAGTTCTTTAACTTTCATCTGTCATGGATTTAATATTTTTCTTTGAATTCGATTCTATTGATTAAATTATGCGCCTGGATATGTTCCTTATTAGTTAAACAATTTTTTCTTCATGATTATACGCTTTCTTATAAAAAGTATTTAATACCAATATCATCATTCTACTTGAAAAACATTCGCCTAGCGCCATCTGGGAGAGAACAGTATGCCTAAAAACTAACGAATATCTATAATTAATTTCCAGTTAAGAAAAGATGGATTTGTCAATAAAGGAATATTAAATAAAATAGTGATATTGTTCTGTGTGCATCTCATCTGACAAAAAATTTTCAATTAGAGATCATTTTGAACTCTTTTTGCTGACTGACAATATTTCTCAATCTTTGCTTTGTCTCATAATTACCAATAATAATAATTAAAATATGTATTATCATACCAAATCATAATGTTAAATTTTTAACATTATGTTTATGATGGTAATTATAAGTCAGTTTAACTGGTTATTACTCCGCGTATCTTTTTTAGGACAGTTTGTAAATAGTGTGTATAATTTTGATGTTTTCTTGAACGGTTTTTCCTTTTACATGAAGAAAATTAGTAATTCGATCAAATATGCCTCAAATTTTAAAGTTCTGCTATTATTGTTAATGCCAGTAGCGTATTTAGAAGGGGTTGGGATCCAGAAGGCCTGGATTATCCCTAAAATATTTTCAATGTATTCCTTTATAAGATTTTTTTTTAAAACTATTTAAATTTGAGTACATTACTAATTTTTTACTGAAAGTGTTCAAAGGTCGTTTACAACCATGAAAAGAGTAAAAACATTTTGCCGCACTCGAATTGGTCGGAGAAGGTTGATAAATTTAGCATACATTCACTGCATATATGCAAGTAAATAAATGTGGATGAAGGTTTAAACAATCTACCCTAAAAACGTTAAAGAATTGACTTGCAGTCATAAACTAGCTTATAAGTTAATTTTTAAATTAGTGATTATTCCTTACTAATTTTGAATTTTGTTGTTAGAGAAGGTATGAAACATTTTAAAACAATAATAAAAGGATATGCCACAATTTCTTTCTTTAAAAAAAAATATTCTTAGTTATTATTCATAAAATTGCTTTCTTGGGTTCTAATCTCGGTACTAACATGGGTATTCGTAGCCCTCCAAAATTAGCTTTAAGCAGTGGGTCTCAATATGATTAGCCCTCGTGTAGTGTTCAAACTTTTACATATTTTTTTATTAATTGCTATTATTACTGTCTATAGAGATTGAGAGACAGCACAGTTAGGTATCAAATTTATACATCATAAATAACATTTTAACCCTTATTACTTTGTTTGGATTGATTTGATTGCCATTTCTGAAATTTTATTGAGTAAAATTGCCTTTAACTCTTTTTTTTTGTCCTATACATCATATATGATATACACATCTAATGTTTTATCCGCTTCAATATCACTTCTGATGTACAATAAACTTTATTTTAAGTGGAAAACAATTTGGTGTAGCATCTGAAATGTAGTTATATTTTTCAGTTACACGCATTCAATACGAAACCATATGAAATATGTACGAGATATAATTATTCTTTCAAAGTCAGACAACCAAAAGTGTAAAAATGACTTAATACATTGCAAATCGATTCTTTTTGTATAATAATATTCATTAATACTGACCCCTGTTTGTTAAGATGAGGCCGACATAGCGTCAAGGCCGGCCGTCTAGTGTAAATTGGAAAAAAAAACTAACTCTTCCTGCTGAATTTTGTTTATTAAATATTAAATAAAGATGTATATGGCATATGATATATAAAATGGTTTTAGGGCTATGATGCCAAATTAACCACACTAGGTCGAAGATTTAACAAACATGGCGCCTTGATGAGAAAAAAAAATGGTGCTCGAACTCTTGCAGAAGATTCAAAAATCCAAGCTCCTTCTCCTTTGCTCTCTCTCCGAGGGGGCCTGCAGATCTCTCTAAAAAAAGTTCGTTGGTCAGCGTTGCTGGGCCGAAGCAGGCTACTCCGCGGTTAGCAACCCCTCTTGACCAATAGGGTCGAAGGAGGGTCACTCCTCTTTTACCTCTAGGTTGGTTTCGCTCTTGCTTTGTCCAACTGTAACTTTTTGTTACACTGTTTATGACAATAATTATTCCCAGTCTCGAAAATGCAGAGAGAAAAAGTAGATTTTCTCACTACTTAAACATCTTACTTAAAAATATTTAAAAAAAAAAGCTTCAGATAGAATATTTTATATTATCAATTTCACCACCCGCGTCTAGAAATTTAGCAGTCTACGTGCATGCAAGATTTGCACACTTACTAGCCCTATGCCTGTTTGGGATTATAACTAGACCATTACAGCTTCTTACCGTAAATGGCCGAACGATGGACGAATAGTAGAGAACTACTCTTCGGTACCAAAGTTCGCAGGTTCGAATCCTGTTGCTGGAATGGAAGTCGTAGCCGTTCGGTATCAGCTTTAAGCAGTAGGTCCCGGTCTCATTAGCCCTCGTGACCGTAGCGCTTCGAACCAAACCTCACTGTTAATAACAAGCTGTAATGATTAAAAATGTCATGATTTCATAGTTCTGATACTTTCAGGAGTCTTTAATAATTTTATATTTAAGACATTCTTCACTATATACAGCAGAAGTGTTTGGGGCTTTAATGGGTTAAGGTTTAAAACATATTTAGTTCTGTGTCTAAATTTGATAAATCTGTTGTTTTTATGAGTCTTTAACAATTTCAGCTTTTAGGTATTTATCACTGTATTCAGCAAAAATGATTTAGGAAATAATATGTTCAGATTAAAAAAATTTATCTCCAAACCTGATTATCACGGTTCTGTTACTTTCAGGAGTCCTTAATAATTTCAGATTGAAGATTTATTCAACACTCTAGACGGCAGAAGGGTTTTAACAATTCTAAAAATATTGAGTGTTGTGTCTAAATTTTATAGTTCTGATACTTTCAGGAGTCCTTAATAATTTTAGATTTAAGACTTTCATCACTATATATAGCAAAAGTATGAGCTTTAATAAGTTAAGATTTAAAAATATTTAGTTCTGTGTCTAAATTTCATAGTTATGTTACTTTTATGAGCCCTTAAAATTTCAGATTTAAGGTATTTATCACTGTATTCAGCAGAAGGGATTTAGGCATTAATGTGTTCAGATTAAAAAAAAATAGTTCTATGTCTAACGATCATGATTCTGTTACTTACTGGAGTGCTGAATAATTTCAAGTTATATTCATGAGTATATTTCGCTGAACTGGTTTGGCCACTAATAGGATAAGATTTCTTAAAAATATTTAGTTCTACCTCTAATCTTGGTTTGGAGTGCTACGGTCTACATTTTGCAACACGAGGGCTAATGAGACCGGAACTTACAGCTTAAAGCCTATTCCTAACGGCTACGAACATCCATGCCACAGTGGGATTCGAATCCACGAACTCTGGTATCGAAGGTCTGCACCCTAACCAATCAGCCATCGTTCGGCCTCTAATCTTGCAGTAGATACATAACTGTTTTAATTCAAGTACGAACAAACTGCGATTATTTTCTTTGAACTATGGCGTTGATTATCAATGGCTAAAATTTGAATTACCATTAGATAAAACTATCGAATAAACACTCTTGTTCTTCATCTTGATACTGTTTACGCTCATATTCTTATCTAAAGTTAGTCTTAAAAAGTAGTTACACATAGCTGTTCTTTCAATTAAAGAGTAGTGTTGCAACCTTTGAGACTTTATCGTATTATTTCGGGGCATTTAATGGATGACGTCATAAACGACGTCAGGACACTAAAAAATGATAAGTAACTTTCCTTTAACTGTTGTTGTTTATCATACGTTGAGTAAACAATTGTGATTTTCCGTACTTTGTATATTTCCTTGTTTGATATGGAACTAAAATTAGAGTAAATATATTTTTTAAACTAACAACTGTGTTTCGAAAAATGATTGCAGGTCATTCAACTCCTATGGATTTCGCGTGGTCATTCTAGAAAATAAAGTAATTACACATGAGTTCTAAAAAGTTCGAATTTTCCGATTTTCGCAGATGATTTTCCCAAAGTACGAGCAAGAGTACAAGGTAAATATATAAATTTGCCTTTTCAAATCTCTGTGTTTTTTATTTCTTTTATTCTATAATCTAATCTAAATTTCCTTTAACTGTTGTTGTTTATGATATCCTACATAAAAAAAACCTAATTTGCTGTGTATAATACCTTGTTTGGTGTAGAACTGAAATTAGGTTTAAAATATTGTTCAAAATAAAAATTGTTTTTCGAGAGATGCCTAAATACCTTTCAACTCCTATGGATTTTTCGGAGTCATTCCTGGAAATATTTACTCATCAGTGATAAAAATTTGAATTTCGCGATTTTCGCGGCATACCTCAAAATATACGTAAAAGTACAAGGTAAATACACAATTTTTTCTTTTAAAAACAGTATATTTTGTATTTTATTTATTCTAAAATTTAATCTAAATTTCCTTTAACTGTTGTTGTATATAATATGCTGCATAAATAGCTATAATTTACCGAACTGTGTATAGTACGTTGTTTGATGTACAACTGAAATAAGGTTTGCAGTATTTTTTAAACTAAGATAAATACATAAAATTATCTTTTCAAATCTGTATATTTTGTATTTCTTTCATTCCCTAATCTTATCTAGATTTCATTCAACTGTTGTTGTTTATCATATGCAGAGTAAACAACTATAGTTTTCCGAACTCTGTATATTTCCTTGTTTGATATAAAACCGAAATTAGGTTAAAAGTAGTTTTTGAACTAAAAATTGTTTTTCGAGAAATGATTGCATACACTTTAAGTCATCGATTTTCCGTAGTCATTCCAGAAAAAAATTACATATCTATACTAAATACTCATTTCCCAATTTTCTCAGCATATTTCCCCAACATACAAGTAGGAAATCAAGATGAATACATAAGTTTATCTAGAAAAGTCTGTATATTTTGTATTTTTTATTTTATAATATAATGCTTCCTTTAATTGCATTCCTAAATATACTGCAAAAACAGCTATCCGTACTATGTCCGTATTGCGTATATTTCCTTGTTTGATGTACAACTGAAATTAGGTTAAAAGTATTTTTCAAATAAAAATTGTTTTTTGAGAGATGATTAAATTACCCTTCAACTCCTACGCATTTCGTGGAGTCATTCCTGAAAATACTTATACATCAGTGCTAAAAATTCGAATTTCACGTTTTTCAAGGCATATTTTGTTCAAATACACTTAAAAGAGAAAGATAAATAAATTTATCTTTTCAAATCCTTTTGTACTTCTTTTACTCCCTAATCTTTCCTAAATTTAACTGTTGTTGTTTATCGTATGCAGAGTAAGCAACTATAATTTTTTCGCAATATGTTTATTTTCTTGTTTGATATAAAACCAAAAGTATGTTAAAAGTAATTTTTGAACTAAGAACTGTTTGTTGAGAAATGATTAATTATCTTTCAACTAGTATGGATTTCCTGTAGTCATCCTTTAAAATAAAGCAATTGCACACTAGTGCTAAAAAGTTCGAATTTCATGATTTTACGCGATATATTTCTCCAAAGTACACGCAAGAGGGCAAGGTATACATATCTTTTCAAATCTGAATATTTTATATATTTTTAATTACATAATCTAATATTGAATAACTATTTTCCGTACTGCGTATATTTCCTAGTTTAACTTGCGGTACTAAAAACTATGAGGTCAATTGTTTGTGTAATGGGTGTTAGAACTATGTGTACGATATATTTCCTTACTAATTGTTTATGAAATAAATTTAATGTGATTAGATTAATAATTACTACGATTGGTTTTTTTATTTGCAGTGTGTAAGCCATTCAATTAACTTATTCAAATTCTTCTATTTTATAACCCAAGATACTTTCTACTTGTTATTTCTCATGGTGTATTCACCGTACTATGTTTTGTGAGTTGTACAATGGCTTTTGTACATTTAGATAATTGTGCTGTACTTTCTCAGTATGAGGGCATCGTTAAAACCTATTGGAAAACTTGTGAACTATTGGTTTAGGCGCTAATTATTAGGCATTTGTAAAATAAAAATAAAACTATTTCTCGTATATAAAGGATCTAATACTTCCCAAACGAAAGACAATAAGTTTGACCTATCATAAATTCTTAATTAATTAATGAAGTTATACAATAATATGTGAGATATTTGGCTTATAACCTGTCATAAAGTTATGAAATTATTCACCTTAATTGAATATATAAAAATTGTTGAACAATTAAAATAGAAGATAATAAAACTATTAAATCCCAAACATTAAGATTTAAAAAATTCTATTCAGTAGTCAAACTCAATAATGAAATTCTACAAAATTTCCTTCTGTGTATACATTTGTATTATCTATAGAATGAATTAATGATTCAAATGATTTAACAGTAAAGATATTTATATTAATCAGTTTATTATTCTGTTTTTCTAAACTGGTTAAATCCAAACGATTTGTGTACTTTTAATTCAAGCTATAAAATGTAGTTTTCCTATCACTGCAATTTAAGCTATAAGTTTATACCTATATGCTATCACGTGGATAGTAATCCAGCATACATTGTTTTCTAAATCCTAATGAATTAATTTTTCTATATTTTTAATTTGAATAAGCTTAGGCGAATTTGCATGATTTTTTAAGAGTTGAAACATGTCTTAAATATTTCGCAATTTTTTTGCATAATTTTATGAAGTATATAAAGTCTATCAGGGAGTAAACTCTAAGTTTTGACATTTAAATTATTTAAATATATGTAGTCTATCACGTCAGATAATATTGACTTACACACCAAGACTGCATTAGGAAATATGAAACTTCTTAAGGTAATCCTTCTAGAATTTTAGCTAATATTTAAAACCTTAGACTTTAATGGTGGTTTGTAGTTATGAAGATGTTTTAAGCTATGCGTGTTTATTTCATTTGATTATAAAAACATTTTCATTCATAATCCTAAGTTAAAATAAAGGTGAATGAATTTTACATTGGCGGTATTTTAGTAGCATATTTTATTCTAAATTCTATTCTGGGTAACTAAGAAATTTTAACCGTGTCATTGTTTATGTAATGACTTGTTAGAATTTTTTGGCTCTTATTGCCAAATGAGAAAATCGACACTTTACTCAAGGTTCCCAGATCGCAGGGAGTCTAGGAGATCGCAGGGAGTCTACAAATCTTAAAACTAAACTTTAAAACATTATTGGCTTATTTCAGTAATATAATTTTTCAGGTTAAAAAGCAAGAATTTTATATTCAGGACAATAACACTGAATGTTATCTTTTATTATTTCTAATTTGTATTTATTTTTAAATGGATATGGATTCTACATCGTGGCAATGCCGAACGATGGCCGATTGGTTAGGGTGCTGGCCTTCGGTACCGGAGTTCGTGGGTTCGAATCCCACTGTGGCATGGATGTTCGTAGCCGTTGGGAATCGGCTTTAAGCTGTAGGTCCCGGTCTCGTTAGCCCTCGTGTTGCAAAAAGCAGACCGTAGCACTCCATACAATAATAATAATCTACATCGTGGCTACTTTAAACATGTATTTTATTCTACATTTTATTTTACATTCTACTGTAGAGCAGTTAAAGAATAATAATTACGTGAATTATATATGCAATATATGCTTGTTGGAACTGTCAGCCTTTTATTATTCCATGAGAAAATACGGACTTATCGTAACTGAGGACAGAGACAAATCGTAACTCTGATTCTCAGATCATACCCCTCTCCCCAAATCTTAACCCTTTAATGTATGGCGTATCACTTTAGATACGATTAAAAAATAGTTTGTAAAATTTTTACGTTTTCTCAAAACGAGGATTTGTTTTGAGAGTAAATAAAGGGCAATCTTATAAACAATCTACAAAATGTTCAAGTAATTTCTATTCTTTATAAATTTTTCATTTGGATCGGAAATTTACGAATTTTTGAAAAGCGTATATAAAATTACTTTTTCGACAGGTACATAGATTGAAATCAAGACAAACTGCTTTACTAATTATAAAATTCCCTTTTACAGTACTTATTTTGCATGCAATACCAATCTTTTTTCATGAAGTTTTTCCTTTTTCATAATTGGCATCCTATGATATTCAAAACGGTAGATGATCACTAACATTACGTGCTGTAATATTCAAAATTTTTTAATCTTCATACTTATTTTATTTTGTGCAGTCCATAAAAGCTTAGATTTAAGATATGAATCGATATGTAATCAACAGAAATGGCGTGATTGGGCTAAAACAAAACTTTGAAATATTCGGAACTTATTTTAGTAATATAGTTTTTCAGTTAAAAGAATAGGAATTTCATCTTTTTAAAAACAATGAAAATTTAAGATATACATAAAGTAATTTGTATGCACATTATATACATGATAGCTTATATAATTACTGTTAAATTACCATTGCCCTTTCGATAATTTCATTATCAGTGGATTTGGGGATCTTAGTCTACTACCCAGGCATTAATAAAGGGGCCTAAAAACTGTGAGAATGTTTGTGTTTACTTACTAAACTGCAAAATGTTTAGGTGTTTTGCTTTGTAATGTATGTTAAATTTGGTTTAAATTGTTATCTATAATCAAGTTCTTTATTATTTCCCAAGAAATCTTCTGCCCCCGCCCCTTTCGTATTTATAAGTTAGACTTTCTAAAATTTTAGCTAACATTTAAAAAGTTTTAATTATGGGGGTGGTTTTCAGTTATCAGATTGTTTTCGTTAATACGTGCTTCTTTCATTTATACTATGAAGCCAATATATTCATTTATAGTTTCAAATTAAGATAATGGCAAATGAATGCTACATTGTTGCTGCTTCAACTATGCCGACACAAGTCTTGACGCTGGGAATGGTGAAAATGCATTAAAAAATATTTTTATTCATAGTTGCTGATTCAGATAATGGCAAATAAATGCTACATTTTTGCTACTTTAATCATGGTGATACCATTTAGGTCATGACGTTGGGCATGGTGTGACATTGTAGATGCTACGCATAGGGCCGGGGTTAGTAGGTATGCAGAGCGTGATTGCACGCAGTCAGACAAAATTTAGATTGTACATTAGAATAAAGATGAAACTGTGCTAGCAAAAGCGTTCTTTGAAAAAGATTTTGCTGAAAGTATTGCGAGAGAAAATTTATTAGGCATCTGCCTTTTCGCGTCAAGAAATAATCATTGTTATTTATTCGGATTAGTGTTTTAATGAATACTCCTTCGCATATTTTGATATTTAAAGAGATTGGTTTGCAGTATGTTAAGCCTTTTTAAAAGGAATATTTATTTATTTAAAAAATAACAAACCTCCAAGCAGATTTTCATAAAGATTTAAAACTTACATTATAATTTTGATACCGAATTGTACTATCTCTTTAGATAAAATTATTTGCAAATAATAGGTAATTATTTAAAATTAAAAAAAAGCAGTAGCTCCGATTTTGAGTGCCTTTTGGTACTTTAATTGCATAGGATATATAAACATAATAAATATATGATGTATACAATTTTTAATACGTAATGAATGATAAGGAGCAATCATGTAATTATGCATTTCTTATGTGTTTTTAATGATTTTGACTAAATTGGGAATCTACTAGGAATCCGTATTGATGGAAAGCTGCCAAAATTGTCTTGCTCGTCGCTAGCCCTAGAACCCTATCTATGTATTGGTCAGTGACAAGTGTTGGAGATGGCATATGATTTCATAAAAAAAGTCTGTCTCTTTTGAGTTTGATTTAAACTTCATCGAATCAAAACTTAAATTCGTATCATAAATATTAAAAGTACATTTTTCTCATAAGTTCAAATTAATTTCATATAAATTTATTTCAAATTCTTTTCATTTTTTGTACTGAATTTTCAAATTAGAACAGCTGAGATTACATATTGTTTAGCGTATAGTGATGGGCTTGGGTTGGATTACAGAGCAAGATTTGTATGTATTTGCGCTGTATCATTACAGGAAGTAGTGCTGGCCACCTCAATTTTACTGCCATAATAAAATGGTCAACAAAATGGCGCGCCTTTGTCGCTACCAGTGTTAATAAGACCATAAGCCTACGCATTGGACACAAAATTAGATTATTACTTTAGGACTAGGTATCATGTTATGGATACCTGTGAAGTAAAAAACTGGATATTTTTATCTGATTCTAATAGCACAGACACGAAAAGTTTTAAACATACATTTTTAACGCATTACGAATGGAAAATGTTTTATTTTCCATACTTGTTTTTAAAACATATCGTTCATTTGATAAAATAGCGTTATTCCTCAAAAATCCTGGTTTATTTCTCAAAAGATTTTGGCAATTTTTGGAATCTGTAATATCAAAGTATTAAAATGATAAATTATTTTAATAGCTCGAAAATTACTCTTCTAATTAAAAGTACATTTTTTCATTATTTTAACTGTGGTATTAACTGAAAAATTATGATTTTATAACGTTATTACATGAAATGAGAGATAAACTTTAAATATTATTTTATTGCCCTATTACTTTTACTTCTTTCAGACACAAAACACTTATAAATACACTTTTACTTGTATAATCAGTAAAAAAAGTTGCTGAAACAGTCTAAAATGATGGTAAAATAGCTAATAAAGAGGAAATTTAAATAATATCTGGTTTTATTGTTTTAAACCTTTTATATCATCAGGTCTCTCAGATATACTTTTTTTTTATTTCTGTGAAAGGCAAGTCTTCTATGTTTCTAATTGTTAATCAAAGTAATGTTTCGTCCCTAATTATTTAATACATGTGTTCTCATTTGAGTTTTTTTTTAATATTTGTTATAACATCTAGAATGAATCTTTCGAGAATGGGTAATTGGGAAAAGTTAATTGTGTATCTCACAGATAAGGTGATCATCAACGAACCTCCCCGAGGCGCGAATATTGGAGAAGTAATAAAAGCAATAATGTAACAATATATTATTCCTGAATGTGAGATTTATTTTTATAAATCATTTTGGCGATGAAGACAAAACTTCTACTATATCAACATCTGAATCATATGAGCGTATATACAGCGTTCCCTATGGTTGGTGAATATACTGAAAGGTCATTCTAACTTTTCTTTAAATTCAGATTATTCAAATAATTTCACTTCAAATTTATGTTGATTTATTTAAACATTAATATTGCAAAATATAAAACTTTTAGACTAGCTTTTTAAAAAGTATAAATATGACTTACCATAATCTGTAGTCTTCAATGTGCAGTCATCCTAAACAAATACAATTTCTGGTACGGATCCACAATAGCTAAATGCCACGAAGAAAGCTTTTGAGAATGCTTTTAAGTTTTTGTTGCAGTCTTCAAAATGCAGTCTAAACAAATGATTTTCAGGTGCGGAACCTTTTTGAGTAATGAAAAAAAAATCAATAGCTGCCAAATCTAGAAGATAAGGGGTTACCCCACATATCAGTTATTATCATAACAATATCATCAGTTTTCTCTTGGATTGGCGTATTGACTACGTATCCAACACTTACGTCAATAATCGCATCTTCTTTCAGCAATGACTTTATAGGAAGATGTAAACTTAGTTTGGCATTGTGTACTAACCTCCTTTCTAAGACAGCAGCGTTGTACTCACGTAAGATTTTTGAAGGTTTAAAGTTTTAGAAATTTTGTTCAATTTATTATCAGAAATACCACTTTGTAGACGAACTATATGCATGAAATAGCGATTAATCTTCTTACTAACTTCTTGAAAAACTTCCTATCGCCATTTCCATTTATGAGCTTTTACACAGGGCTAAAACGCAACTTTGTGTAGGGTTTTCATTAGCTACCAACACAATGATTCCTATCCACGACAAGGATATAAAAACACTGCATTTAGGTAAAACCTCTAACTCAGTATTGTACCGAAACGTTCCCCAATTGCACTGAACACTCATCAGATACGATACTGAGCAAGAAGGCTTCTGAAAGCCTGGTGTTGTCATACACCTGCTTAGAGGGTTACTAGTCTAAAAACTTAGTAGACAAATTTTAGTTTTTAGACTAGCAATCTTGTAGGCAGGTGGAAAGAATGAAAGAATGCATCTGCAACTCAAAAAGTGATTTTCCAAGCAAACCAGGCCAGATGATGGTAGAAGAATATCTATTAGAGGACCTAGCATCCAGTATCTGTTAATTCAAATTCTATTGTTTGCATGGATATTTGTTACCGTTTGAAATCCACTGACATACAGATAAAACAATGTGATGCGTGTGAAAAGATATTATTTAATTTGGTTCAATTACACAGTTTTAAACAATCAGAGAAAGAGAATGTTATATTTTTTATTTTGTAATTTGTATTGTTATAAAATATTCAATTAATTCAAACATTGTCAGTTCTTTCTTTTGTCATATGATGCTATCAGTTTCAGATATTGCCGAGTATAGCATTTGCTGCTCGAGATCACTCCAATATTGAATTCTGTTTTCAATGAGCTTCTTTCTGGTTTACAGATTTGGTGGAAACAACCTTGCTATTAACATTGTTAAGAAAATACAAAGGTTGGCATCTTGAACACTGTAAACAAACCAGAATCTAATCACGAGTGAAGAAATAGTAATTTAATATATTGCGAGCAGTCCACCGAAAATAGCTCTTGATGAGGTAGACTCGTCAAAATCTGCAGTAACTACCCTAAGTCTTCATTGTCGGTCAAGGAGTTAAGCAATATTATTCTTGTTTAATTAGCCTCCTAGTAATGAAATATTGGCTGTTTATTTACCCAGCTCAACAACCATGCATAGCGCCTTCTGAGGTGATTGTACTAAAGAAAAATGGTCCTAAATTATACAGAATAACATTTTAAAATTTATATCGATTCTAAAAATATCCCGTGCAAAACTCAAGACCTTGTCCTTTTTAAATCATTTTTAATTTCTTCTATTTTTTATAAAATGCTTTTAATTATTATAATCAAGGCGAAAACTTACAGAACAATAAAATATTCATTTGAGCGGGGTAGAACAAAAGAAGTTAATTTCTCAATGTTAAGCTGTGTTGACATTTACCTATAAAATCTTTTTATAATGTTTTCTGCGAGGATATTCAACGTTGAATAAGTAGCCAACCCACGAGAAAACTGATGTGAAACAGATTTTGTTGCCATAAGAAGGTCCTTGTGTAGTAAAAAAAACCCCTATAATTGTATATTTAATTGACAATCCACACTTCCGTATTAAGGTTTCTTTAACTGGATTACTAGAATTTTATTTCATTTGATCTCCCCAGAAATTCTTTCATGGGATTCCTACTACAAATGTAGGTGTTCAAGGTAATTCGAAATCGTTCAGGTATGTAATTGGGCAAATCTTGAAAATAATGCTACAGACATCTTTTGCGGGAAATGCTGTAATTTGTTTTAACTTAATTGCACTCATTGTGCATTTAACTGGAACTTTATCCAATAGCTTATAACTTTATTTTACGTTCAACATAACAATTTTCTTCAATTTTTTAAAGCTTGTTATGATATTTAACACAATATTATAGCTTTTTAGGACCTGTAAGATGTTGTTTTTTCTTGCGCTAAGTAAAATCAAAGAGTGAATTCAAACTATCCAGTCGGCGGAGTGATTGACGTGTATACAAAAACTCCTGAAGGTGAGGTTTCAAAAACTGTGTAAGATTTCCATAACTGGCAACAAGCCGCCTGAGAAGAGATTTGGTATCGAGCTCTGTGGTCTAATGTTTTGCTACACGAAGACCAATGAGACCGAGACTTACTGCTTCAAGCAGATTAGCAACTCTTCGAATATTCAGACCCTCATCGTGATTTGAACCTGTGAACTCTATCGTAGAGCAGAGATCTACTCATTCGGCCATCGTTTGGCATCCTGACGACTTTAAAGCTTTCGTGATATTATGTAGAATATTCTTCTCGATTCAGAAAGGGAGAGAGTGATTTTTTATCCCGATTCAGTGTCTCTATATCATCTGGCGACTGTCAAACTATTATCTAATGGGTAGGCCGCTGATCTTTGGTATCGTAGTTCGTGAGCTTGAACCCCATTACAGGCTTAGATGTACTCAAGAATCAGCTTTAAGCAGTGTGTCATGGTTTCATTACTTACTTGTTGCAAAATAGCAGAGCTTAGCGTTGTAAACCAAACCCGCCTCACGCTTTCTCGGCGCTAGGACTTCTAGACCCATATGTTTATTCTGCAAGTTTTCTGGGTGCACGTTTTATACCTCTGTTATGATGAAATTCAGCATCTCAGAATTTGAGCCCCTTAAGACATCTTATGCTCTAATAAGTGCGTGTGTACGGCTTGGTTGCTGCTGTGGTGTAGTACATTGCTGTTATTATTTCAAAGTCATTTATAACCCAAAGTTGCTTTATATCGTCTTTAATTATAGTATAATACCACTGATCTATATTACAATGTTCAAATATAGAAAAAAAATGACAAGGAAATATGCAATATATATATATATATATATATATATATATATATATATATATATATATATATATATATATATATATATATATATATATACATATATATATACATATATATATATATATATATATATATATATACATATATATATATATATATATATACATATATATATATATATATATATATATATAATATATATATATATATATATATATATATATATATATATATATATATATATATATATATATATATATATATAATTAAAAAGTAAAAGAAGCACTCCACGTGCTACGCTTAAAAAAAATTACCAATGTCCAAGAGAACGCTGCATTCTTTTTCTTCCTTCTTTCTACTCAGGCAACCCTATACTTTTTCCATTATCATGTGCTGATGCGTCCGTTGTTCCATTGTCCTGTGCACAATGCGTCCTTTCCCGGCTCTGCCCAAAAGGACCGGGACTCCAAGGATGGTCCTGAATCGCCTCCTGGAGACCAATCACAATTCTCCAATCCTTTGTGAAGTTTAAGGGCAATTATTTTCACTGGCCACACCACACGCTTCTTGGAGTCGCGAAAAAAACTTGGGCATTCAACCCACAACGTGTGAGTGCGGCGAGCAAATCAGTTTCGCAAACCTTATGTCAAACATAGCTGCACTCTCACAGTTGCAATCCAAGAAATAATTCTAATTTTTCGAAACTGAATTAATTCTCAACAACAGAAACATCAAAATTTTACAATCATCGTCAAAAATTTTTGTGGGAGAAAACATTTGAAGCTGCGAAAAGCGAAGGGATGCAAGTTACAAAAATAAAGTTTATCTAAAAATGATAAGTTCAAATATAAAAATTTCAAAAATAGTGTTTACCATATTAAATTTATGCGTGTCACTCGTTCGTTTAACTTTACTGATTTAAAAAAAGTTTTTTGTTTTCGATTCCTTTATGTATGTTTAGTTAAAATTCGAACTACATTTTCTCTTAGCATTTAGTATTAGTGATCTGCAAATTTTTGTCGCTTACACCCCTTTACCTCTGGGTACCCCAGTTGCATTTTTGTCTCAGTCAATCAACTTGTGTGTTCTTTTCCTTCAAATTTTGTATTACGTTAGGCATGATGATCTGATTTAAGTAAATAAGAAGCAAAAAACAACAGGTGATCTAATGTTAATGCATGTATTGCACTGGAACTCTACTTTTGTTATAGTACTTAAAGGATTATGTATTCTAAACATTAAAAAAATAAAATAATTTTCAACTAATAACATTTCTGCAAATAGGTCTCAACATATGATAAAAGTAAATATTAAGTGAAAATAGTGATAAGTTCAAATCATATAAAAATTAAAGTTTTAGACATAACTGTCATTCCTTTACGTGTGATTTAACGTGAAATGTTTTACGCTATTATTCAACGCTAGTTATCTCCAAATTTTCATTTTGTCGCTTACATCACTTTGTATCTTAGTGCCTTAGTTGTACTTCTGTCTAATGGACTATATCAAGTCAGCATGTACGTGTTTATGCTTCCTTTTGCTGATGAGGAATGAGCAGATATCTTGTGTTACATCGAAACATTTTCAACCGATTTATTTTAGTTCAAGTTGACTTTGGTCTCATTAGCCCTCGTGTTGCAAAAAGTATACCGTAGCGCTACAAAACCAAACCAAACCAAATCAAGTTGACTTTTGAAAAGGCCTTTGACCGGTTGATTATCACACGAGATATCCGCGTATTCTTCAACGGGGAAAGGAATCCTAAACTAAATCTGTTGCTTTTTCAACGAGTAAATGTTGTGATAAATCTCATTTAGCTTGTAGTAAGTTTGTTCCTTAAATTTTCCTGTTACATAAGTCAGGATAAAATGCCTTAACCCACGACATCTTATTAAAATTTAATAATAAATATTAGTTTAATCTGACTCTGAAAAGATAAAAGAAGTCTACTATGGATTTAAAGTTTTTAACATTTCCCGTTTCTTGGAAAATCTCCTGGGAACAGTTCCCCATTCGTACTGTCTAGTTGGATTAGTTGTCTTAATAATCTATGGCAGTGGTCTTCAAATTTTTAAGACTCACGGCACCCTTAAAACTATATTGTCTTCTGCTGAAACTTGTACAATTTTTTAAAGGTATATGTAAATCAGATCTAATTACATTATATAGGTACATTGTAATGAATATAAAGAAATGTGATAAGCTGAGTTTACAGTGTACATTATATTATTTTGTTAAAAAAATAATAGCCTTACTCGTGCTACTGGTTTGGTTTGGTTTGGTTTGGAGTGCTACGGTCTACTGTTTTGCAACACGAGGGCTAATGAGACCGGGACCTACATTTTAAAGCTGATACCGAACGGCTACGAACATCCATGCCACAGTGGGATTCGAACCCACGAACTCCGGTACCGAAGGTCAGCACCCTAACCAATCGGCCATCGTTCGGCACTCGTGCTACTGAAGCTTCATCATCGCGTCTGGTGACAAGGATGTACTTAACTATTTTACATAATCGAATTCTATGTCTGTTAAAAAATATATCAGCAGGCGTATTCCATATTATGCATTAAGATTGTCCTAATACTTCATTTGTTGCCACATATGTTGAGAAAAATATTTCATATAAATGCATTGTACTAAATGGCGCATATTAAGAAAAGTGAAACTGAATCATTGAACCAGAACTTTAAACGCATAGAAAGTAACAATAAATATTTGAAGATTTTGAAAGAAATATATAATTATTTAAACAGGAAATATTCATTTATTCTGACACGTTTTTAATCAGTTATTATTTAAAACTAGTTTAATGAATTAATGTTTAGTAACTATTAACTGTAAATAACTGCTAGGTAGGTTAGTTGTTTTCTTAAATAATGGAGCGAAAAATTCATTTTACTACTAATATTCATTTCACTTAGAAGTAAAAATATTGTAATTCTAAAATTGGTAATTTGTAATTGTTTTCCTAATCTGTAAAATATTGTTTGTCTGTAGTCTTTTGGCTTAGGTAATATTGTTTTTGTATACTATTTTAGTGTTTTGTTGATTGTGGATATAAGTCTTTCCTCCCACCGTGGTTTCAGCTGTTGTAAATCGTTTCGGTTGGCCGTGGGTGTAAGTGCTATCTGTTATGTGTACTAAATGGCTTCAAAATATGTAAGCCTCTGAAACACAACCTAGTTTCATAGGGCCCATGGTAATAAAATGAGGCTTATAGGTTTAATAGGTAACTGCGGTTTATGTTGTATTTGTTTACATTTTTAAAATCCGTCACAGCATCCCTAGGGACATCTTTGAAGACCACTGGTCTAAGATATTGTGATAACCCTACACTGCATATAAATAAACTAAATAAAAATCACTGCTTATTTTATTCTTGAGGAAAAATTTAAGTATTAA
Source organism: Pardosa pseudoannulata (assembly GCA_032207245.1). Taxonomy (NCBI): domain Eukaryota; kingdom Metazoa; phylum Arthropoda; class Arachnida; order Araneae; family Lycosidae; genus Pardosa; species Pardosa pseudoannulata. The sequence goes on along the minus strand of CM063507.1, from coordinate 6,915,308 downwards.
ATGGCACACCTCATGCTGAAAACTCATTTAAAAGTAAGTTTTATTTACCTAATACAGAATTAAATCTAATCTCTGAGACATGTATGCCCATTATGACCGAAAGGATTATGTGCATTAGAGGGGAAAAAAAAGAAAAAAAAGGTGAATTTAATGTTTTCTACCGTATTATATCATTATTAAACTATTTCTGTAGTTCTTAAAAAGTCTCACGTATTTTAAAAATTAAAAAAAAAAATTCATCTATTCTGCAAAAAGTTCTCAACATATGAAAAAAAAACATTAGAAAAATCAGTGTAGAACGTAAGTTGTGCATGTCATTGGTTGTTTAACCTTATGTGTTTTTTTTGTCTCAGAACTGTAATTTTCACCACTTTTCGTAAGATTAAAACATTCTCAAATAAAAGTCTGTTTAAAATTTTTCACATTTTAATGTATGCTTTTTAACTCTAGAATAAGGATTTTCTCCTACTATTTTCAATATTTAAAAAAATTAAAATTAAATCAAGAGTTAATTATTTATATTTTTAAAATTTTGAATAACTTTAGGTAGTTATTGAAGTCACATTTATTATATACTAGCAAATGTGCATGTGCTTCTCTACGGGAAATTTTGTATATTACTTTTAATGAACGATTTTCTTTTTTGTATATTAATCTGTAATCTGCAACTCAAGAGCCATTTTATTTTCACATACGAAAGAACAACCACGTTTTTTCTTTAAAAAATATCTTTCGTTGCCACTCGCAACTTACAAAGAAAAAAAATAAAGATAATATGCGGGTAGAACATCAATTTTAACAAATGATGTGACAACTATTACCCCATACTCCTATATCATATAACTCTTTTTTCCATTTTACCATCTATTGCTGTCCTTGTCGCTCTATTAAAGGTGTAGAATTTTTTTTAATTCTCCAAAGATCAGTCTGAATCATTGGAGAATGAACATCGTTGTTTTATGTATAATGTAGCCATATCAATTCTTATAATACATCAAATGGCATTTTCTGATATGCCATCAAGTCTATTGAGATATAGAAATTGCTACATAATCCTTGTATAGTTTCATTTTTCACCCCATTCCTGCTCACCACTCTCTCGAATACCACAGTTATATACCATATAACTCTCCAGTATATCCCAAAATTTGTTGGTATCCGTGTCTTTCTACTAATTTTGTTAAAAATAATAATGTTTGAAAGTCTTATTTTTAAATCTGCCGTTTGTCATGTGATAAATATGATGTCAGTCCTAACACTGGGAAAAGTATGAATGTTACCTAAAATCGATATTGTAGCCATATTTCAAAGAAGTTGTCATCCGGATTTTTTATTAGTGGAATCAGTTTCCCTCCAAATAAGTCCGGATAATCAGTGCTCTATAGTATTTTCATTTGCTTATAAAAACTTGTCGAGAAACGTTATTTCAAGAACATGAATTTTGTATATGAATCTGTTATCTTTGGCTAGAAATATGAATTCAGAAATATGCAATCAGAGTTAAGAACTTTCTGAATGTCATATAAGAAGTTACATAATTCTTGCACATGTTCTTTTTACGCTCATCCCTCTTCGTTCTTCCTGAGCGGCCCAACTATTGTCCCGTTTGGGTTTCGAAATCAAAAGTATGATTTAATTACAATGGCGTAGTTAACTGCTCAAAAGAAAGCACTTTTAATATAAAACATCTTTTATTATATTTCCGTATGCGAGCTCATTAAAAAACAGAAAATATCCCACAGAAGAATTTATGCCGTAAATAATATTAATTTCTCAAAAACACAAAAGCAACTGAAGAGCCATTTTCTTTTCACATACGAAAGAATAACCATGTTTTTTCTTTAAAAAATATCTTTCGTTGCCACTCGCAACTTACAAAGAAAAAAATAAAGATAATATGCGGGTAGAACATCAATTTTAACAAATGATGTGACAACTATTACCCCATACTCATATATCATATAACTCTTTTTTCCATTTTACCATCTATTGCTGTCCTTGTCGCTCTATTAAAGCTGTAGAATTTTTTTTTTTAAATTTCAAGAATTAACTTCTTAATACACCGTTTGTAATACATTAAATTGTGCCGTATAACATAAGTTACTTGCAAAAAAGGATCATTTTAATATCATAAATTTTCTATGAAAGTTTATTTGATTTGGCTAGAAACATAAAATGGCTAGAACAATCCTTTCTTTTCACACCAATCAGAAATCCTCAGGTAGGCCAAATTTTTAATATCAGCTATATATGTATAAATTTTTTAGTCTTATATTTTCATATCACGTGATAGCATGGACGAAAAGGTATAGCAATAACACTTATTCCTCGATATCAAGGAACACACTCCAAAATGTATTCCTTCTGTGACTGACTGGGTGTATCAAAATAAATTTCCTTCATATACATAAATAAGCAATAAGATAGGTACTTATTTTCCCGTGACTTTATCTCCATCAATTTCCTCTTAAAATTTTCGCATTAGCACGGAAATTTTGTTGCACATGATAAAATATGAAATTAACACTAAATATAGCTTAACTCATTGCTGCTGTACGTTTATTACCAACTTTAAAATTTCTTGTCATATCACGATATCCGGATGGAGAGCAGAGGATTTAATATTGACAGTGTTTGTTTTTCGGTAAGAATGAATGCTGTCAAAAAATTTGATCAATCGACTGCAAACCTTATGGATTTTTATAATAAAAAGACACACAAACGAACAAACTTCTTAATTAGATATTTTCCCGTAATTTAGACTCCCTGTAAATTAAACTTTAAAAGTAAAAAATATAAGCGATATTTAAATTTAAAATCTATTATGCAAGTCAAATATAAAAGAAAATTGATCACATATCTAAATTCAAAGATAAAATGGAGGAAAATTGTGCAGACGATATATAAATAATTTGAAGTAAGAATTGATTAAATGAGATGGTTAAGGAATGACGTCATAATGATAGAAAAATGTTATTTCAACTTATTTATTATGTGATAAATTGATACTTCTAAAAGTCTGCTCTTAACCGGGGAAAATAATGCTTGAAATAATGGCATAAAACGCTCGAAAAGGGGGAAGGGAAACTCTGTTTAAAAAAAAATTTCAAAAACCTTCCTAGGAATATACTTAATAATTTCCCAAATTTTCACGGCGATTGGATGCACAGTTTTAGAGTCTATCGAATACAGACAGACAAACAAAAATTCATTTGTATATATATATATATATATATATATATATATATATATATATATATATATATATATATATATATATATATATATTCAAGATTCATCAAATTTTATAGTCAAAAGATTTTTGATTATTTTACCTTAAATTAAAAATTTATATCAAATTTATATTAAATTTTAACTAGTGCTTAAGTTACTTTGCGGATAACAAATAATCTTGAAAAAAAATTTCTGAAATACTACATGTGTCACATTTACTTAAATAAATTTTAAAATAATGGAGGATTAAATAATTATGACGCCGTAAAGAAAATTAAATTGCTTTAGAATGAATATTATTAAAAAGAACGCCATGTTCTTTTTAATAATATTCATTCTATACGCCATATTCCTCTTGATATCGTTTATACAGTAGACTCTCTCTTAACCGGCGGATGTTTAACCGGATCTCCGCTTTAATCGACTGTGATATATTTAAGTACAAAAATTTTTAAAAAAAGGGGGGAAATTGCAAAAAAAAGCTGAAAATTTTGTAGTTATGTATTTTAAGCTTTGGAAATGGCTTTATGCAATGTGGAACAACAGACATCAGCTTCTTATATAGATGTCATGTTTTTAAAAAAAATGTCGAAAATATGCAGCGAGTCGCCGAATCTCCAGCCTTCAGCAGAAAAAAAAAATTCTACTAATCTACTAATTCTACTTTTTTAAATAATTCTACTAATCATTTGTAAAATTTTTGTTATCAGTTAAAGTTAAATAAATGCTTAAATATAAAAGAGTACATTTACATTAGTTAAATAATTTTCTTTTCATGCTCCACTTAACCAGCTTAATCCCGGTCCCATTTCATCCGGTTAAGAGAGAGTTTACTGTAGTTCATTCTGACGTCACAGAAATGAAAATTAAGTCGATGTGATAAGATAAAAATATGAAATTGAGTTATTATCGAGTGGAAACAGGTTAAAAAATAGAAATTTTATAACTTAATGGGTCATTTTATTCTTAGCCATTTTTAATTGTGATTGTTCTTTTTGAATATTACTCTTAACTTGCATTAAATTATTTACATATTATTAATAAAATATTATTACTATTACATTGCTATAAAGTGTAGTCACTGAGAATTTTTATGTGTATTGAGTGAACAATTCTTAAAATACTTAATAAAACATCCACCACCCAGTCTAGGACTCGTAAAAAGTAAGACTTTAATGTTTATTTTACTAATAATGTTTTACTTTAATACCGTGGTTGTTTTAGTACTATTTTGAAAATGTTTAAAAAAAAGGCAAAACTATTAATTTTAATAATATTAAGTTGTTGGAAGTCGAAATCAGAACACATTAACATTATGATGTAGCATTTCAGAGCCCACTTACACCTTTGAATCCTATCTTATTTTGTCGGATTTCGTTTCTACTGTTACATCTGCAAGATTAATTTTTAAAAATTTATTTTAAAGCAAGGAAAGGCAAGTAAAACATACGCTTTCATTTAAAAAGTTACTTATTACACATTAACTCCTTGATATACAGTTAAAACGGAATTTGATGCATTCGAAAAATATTATTTTCTAGATTTTGTTCAACTAAATAGTTATGAACAAATTGAGGAAAAAATGTTTTATTTTGGATTGTTATAAATCATTTAACCCACTCAGATTTTGTCATTTCTGTTATTTGTCATAATATTTGAATCTATCAATCTCAAATATTGCCTAGTGTGGCATTCGCAATGCGAGATTACTTCCATACTATATACTGCTTTCACTGTCTTCTTTCTGATTTAATGGTTTGTAGATGCAACTTTGTTATTGGTACTGCTGAGAAAGTGAACAAGTGCGTTAGAACTCTGCCCCGTCAGAAGCCATTCAGATCATCTAAAACATTGTAAACAAACCCTAAGTGACCATGAGTGAATTATCTGCGTAATCCAATAACATACATCACGGGGTCCAATGAAAACAGCTATTGGCTTGGTAAACTCGTCATAGTCTAGTGTCAAATGAAATGAATGTCGCCTCTAACATGCCATTGGGTGTCAAGTGTTCTTTTCAGCATTTAACAATTTATTTTTTTAATCACAAAACGTCTCCAAGACATAAGATTGCAGAATGGGTAGGGCGTTGCTCTATAATATAAGTTCAAAGCTTGAGAGTGGAACCCGATAGATTATTTTCAACAGCTAGAAATTTTTTGCACTAAAATTAAGCCTAGATAAATGTACCAATACCTAGGTGAGGTATAGTCGTAAAAAGATTAAGTTGTTCAAAGTTCTATCAACTAATTAAGGTAATAAAACCTTAAACAACTTAATCTTTTTACGACTATACTTTTTAAATAGTTTTGTTATAATATTTATTCGTCAAACCTGTATTAACTCTGAAGGTTCATGATTTAATTACAGAATTTTATTTATCTTTATTTATTATTTTAACAAATTTATTACTAAATAATATTAATATTGAATAATTTGTCGAGATTTAAGTATTAGAATTTTATATTAATTGGTATTTAAGATTTTGTCTTTGAAATAGAAGTATACAATACTATAATGTATTGGAACTTTTAACGTATTTTTTATGTTGGTTTTCCCCCTAGTTTAACCAATTAAAACAGTATCTGTATCGGTAATATGGTATTCATATGAATATGCGGTATACGGCATCATTCACTGAAATACTGGTAAATTTATAAGCTCTAGTAAGGATAGCGTTACACTTAAACGCAAAACTCACGATACACTTAAAACTTTAATTTATTTTACAAAACAAGCTTCTTGTGTAAGCTAGAATCAATTGCTTGAAAATGTTTGGAAAAAGTTTTAAAACCTAAACTAGAATTGTCCAAATATTAAGTTAGCACGGAAACGTTAGATGTCCGTTACCATGAATTAGTAGTTGGTCTATGATGGGCTATATGTCGAAAGCGGAAAATGAAATGGCGCCATTTTAGTTTACAAAATGTCTTGTTGGCCAACTGAAGTATTTAAATGTTGGTCTACTTTGTTCCAACATAGAAATATTCCTGTTACGCCTCTTGCATAAATATCTGTATACCATTGGATAAGAAAAAAAAAAGTAATCGTCCTACGCATATGAGCAGAACCATCAGCAAACGAAAAACGTGTCAAACTCCATTAGTACTAACGATGTTTACCAATGCCGCTATATTTCAAGATTAATGTTTGGGTGGAAATGAAATAACGTAAATCCATGTGTTCACAGTAAACTACACAACTACATCACAATTTTCTCCGTTTGGAGAAAAAACACAGTTTCTTGCTGAAGTAATTGTTGTTCTTATGTATTCTTGTAGCTGACTATAGAGCTACATTTTATTAAAAAAAAAACTTTTCTCCAAACTCTGAGAAAGTCTGTTGAAATTGTACAGATTGCTGAGAACAAGAATTTATAATTATTAACATTAAGATGGCTCCTCCAAACAGCATTTTGGCATTCAATTGGCTCATCTTATTGTTGGCCTTTAGTAGACGAATCCTATTACGTAGTAGGTACTGAGTTTGGCCATCGTTCGGTCATCTTAACACTAAACATATCAACACTTAATATATACCTATTTCTACCACTGCTGGTCAATCGACCGGATTTTGTTTCCTTATTGATTTATGAAATATGGATATTGGGAAGGAAATAAACATTATTATAATTAAACAAAACTGTATGTTGTCAATGTTTATGTATTACAAACACGAAGAATAAGAATTTTTAATTCCTTATCCCTCGCATTTTTTACATATACATTACCGGTCATTTGAATGATTATGGTATGTTTAGTGTTAACATTGTGTTAACATTCTGCTAGAAATAACCATAAACCAACTATTGGCCTTGAGTTGAGCAATATACCATGTAGAGATTGAACCATCGAATGCAACGTTGGCCCGTGATAAAGTTACTTCTTGGGAATAAAGAATGTAACACTTAAACATCTTTAAAAAGTTTTTGGTAAATACGCAACGCAATTCTCCGGAAAATTTTTAGTTGAATTTTGAAAGATGAAATCTAAAATGGGACCGCTTCTACCAACAGATAGTTAATAGACTGGTTTTTAAGTGGTTTTATAAGACAAAAATTATCTGTTATTAGAATTAAGCACACAAAAGAAAAAAAATGAACCAATTAGTTACAAAATTAGTCATTCTAATTGGTATATTTCTATAAGTACGATTGCAAAAGTAAAATTATAAATCCTATGATCTTATTTATATTTTTAGGTTTTCCAATTGAATTTCTCCATTTTTCTAATCAATTCAATAACAGATTTTCCTTGGCTTCTTTTTAGCTTTCCATATAAAGGAGTTTATTTTCCTTTGCAAAAACTACCTGCACAATGCAAAAGTAATTCTAGTGCAGTTATTTCATAGAAATACTTAATCATATTCATTATTAAAATTACATGACTTATTAAAATCCATACGATTATTAAACCAATAAGTAAGTCCAATATTTTCAAAGTTCATTTGACCAGAAACTACTGGTTACGTCTGTTTCCAATGAATTCACGCAGAACGATGGCTGAGTGGTAGAGCGCTTCTCTTTGGTACTGTAGTTTACGGCTTTGAATCCCGAAGCTTGTATGGATGGTCGTAACCGTTCGGAATCGGCTTTAAGCAGTAGGTCCCGGTCTCTCTAGCACTCGTGAGCAAAACAGTAGACCGTAGCGCTACAAACCAAACCAAACAAATTAATTCAGCCAATAATTATACTCTTGCCTCACAGACTGTGTTTTCAAACTCTAGTGCTTTTTACGTATTTGTCCAAACACTTGCACTCGTAATGTGAGAAGTACACATTTCTCCTAATTACGTCTTTTGAAAAGAAGAAAAGATATAACAAAAATTTTTTATCAAATAGAATAACTTTATTTTGGCTAAGTGTATATAGTTAGTTGTATTATGTATAAAATTCTTTAATACCATTCTGGTAATTAAACATTTGGGATATTTTTATTGACTTATTAGTAATGATTTCATCTAACTTCTTTCATGAAATTGACATAAATTTTTTTATATCAAAAAATTATTCTGTATTAGTATTTCATTTCATAGAATGTAGCTTTGATAACACCTTAATTCAAGTCGTGGGTAATACAGTCAAACCTCGTTATGACAAATACGAAATAGCGAAATCCTAAACACTTATGTGTTTAGGATTTCGCTACCGAGTTTGTCATAAACATAGAACACCCCTTGGCGGATTTCAAATTTCAACTATACAGAGTAGTAAAACTATCAAAATTTCATTCTGTTGAACTACAATAAATTCATAGGAAAGTTTCAAAATGAATCAGACTAAAATAAATCTACTCCCATCCAAGGCTGTAGTTTGCTAAAAAGCCCTATTCTACATCGCGTTACTCACCAGATCCTTGCACTTTCTTATAGCTATTTATAGGTTTCTAACGCAAACCACGAAAATGTAAAATATATTTTAACATTATTTTAACATATGAACACTTAACACATAACTATTTCTTTTATTTCTATTTTAACTCAATACCCATCGCTTTTGTTTTAACATATATTTTTTACATCACTATTTAGTCAAATCGCCAAAATTTTAGTAAAATTTTTGTTTTTATAAAATATTGAAGTCTTAAAGGCAGTTCACTGCCAAACGATGGTCGAATAGTTAGAGTGCTGACCTTCGGACCCGGAGTTAGTAGGTTCGAATCCCACTGTGGCGTGGATGTTCGTAGCCGTTCGGAATCGGCTTTAACACTAGATTGCCCAAGGCAGTCATTTTGACTGTTTTTTAATTTCAATTAGAAAAATAATTATGAAATATAATGACACAATTTCTTAGAATTTGGTGACTTTTTCTATAACATATAAATGGGTTTATGAATAATTGTAGTTACTTCCGTCCTCCTTTATTATATAATATTAAAAATTAATTTTAAACAAATTTCTTTACATATTTGTTATTTTTTTCACAATGCAGTCATTTTGACTGTTTTTTGGGCAATATAGGTATACAAGAAATCTCGGGCAATCTAGTGTTAAGCAGTAGGTCCCGGTCTCAATAGCTATTATTTAATTATTAACAAATGAGGAGCCGTTTGACCAGAATACTACAAATTCTGATTACAAAAATATGTATCCATTTTATATACTATACTATGATATAATGTAAAGAAGCAGTTTCCAGTGTTTAAAATTAGTAAAACGTGAATTTAGCGTAGTTATGAACCACGATCACGAATAAAAGAAAATGACTGTAGAGAATTCTACTCCCATCCAAGGCTGTAGTTTGCTAAAAAGCCCTATTCTACATCGCGTTACTCACCAGATCCTTGCACTTTCTTATAGCTATTTATAGGTTTCTAACGCAAACCACGAAAATGTAAAATATATTTTAACATTATTTTAACATATGAACACTTAACACATAACTATTTCTTTTATTTCTATTTTAACTCAATACCCATCGCTTTTTTTTACATATATTTTTTACATCACTATTTAGTCAAATGGCCAAAATTTTTGTAAAATTTTAATTTTTATAAAATATTGAAGTCTTAAAGGCAGTTCACTGCCAAACGATGGTCGAATAGTTAGAGTGCTGACCTTCGGACCCGGAGTTAGTAGGTTCGAATCCCACTGTGGCGTGGATGTTCGTAGCCGTTCGGAATCGGCTTTAACACTAGATTGCCCAAGGCAGTCATTTTGACTGTTTTTTAATTTCAATTAGAAAAATAATTATGAAATATAATGACACAATTTCTTAGAATTTGGTGACTTTTTCTATAACATATAAATGGGTTTATGAATAATTGTAGTTACTTCCGTCCTCCTTTATTATATAATATTATAACTTAATTTTAAACAAATTTCTTTACATATTTGTTATTTTTTCACAATGCAGTCATTTTGACTGTTTTTGGGCAATATAGGTATACAAGAAATCTCGGGCAATCTAGTGTTAAGCAGTAGGTTCCGGTCTCAATAGCCGTCGTGTTGCAAAAAGTAGATCGTAGCGCTCCAAACCAAACCAAAGGCAGTTTACTTGAAAAAAAGTATTTTATGGATGAAATAAAATTTTAACGCTCGTAGAATTCACGTGCTTCACATTGAGATGCATTACGTCCCATAGTCTCTTTACATCTTCTTGCCTGTTTCGAAAGATGCCTACAAATTTGGATTATCTGGGATAAAGCTGATCCCTTCGATGACAGTATATATCCTGTACTACCAAACCAAACCAAACCAAACCAAACCAAAATATTGTGGCTTTCGTTTATTATTCATAGAACATATTTTAGAAAAATAACAAAACCTCATTAGCTACCTTACTATTCAATATCTTAAGGTGTTTGTATTCTGATAAAAAAAAGATGCAATTATAATTTTGTAAATTTAATAAATATAAAGCCTTGTCCTATTTTCTCTGCTTTTTGATCAGGATGTTCAAGAAAACAATTTCTCAAAAGATTCCACAAAGGGTGAAAGGTTCAATATCTCTACTTCCTATAATTTTTTTTTCAAATTTGGCATTACGTTAAGAATATATTTCTGTATTAAAACAGTGAACAAAAATTAGACATAAAATTAAATATTTTTCTTCATTATTAATTTTTTTCACAAGTTAATTCTTGTGTTAATTTTAATAGGCAGTAAGCCAATTTTTTCAATATTTTTTCTTTTTTTTTACTTACTATTTTTTACACTTAAAAATTAATGAGTTAAATTTTTAAGAAGATATAACATTTTATTCAACAGATATAAATAACAAAAGTTTTGACCCCCTGAAGTTCATTATGACGGAGTTCAACTGTCCTTATATTTTAAACTAAGTTATCTTAGTTGGACTGTAGTATGACATAAATTCTGTTTTTTATTTTTTACATTTTTCATTATGATTAAGTAAGCCGGATTGTTTAAATTTTTTTTATAAAAGGGGGAAACGATATCAAATTATTGCAAAGTTAAATCTTAGATCATCCTTAATATTAAAAAATATATGGTCTATAAAAAAATAAATAAAAAATACATTTTCAAGAAAATATACTCTCCAAAATCTCCAAAGCCCCGTTTACCCCATAATGCTCATGTAATAGGTTTTTTTTTTACCCTCCAAGTAAAATCCTGTTTATCTGGTAAAATGATGGTAAGTTTAGTGGCACATGTAAACTAGCCTTTAGAGAGTATGAGACCCATTAAAAGGATTTGGTAACAGCTATGGCTAAAATTGTTATAGACGTGAGTAGATTTTTATTTAGGATAGTATCATCATTAATAAGTCTCTGATTTCTGTTAGATTTATTAATGTCGCCTTGCTCAATAAGTTTCTTCGTCCTGATTATTTTATAGGATTCGCTGGACAGTTTTTATAACTGGCAGGTCGACTCCATTATAGTTAAGACAAATGGATTTCTCTGACATAAGCTTAGTGTATTCACAAGATTTCGGGTTTCCTCCAAATTTTACACAGATGGGATCCATTAAGCACATTTCGCTTCCATGATTGAAATTCTGGCAATTATGGTATTTCTTGATAAATCCTCTAAATTTATAAGCCTCTAAACTAAATTTAAAATAAAAACATTCAGAAATTTCATAAATTTTGAAGGTATTTTCATTTTTATAAAGATTACTGAGAAATACGTGTCAAAGTTTTTTTTACCTTAAAATTGCGTGTAATTTTGAACAGCAAAGCCTAAGGAAGTTCATTTTTTACTTCCTCATCAGAGAAATTAATAGGAATTTCTTACATTACGATTTTTAATTTTCTCCTAAATAAGGTTAATAAAGAATATCGTATTTGTATTTTATTTTTTTATTATAATCATATTACTTTAACACTGAAAGAATTCAACATTCCTGAAAAGCTTGTTAATCTGGTAGCTTTGACTTTAACACAGACCAATGTAAGAATAAAGGTACAAAACAGCTTATCAGAACCTATTACTATCATGAATGGTCTAAAACAAGGGGATGCCCTGGCCTGTCTTCTCTTTAACCTTGAACTGGAGAAAAGAGTTAGAGATGCAAATTTAAATTCTAGAGGAACCATTTTCAACAAATCTGTACAATTGCTTGCATATGCAGATGATATTGATGTTATAGCCCGGACATTAGATGAACTAAAACAAGCATTTATTTCTCTGGAAACTGAGGCCAAAAAGATGAATTTGAGCATTAATGAAACTAAAACCAAATATATGCCTTGTTTAAAATCAGAATATAATCACCCTTTCTTAGAAATAGGCAGTTATAGATTTGAGACTGTAAAGCAGTTTATATACCTAGGTTCGGAAATTAATACACAAAATAATATATATGTTGAAATTCATAGCAGAACTACTGCTGCTAATCGATGTTTGTTTGGATTAAAGAAATATTTAAAGTCTAAGTACATTAAAAGATTGACTAAAATAATGTATAAATGCCTAATAAGACCTGTTTTGACTTACTCAGCTGAAACCTGGCCATTGACAGAAAGAGACAAGGAAACTCTAGCAGTTTTTGAGAGAAAAATATTGAGAAGTATTTTTGGTGGAATGGTATATGGAGAAGAACAAATATTGAATTATACAGAACATATAAAAACCCAGATATAATTAATTTTATTAGCTTACAAAGATTAAAATGGGCCGGACACCTAGTTCGACTTAATGACAATAGATCCACAAAAAAAGTTTTTACGGCCAAACCAATAGGAACCCGAATGAGAGGACGACCAAAACTTAGATGGTTAGACTGCATTGAGAACGACATAAGATCCTTGAAAATTTCAAATTGGAAATCCAGGGCCAAAGATAGGACTGCCTGGTATGGAATTCTAGAGAAGGTTAAGGCCCATCCTGGGCTGTCATGCCACTGAGGAAGGAAGGACTTTAACACTAAACATGCCATATCCGGTCAAATTACTGAAATTGTATATGTTAAAAAAAAAGCGATGGGTATTGAGTTAAATTAGAAATAAAAGAAATAGTTATGTATTAAGTGCTTGTATGTTTAGTGTTAAAATATATTTTACATTTTCGTGGTTTGCGTTAGAAACCTATAAATAGCTATGAGAAATCTCAAGGATCTGGTGAGTATCATGATGTAGAATAGGGCTTTTTAGCAAACTACAGCCTTGGATTGGAGTAGATTTCTCTACAGTCGCTTTCTTTTATTCGTGATCGTGGTTCATAACTACGCTAAATTCACGTTTTACTAATTTTAAACACTCGAAACTGCTTCTTTACATTAGATCATAGTATAGTATATAAAATGGATACATATTTTTGTAATCAGAATTTGTAGTATTCTTGTTAAACGGCTCCTCATTTGTTAATAATTAAATAAGTTTGTCCTCCTTTATTCTTTCTCGCAATATGTAGATTTAATTTTAAAAGCGTCCAAAACTGAATTGGAGATAAAAGTGAGAAGAATGTTTTTAAGTCTTGGTCTGAGATCAGAATAAAGAGCCATTAAGTATTTATAAACAAATATTTATTACATTTTAAAGGAACAATTTATTTATGTCTATTTATTTTAACTTTCGTAAAAAGAACATAAGTCATCTTTACTTTATATTGAACCACCCATCCCAACAATTGTTAAATGCTGCTGAAATTAGTGACAAACAAATGAACGAATTTGTTCAGAAATTTAAGTATACGAATTTTATATATTTTTATCTCTTACTTATGATTAATTACCTTTACTTAGGATAAGATGTAGGGAAAAAGTCTTAGTTCAAATTTTTGTGAACCATTACTATAGAGAATATTAAAGCAGTGTTTCTCAACCTTTTTGAACTGACGGCATTCTACAAATAACCGAATTTATTTGTGAAACACTTAAAAAAATATCGAATAAAAACATAAAAAAAGTAAATTTGAAAATATTTCCTAAGAAACAACTGTGATAATTACAAATGTCATTTCAAATTTAAAAAACCGATATGTTATCATGCAGTTATTATACTGATAACATTTATGTACATCGAACTTTTGCTATTAATCCACTTTTAAGTTCCGTAAATTAATCAGTTATGTGTATTGATACTTTTAATACATACTTTTATAATAAGTGCTGCAAAATATTCTCAACCTTGTTTGGTTTATAGCACACAAAAACTACCTGAATTTGCAGAGCACTTAAAAAAATGGAATAAAAACACAGGAAAAGTAAACTTGAAAATATATTCTAACAAACCATTAAGGTAGTTACAAATCATATTTAAAATTCACTTTCGAAAGTGCGTATTTTATCAAAAACCTCAGACTTCCACTGCAAAGGACCAATGCAAAGAAAGACGCAGTTTGCATCACTGTAACTGTTTTCTTTCACTGCTGTTTTCAGAATTTTAAGCTACGCAAAAAAGTAAAAAGGAATAATCTTACTTCTACACATCTATATCTGCAACATGCAGCCCTTTCTTGAACTAAAAAATTGAATCGGAAATAATATTATATTTTACCTATTATATTATTCCACGATTTGAGAAAATATGCAGTAATGCAGTTATTTACAAAACCATCCATCTCAAACATTATTAATTCAATTTAATCAAATTAGTAACAGAACAATGAACGAATTGGTTCAATAACGCAAGTATAGGAGTTATATATTTTTTCTTTCTTATTTAGGATTAATCATACTTTTACATAGAATACGACATAGTAAGAAAATCTTAGTTCAAATACTACTTTAGGAACAGGAGACCAGTGTTTCTCAGACTTTTGAGGTTGAAGTCACTGAATGTCTGAAATTATTTAAGGCACATCTAAAAAAAGAACTAATAAAAACATAGTACAAATAATACAAATAAAAAAATTAAAGTATCATTATGCTGATATTTATGTATATCGTTCTTGTGGAATGTTTTAAAATCTGACGGATTTTTTTTAATAGTTTTAATTTTTTTTATCAATTAGCCGAACGATGGCCGAATGGCTAGGGTGCTTTCCTTCGGAACCGGAGTTCGTGGGTTTGAATCCCATTATGGCATGGATGTTCGTAGCCGTTCGGAATCGGCTTTAAGCAGTAGGTCCCGGTCTCATTAGTCCTCGTGTTGCAAGAAGTAGACCGTAGCACTCCAAAACCAAACCAAATTCTTTTATCAATTAAGAGGAATAATTTCAGTATTTTTATATCATATGAAAGAAGTATTGGATATCATGCAAATTTTTGTTTAATTTTATTAATGTTCTTCCAGGCTTCAAAGTGCTGTAAAACTCAGTTATTTTTCAATGTGGAAAAAAAGTCTTTAAAGCTGCTTTTATGTGAAAGTATTTTTTTAAATATGAAATTGTTTGAAAGTGCGATTTTTTTTTTGCTTTTTCCTCCCTCACGCAAAATAACTTTCCCACATTTTTATAAGAGTATTAATACTAAAGCCATTTGGTAATAAATTGCAATTTATTTTTTATATTTATTGCAAATATAGTATACGTTTTCATTGGATTGTTATTACAATCTTTATTTTCATGTAATATCGATAAGCAACTAACTTTATAGTATAAATCTTAGTATACATCTTTATTTTTTTGTTATTATATACTGTCGTTTCCCTTTACAATAGACTTAAACAGTAAAATTTGAAACTGCAGTTTATTCAGAGTTAGCCAAAAAGTTGACTTTGGTAACAATGCATTCGTCAATGCCTTATTCAAAAAGTTATTAAGAATAAAACGAATACAGAATTGTAATAACTAAATTGCATTATTATGATGCCATGTCTGTGGGTCCAACTTTTTTTTTACTCTACCAATGGAATATGAACCCTGTTAATGGAATAAATGTTTTACTTTTTTATTATATCGTGTAGGTTTAAATTTTGTAATATAAGTAAACAATTACATTTGAAAAAAGTGTATTACAAAAATTTGCTTAATCCCTTGCTAGCGGAATTTATTTAATAAAAACTAGCCAAAAATGGATATTTCTCCTTCATTTTTTTTCGTTATTATAATCAAAACGTTAGAAATAGATTATATAAAAAAATTTTAATCGAAATAACTACTATTTTCAATATTTTCACATATATATTTTTTCGAACGTAGCTGGAAATACAGTTACTATATGCCTTTATGTCAATTCAAGGCTGCGAAGCTGTTATCAATTTAGCACCACCCGGAAGCACGCGTAGCTTAGGTATGCTAGGACGCGAGTAACATTACCCCCGCTGGGCCCTTGTAATTTAGAAGCAGGGACCAAGCAGAAGACCCCCAGGTTTGGCCTGCCACCCCCAGAGGTATCGTTTGAGAACTCAGAGGACATTGTGGCTACGAACCTATTTTACGTGCCCCAGTCACCTTTAGCGAACATGGCTGATCTTAGACCGGCTTCAACCCCGAACCCGCAACCTTTCAGTTACGAGATCGCTGCCTTTTCTGCCCTATCTACCGCTGCTCATTTTTCTCAAATGATAACAAAATAAATCCAACGACATAATTTTCTTTATAAATATAATAAACTAATACAACATTATCTCTATCAACTGTCATGAATTCCATGTCCCTCAGATTCTTTTGAATTTAACAAATTTTTTACAGCATTCGAGAAAAGCGACGAAACTGCGCGAAAGTATCTCTGCCTATTGGAATATGGTAAATTAAATATTATGCATTAAACGAACCGATTTCATGAGTTACGAAATTGAAATACCGTTTTTTCTCTTGCCCGAACTCAAGTCGGGCATAGAAAAATGAGAGCATTTGAGTTGCCCGAATTGAGTTCGGGCGTTACAGGCAAGTGATTAAGTAATATTAAACAAAAATGACATAGAGTAAAAATATTGTAGAATGTAGTAACTAAATGTGAATTGTTATGAGGCCGTGTCACTAAGGGCTTGTTTTTTTAACTATAGTGCTTTTTTCCTCATGCCAACTGAGTTTAAACCCTTTATTATTTATTTAGAAATTTATGATAAATCAAACCAGACATACTTTCAGAATGGACTGATTTCCTTTAGGAGGTATGGGAACCCCAAATTCAGATATTTTCTTGGATTATATTTTAGTAAAAAGCCGATAGCACGTTTCTTAAAAACAGCAATTCAGGAAGCCGTACCGTAGTGGCATAAGTCATTATAAAAGTTCCGTATATATCGAAACGAAAAGTGAGGAGTAAACATATTTTGCTGAGAAGACGTAAATAATGGATGATAAACATCCGGAGAAGCAAAAGAATGCACGTCACTAGGAAAATCCACAGAATTACAATGACATAAACATTTTGTTTCGCTCGAATGGTATTTCGGAGAAATGGTTCGCGGCCAAGTTAGGTGAATCGGGAAGAGCAGTGAACGTGCTTCTCTTGTATGCCGTAGCTTCAGCGAAGCGCGGATTAGAGACGAGGCCTAGAAACCGAAAAGTGCACCCACTCTCACTTTCTCGCTCCACGCTTTCCGATTCCGTGAAATACCCCCGGGGGAGTTGCAGAATCGTGACGTACTGTTACGGAGAGGAGAAACTTCCCACTATATTACATACTTAAAGGTGTGAATACGTATAAATATAATATTGCAGCGGATATGCATCTGTGCAATTACTTCAGTCAGTTTTGAACATCTGCACCTAGAGCTGCTAAAGATAGTAATTTTAGCAAATTAGATGTCACTGCATCATTAAGTTATATCCATCGTATAGGAGTCAAGATAATGTGAAGATTTCTATAGGATGAAATCTTTTACTTATCTCTCTGAATGAAGAATAATATATGGATGTATATGTGAGAGAAAGAGAGGAGGGCGCAGAGCTTGAGGTAAAGAAGAAAAAAGAAGACATCCATTCTAGGTGTTAAAGGTTTATTCAGATGTCACATACAACATTAGCCTTTTTGTTTTTAAACAAGAAATCCAATCCGATACCAGATCATCAACTCATAGTATTTACTTGTTTTCTCTTTGAATTTGGAGTACTCTGCGATTAAATAGTGTAGGTTTTATCCCCATAAACTCACGCTTCACAAAGAGTTCGAAGTGTTTTTATTATTAAATTAATGCTTAATTTCTAATTATAAAATTCCAAACCGGGCATCTATATTCCACTAAAATTAAATATAAATTCTTAAAGTTCAGGTTATATACTTAATATGAGTGTTGAGGATAAAATGCATTCCTGATAGTAAGAGAAACAACCTGTAATTCTTTACTAAGTGTACTTCACAAGACCAAAAACAATTAAAATCCATATGCAAGTGCACAAACATAAATCTATTTTTTTAATCTCTATTTTTTTTCTTTATTAAGGGGAGTTGGTGCCCTTAATTTGACGAAAATATCGATCTTTGAATTTTTTGATTTAGCTATTCTTTGACATATCTAGCTTACTGTGAATAAATTTTAAGACAATATAATAATTAGAAATGTATAGAAATAGCATTTGTATCATGATTGTGTTCCTATAAATTATTTATTTACAACGCCTTCATTATTTCATTTGCTTCAGAGAGTTTTTAAATTAGTTTAAAAGAAGTGAATGCAATACAGAAATGAGGACATTTGAATAAAAAATTTGATGAATGCACCAGATGACACCTTTGTAAGGCTAATAAATATATCGTATGTTTTTTTTGTCTTATTTGTATGGTGCATCGTCTGAATTGTGATTTGCACATTCTCTCCATTTAAATTAGTTTTAATTTCTGAAGGTAACCATGTTGTGAGTTCTCATAACATGGTTAAGAGGCTCAAGTATTGATACCAGGTGGGTACCATAAACTCAAATTTCATTATACAGCTATATCATTCTAAACTGAAGTTTTTCGTGATGCAGTACTTCTTTAGTCCGTACCAAGCAGTAATAAACAGTAAAAATTCAAAATTATCCCCCCTTAATTTGAAAAAATGTTTATTTTCAAAAATGCATTTTAGACATATTCTTAAACGTTTCGCCTTTTAAGAGAATATTGTTTTAAAAGAATTGTAAATACGACTATATCTTTGAATGACATTGCACCTTATCGGTAGCGATAAATTCTCTTAAATTGAGATTTTCGTTATATGAAGTGAGGAGTACAAACAAAATTGGAAGTGCCCAACTAAATGGTATAATAATCCTAAATCTAAAATTTTAATTTTTTAGGGCTGACCGTTTTGATTTCTGCCCACATTTTACAACTAATCCGTTTTAATTAATGCGCCTTAGCGTTAATACATGTTATACTGAAGGCATTCGTTACATACAGTGGAGATTATAATCAACAGAGCTATTGCATAACTAGCTGTTATAAAAGTCCTACAAACAAAATACTCCAATTCTTTTTGATTTATGCACTACAGTGTTAATACAAGTTATATTAATCATATTCGTTAGGTAGAGTGCAGATTGTAATCAAAATTGAAGAAGCACGACTAGATTCCCCAATCGCCCTTGGCCTTGGCTTCTAAAGACCTTGTATTAGTAAGCGAGAGAGCTTAACTTCAGTTCTAAAATGAAAATTTCAACATTTTTAATCGTTTTTGAATTATGCCCCATAGAGTTAATAAGCGTTATAATGAGGCCTTTCGTCACACAGTGTAGATTGCGATCAAAAAGGCAAGTCCACAACTAGCTATTATAACATAGAAATTTTAACATTCTGTGATTAATCTTTTTTGAGTTATGCCGCACGGCGTAAATATGCGGTATATTAACACTTTTCGATATATAGACTTCAGATTGTAATGGAAAAGGGGAGGTACGTAACTAGGTGTCATAATAATCTAAAATCAAAATTTTCGATGTACTACGGTTAAACGGTTTTGAGTTGCGCGACATATGCATACTTATAATACTTGTGTACAAGCGGGGGTAAAAAAAGTCAAAATAAAATCAAGAATGGTAAATGGATATGTATCAAAATTAAAGTTTCTTTTGCACATGCATACAGGCGTAACATTGAAACACGCGAGAATTTAATTTGGCAGGGTCTTATATGTCATTAAAATGTGAAGGATAAAATTTTTCATTTTTACAATTTTTCCATTTACATTGTACAAGGAAGTAAAACGGAAGGAATTATTTATGCCTCTGGACCACCTAGATTATATTGTGTTTTCACTCGATGGTGTTTGAGTTCGATTCCTGAGTACGACTTGTTTGTATTTGTGGGTTGTCCCCTCAAAGGGAGCGGTGTTGTCCTACTTGTATGGTGCTCCCAAAATAAAAAAGCAACAAATAAGTGGATTGTGTATAGTGAAGTGCTATCTGTAAAAATACCTTATGCAACTGGATACTTTTAATATAAGGTTATGTAAACTTGTGCTTTGGGAACGTAAAAGATATTTTTAATGATATTACTCACCTTTACATTTTATCTGATAATATTCATTTTCGAGATTTGTGCATTTATAATGTAGTCGAAATACTCAAAGTATGCTTTTAAGTATTAAATATAATAATGAAGTAAATATATATTTTACAAATTGTTCTGAAATTTTTCTCGAGAATTCTGCTTTGCCAAAGTTTACAAAAAATGTCAATAAATCTAAAATCATGAGCTAGATGTGTTTTATTAGTAACTATTAAAGATAAAATATAATAAAATACTAAGTACATATAAAAATTCAGCTATTTTTATTATCTTTTTAAACTGATTATTTCAATTTGAAGTCGTTTCAAAATGCTAAGTGTAAAAAAAATTATGAATAAATTGACTTGATTACATACATTATATATATTTTAAAAAGTCTAAATAAATTATAGAAATGCTTTTTAACTTTAAATATAAAGGAATTCTTGATTTTTAGTTAATTTTTCTATATAAATTGATTTTTTTTACAAAAGAAACGATCGATCATTTAATTAAAACATCTAACGTGGACTCCATAGGATTCGTACGTCTGTTATATTATATTCTTTTCCTTTTTTTTGTATGATGCCGTCACAATCATATGGTACATTCTTTTAAGTATTCAAAGTAGGTTTCGTTTCTCAGAGTACCTATGTTGTAAGTATCTCAGTAAAACTTAAGTACCTCCCTCCTGCGGAGACCCAATCCGAACGATGGCCGAATGGTTAGGGCACTGACCTTCGGATCCGGAGTTCGTGGGTTCGAATCCCACTAAAGCATGGATGTTCGTAGCCGTTCGGAATCGGCTTTAAGCGGTAGGTCCCGGTCTCATTAGCCCTCGTGTTGCAAAAAAGTAGACCGTAGTACTCCCAACCAACCAACCAACCTGGCGGAGACCCAAAGCGTTAATACTCGTCATAGTGAAACTTCCTGTTATACAGGTAATTCTTTTCAAAAACAACTTTTTTTCGTTTACAATATTTTCTACACTCCGTACCAGGAAGTAATAAAGGACAAAATCTCAAAACTTTTCTCTAGAAGTAAGATTTTTATTTTTGGTTTCTAAAAATATTCTTTAAAATCATTGTTTCCACTGTTTAAATAGCTTTGCTAGTGCTGTGTATGAATACGTCGATATCTTTGAGTAGTATTTATGTAGACGGGTAGCATTAATATATATTAGATTTTTAGTTACATAGTGAAAATTGCAATTAAAAATGCAGGTGTTCACACAAATTTTATAATTCTAAATACAAATTTCAACATTTTACAACTGTTTTTGAGTTATGCCCTATAGCAGTAATATACCTTATAGACATGATTTGTTATGTAGAGGGCAGACTGCATTCAAAAGGGGAATTGCACTAGTAGATATCGTAAGTCTTAAATAAAAAAAAAATATGTATAATAGTTATTCAGGTAGACCTTGTAGCGCCTATTATATAAGTTAAATTTTTTTTTACTTATGTTAGAGTTTGCAGTCAAATGGAGAGGTATACAACTAGATGTTATAATAGCCCTCAATACAAATTTTTTCAGTTATGCTCCACATTGTTTATATGCGTTATATTGAAATTTTTTATTATATCCATAAAGTTTCATAAAAAGAAGCAAAACTATATATTTCAAGTTCTAAATGCAAGATTTCAACACTTTACGGATCTCATAGTGTGAATAACGATTTATTAAAATTTTTCGTTACGTAGATACCAGTATGCAATCAAAAGAAAATCCCCTATATAATAATAGCCTAAGTTGTCTGTTCGCGAATTTATGAAGCTGTTGTACCTGGAATGGATACAGGCATCCATATTGGATTTTTATAAGTTTGGGTTAGCAAAATTCAGAGCGAGTTCGAAATCCACCCAATCCCCCCTTTTCGAGCGTTTAATGCTATTGTTTCAAGTCTTATTCTATACTAAATTCATTCTTGATATGAATTTAGTATAGAATAAGAGGGAGCAGCGAGGGCAGGGCGTAATATTTAAACTGTACTGTGTTTACTCGACCCTCATATACTTTAATTAGTTCCTTCGTCGGGTGTAGGCCTAGCACGTTCGGTAGAGGGTCTGCCCGTTTAAACAGCGTACTTATCGGGTTGACGGTTCTGTCCCCGACTCAGCCAAATTTTTCTAAATGTCTAATTAATTTAATATTTTCTGATTTTTCTTTTAAATTCTTATTCCTAAAGTTGTTTTATTATTTTCAAAATTGTTTTATTATTTTTAAAATAAATGTTTATTATTTTTTCAACTTTTTATGACTTAAACTTTCTTCTTGTAATGTAATAATAGCCTAAATTATCTGTCTATCTGTCCTCGAATTTATAAAGCGGTTGGACGTGGTATGGATAGAGCATTCATATTGGATTTTTGATGAGTTAGGGTTAGCAAAATTCAAAGCGAGTAAAGTTTATTTTTTCCTAAACTATAGATCCTATTCTAAAATAAATTGGTATGAATAAGCGTCGTATCACAGCGAAAAATGCTGTCATATTTAAATCGTTCGAAATTCACCTCGTTCTCCTTTTCGAGCATTTAATGCCATTATATGAAGCCCTATTTTAGGATCAGGCTATTAAATTTATCAATTTATCACATAATAAATAGGTAAAAATAACATTTTTTTCTAGCATTAGGACGTCCTGCCTTTAACTATCTCATTTAATCATTTATTTAGATTATTTAAATATCTTCTGCATGATTTCCATATGTTTTATCCCTAAACTTAGATATTACCTAAATAATTTTCTTTTATATTTGGCTTAAATAATAGATTAGGTACATAAGTGATAATTTTAATCGATAATTTTTGTAGAACGATAATCCTCATCCAAAAATCAAACCATTTATTTACTTGCCTCATAGGGTACCTTTACAATTCTGGAAAATTAAAAATTTTACTGATCCCGTCATATGACGGGCTGTATGCTAGTTATATAATTTAAGTCTTAAATGCAAGATTTCAACTATCGTTTCTGCTATCGACGACTACTGTTCCGACTTACCATTTTATAATTATAGCCCGCAGCATTATATTGAAATTTTTCTGTATATAGTGTGCAGATTGCCTCTAGAAAGAGAGGTATTACTAAAGAATAATAACAATGCTAAATATAAACTATTCTCTCTCTGACTAATATTTTTAGAGTTATACGAGACAGTTACGGATATACGAACATCAAGAGTAATATAATTATAATCACTTTAGTATTCAGTTAGAATTCAGTTTTATAACTAAATTTCCTTTGTATGTACATACAAACGTAATTTTAAAAGGGTCAAAAGTTAGTCATATTTGAAATAAGTATTTTTATTAAAATCTGGGCATTGAAATTTATCTTGATTATAATACTACCTTTATATTGTGAAAATACCCTAAAGCATTGTTTTTAAAATTTCTTACGTTTAAGAAAACAAAACTGGAAAAAGAAACTGTTTCTCAAAATACGCATATATATCATTTACGGTTAGGAAAAGTTAATTATTAAAAAAAAAACAGATTTTAAAAAAATCCAAAGGGTCCAAGTCCCATTAAGGGATCTGATACTTTCTAAAGCAGTTTGGGGGCTTGCTGAAAGTGCATGTATTTCGAAAGACCGTAAATCTTCATACAGTTTTTAAATAATATTTAAAAAATTGAGATCTTTAAGGCTTGTTTTAAAAATAAAATTTTGAAACAATCTGTCTTTACTGATTATAACGGAAAAAATTAAGACAATATAGTAGAGTTTCGGAAAAATAATTGTTATATTACGGCTCTCAAGACGAATTAATTGAAAATACAAGAACCGTATTTACTCGAATATTACTAGAATATTTTTCAAACATTTTGGGCAATCAGTCAAAGTCAATGTTATACGTGGAATTATTTTAAAACAAAATGAAATATCCTGTGGTTTCCAATATAAATATCTCGGCCCATTTTTGTCTCAGAAAAGTGAAACTTTTTATGGTACCGTTCTTCGGATGAGTTTTAATTATTTCTAAACATTATAAATAGAAAACATGAAAATGAATAAAAATTTAGATTTTGCAATTCTTGCAAAATAGAATTTTAAAATGTAAAAACTGCATAAAATGCTTTATTTTCTCTGAAATTTAAATTATTGATCGTATGTCTACGAGAAATGGTTGCTGGTCGTTACGAACGCTTACAGATTTATATGCATGAAATACATCAATTTTTAAATTTTATAACCTTATATAAATTTATTTAGAAATTTTATACAGGTAGCATAATAAATTTATAAATTGTATTATTGTAAATTTTACATCGCTATTAGAGATGAAGGTGAATATTTATTCATTCTTAATGCACGTCATAATACGTTATGAGGGATTACAACCTTATTTATTCGAAATTTTATTTTTAGGCATTTTATAACTAAAGATGGGGTATTATAACCCAAACTTATTCCAAACTGCGAATAAATTATTCTAATTATTTTATTTTTATGGGAAGTGAAGTATTAAATATAATACGAAGTATTTAATCAATGCTCATAGCTATAACAGTAAGTTCGTAGTTTTATTTTTACTGTTTCAAACATACATTTTCAGACTTCGGTCATGTGTCTATTAAGAATAAATATACATTGACCGCCAATAATAACTCATCTCTAATGACAATAACAAAATATAATTTATAATTTTAAGGCCTTATTTTATTATCTAGCATAACATAAAATAAATAAGTAACAATCTTAGAGAAATAAAGTGAAATCTGTTAAAGACGTTTTCTGAAGGGATCAAGCCCTAATAAGCAAAGAAATAATTAAGGGATCATACAACTGTTAAAACGAAAAACAACTGGATTTTTCAGAAAAAAAAATATATGTAAAAAGAAATTCAGTTCTGACCATTTTGAAACAATTCGCTTAAAAAATTCCAGTATTCAGGGGAGATATGAACGAAAACGTTTCATATGTTTGCTGTAAACAAATTTAAACTTATAAGACTTTAACCTGATTTTTCTCAAATTCTGTAATTTTTCATGTAACATGCATGTTATATGAAAAAGTTTTAAATATTTTTTTCATGAAATTTTTACAGGTTGTTTGAAATATGATTGAACCTAAATTTTCTTGTGTATTTCCCAAAATATTTTTTTAATAATAACTTTTTAATTTTTAAACGAAAAAACTCACTTTCTTCAGGTATTTCTTAAAAAATGTATATGTATCTTAAATATATACAAATTTAGGTTCCAAGTTATTTTGAGTATTGTAGTATGTTTTAAAGCAATAAATTTGTCTTAAACTTAATTGTATTTTTAGTAATCATGAGCATTAGCCTTTATATCATTTTTATTAACAAAAAAGTGCCTCTTATTTAAAACTTTCTAATAAATTTTTTTTCAGAAATGAATGAGATATATGTGTAAAAATAATAATTTATGTTAAAAATGTGTTTGAAAATCTGGTAATTTAGGTATGAAAAGTTGAAAATGATGAAAATTTTACATTTTTTTAAAAAATTTTATGAGAAGTATGACCTCTAAGGGGACAAGATGTGTTTAATTTTAAATTGAAAAATTTTCAATTTTTTAACAATATTTTTATAATGAGTATATATAATATTATTACGTAAAATAGACTTACGACATAAAAAAAATCTATTAGAAAAGAAGTTTTAATTAAAAATCTGAGCAATTTGAAGATTTTGAATCTCCTAATATTCCTTAATCTTTCTAGTGTACAACATACTAAACAATTTCTTTTATTTTACCATTTTGTCTGTAAAATTTATGAAGGACAATACTGTATATGGATTTTTATATACACTAAGTATTATTAATGGAAGGAGTTTATTTAAAACTAGTAAGTGTGCCTGTGCTTTGCTACAGTGAACTTAATGTATTACTTTTAAACAAAGATTTTTTTTCGTGCATAACTCTCTAAATTCGACACAATGCAGTTCAAGTCATTGGTATATTTATATATTTTTATTATAAGCGTATTATAACGTTATTCAGTTTTTATACTACTGTACGTTGATTAGCAACATTAATAGATCTTGGCATATTAAGTGGTAGTGGAAGCAGAGGTTTTGACAACAACAGTGCTAATTTTGGTGATATTAATAAATGTTGTCCAAAATTAAGGAAATTTATGACAAACCACGTGGTTTTGTATGAAACAGAAGCACAGATTCATATTGACAACCATATAAATATAAAGATAACTATATAAAAGGATAGGTTTTTATTTGCCCATGATAGTCACTGAAATTTGTACTTTTTGTTGTTTCAATATTGTTGATAAACATTTCATTGTAACGTAAAAATTAACCAAGAATTAAATTTAAAATTAGTTCTTATATAAAAATGCTATAATTTGCGTCACATAGAAATGAAAGTGAATCCCTTTATATCTCAATTTCCAGGTCAAATCGAATGGATACTACGCAGACGATGTTTAAATAATATAAAATAAGAAATGAATAAATGAGAGTTTAAAGGAATGACGTTATAATGATAGAAAAGTATCATTTTCACCTATTTATTATGTGATAAATTGAAAACTTTAATCACTTGCTTTTAACAGAGGAAAACTGCGTTTAATCAATTACTTGGGATGACGTCACATTGCTAGAAATATTGCTTCTTTCACTTAGTTATGAGGCGATAAATTAAAAATTTAATCGTTTGCTTTTAACCGGGGAAAATAATGCTTGGAATAATGACATGAAATGCTCGAAAAAATGGGAAGGAATGGATTTCAAACGTTAAAAATTTACAAAAACCTTCCCAGGGATATACCTAAGAATTTCCCAAATTTTCACGGTGATTGGATGCATGGTTTTTGAGTCTATCGAGTATACACAGACAGACACAAATTCATTTATATATATATATATAGATTGTACAGTGATTTAGCAACTAGTTTCTCCCTTTCGTGAGTCATTCCTCAACCACAAATCCTTTGTGGTTGAGGAAAATACTACTTTCAGAAGCATACGCAGTTTAATGACAAGCATTAATAGAAAATCTTTAAAATTTTGAAATATGTAAAAGAAATATACCTGTTACCTTTCAAAATGACTAATTCAATACGAAAAGGGATACATTAAAAATATTGTTTTCAAAAGTTTAAAATAAGGATCTATGACTAATAAAAAAGAAACAAGTTTTAGTGCTGTAAAAATTTTTTTATGAAAAATGCCTTTTAATAATGAAACACATACCTACCTTGATTTTTTAGAATAAAAAATAATTTCAAATTTTTGGTCGAAATCTGATATTTTGAAAGTTTTTTTTGTACCCTTAAACAAAACTAAAAATAAAGGCAAGCAAACAAACAAAAAAACGGGGAAAATGCATTATGAAAATACTTTAATCTAGTAATTTTTTTTCATTTCTAATCTATACTCTTAAAAGAAGTAAAGTTGCCCTCTACATGTTGAAAATTCGTTTAATATATTCAGTACGTTTTTAATTAGCAACATTAGGTATTAGAGCATCAATGTTATTCTATTAGTAGTTTAGGAGACTAAATTGGGTGGCACCCAGAGCATTTAAGGGTTAAGTTTATTCCACTGTATAACAAACTAACGTACTAGTTTGAGCACTCTTGTATTTGGAAACACTATCTCCCATTTTTCTACATTTATATGAGGAGTAAAGATGCTTGCAAAACGTATTTATTTGAATAAAATACAAACCGCTTTTATCGGCCGTTTTTTCGGTCTGGATATGCATAATTAGTTACGTCACGTAGTCACAGACTCACCCATGCAGACTTACCTATGCCCATCTCTTGATAGGTGAAGATCATCCACAGTGTGCGTATTGTAAAACACCTTACACATTCGCACACGTTTTCTCATCGTGTTGTTGTCTCAGATCAATGTATATAAAATGTTTTTAAAATTTATCGCCGAATCTTGATACAAACATCGGTGAAACGCCAGGCTTGTTTTCCTTTCTTCGCTGTACAGGTTTTTATAAAATCCGAATTCTGTGATTTTTTTTTTGTACGTTAATTTTTATTTTCAATTTTTAATTATTAATTTTCAATTTAACAATTTTTTGACTTTCAATTTCTCAATTTTCAGTTTTGTTTTTTAATTTTCTTATAATGTAATAATATATCTTGTATATATTTTCTATTTTACTATGTCCGTTTGTTTGAATTTTACATGCTTTTAACGTTTAATTTATTGTTTCTTCTATTTCATCCTCAAAATTCCTTTCTCTTGTGGTTTCTTGCTTTTTCATCTGTTACTTTGTTTTTATTTTCCTCTTGTATGGCCCAGTTTGTCCTTTCAGGAATTAGCGCCACTGAATTTCAACCAACCAACTAACCAACCTATTTTAGCATGGATGCTCCTAGCTGTTCGGAATCCGTTTTAAGCAGTAGGCTCTGATCTCATTACCTTTCGTGTAACAATCTAGTAGACCTTAGCTCTCGAAACCAAAGCAAACTTTAATGATGGATGTTGCTCATTTTAGTCAATGCCTTATTCTCTGCATCTATCAGAAAAATATCGGAAGGCTGCGAAAAAAAATTATTGATTTTTAGAGTCTTCACAGTATGTTTATCCACCAATAATTTTTTTTTATAACTTATTACTTTTGAATCAGATTTCTTCTTTTAATACACCATTTGAAATTTAAAAAAAAAATTACAGAGCATATCTCTCTTTCATGGTAAAGATATTAGAGTATTACCAAGAAAGAAAAAATAGAGCTAAGATGTTATAGAAATAGAACACATTATGAAATAAGATATATTTCACATTACCTAAATTAAATCAAGAAAGGTTTTAGTGTGGTATTTTACAAGAGTTATTTTTTAGATGGATGAAGAGTACGAAAATAGAATATAAAACAGGAAAAAAATGCACATTACGTTTTGCTGCTTCTTATGTAGATACACCCATTAAGTCTCCCCCTCCTCTTTTTTTTTAAGGAAAAAAAAATTCATCCGCATAAGGTTCACATAAAAGGGTTTATATTTATACTAATAGCATAAATTAAAAAAATTAAAACTTATTTTTAATAAGAGTATTAAAATAGCTAGGAGCATTATTACTATTTTTTCAATCTTACTTATTTTTTTAATCAAAAAATTATTGTCCTTAAAAATAAAAAGGTAAATTTTAATATTTAAAAATTAACATATCCTTAGTAATAATGAATATAAGATTCTTAAGTAATTGACATAGAACGCTTACGGGAAAATTTATAACATCAAATTCAATATCTTATGTCTCTTGGTATAATTCCCTTAATTTTTTTTAACTATTTGATTTATTTTATTATATAAATTTTTGCATTCTTTTTTTTATTTTATTGCAGTAAAATATTAAACTTCATTAATGTTTTTACATTTTTTTTATAGTTTTTCAGATAGGTTTGTTACAGAATTTTTTAAATTTTTTAAATAAATTTATTTAAGTTTTACCACATTGTAAAATATATGTAATCCAAAAATACTGTACATAATATAGCCTATATTGAAATACTATAAAGAACAATAATAAACTTATAACAAAGTTTTTAAAGAATTAGCTAATTATATATATAAATTTAGTAACATATAAATAATATTAGTATATGTGGTACACATGAGAGAATCTTATGTACCTGTGATTGTTCGCATGGAATTTGTACTTTACATACAAATTTTTTAATGGAATATTGATGACAAAACTATTAATTTATAATTAAAAATTAATCTAAGAATAAATTTTATATGATACAAATTATATAGTTAAACAAAAGGAGAATATGAAATATTTAAATAATTTGGGTCATATACAATTAGTTGTCGAAAATCTTAGTTAGAATTCAAACAGATTTAAAAGTAATGAATAAATGAGATATTTCAAGGAAGTAAGTCTTATTGCTAAAAATGTTATATTAAAATTTTGACAGCATATTTCCTGGCTATCTTACTTTTGGCTATATTATGACGTCATATTATTTTCCACAAATTTATCACTTACATTTAAAATGGGATAGCTATAAAATAAAACCTTTTATAGTTTGTTGTTACATTTGTAAACAGCTTCTAGATTTGCAAATCAAAAAATGAACTACAAGACCGAAAAAAATGACCCTCAGGAAACGATTCAAGGAGAGTTTTCCAAAATCTTTTATGTGGACAGTGCTGATTAGTACTTATTAAAACCTCTATATACCTAATTTCGTCCGAATCCGTCTAGAATTGTAAATTTGTGTAAAAGACGAGGAATTTTTTTCCCTTTAATTTGTAATCATATATATAAGGGGCTCCGATATAAAAGGTTCCTCTCCGTATTTGATTCAATTTTATTGTAGGAGTGCGAACCTGACCTAGTTTCGATATGTGCTAATATATGCGTATGCGTGGGTGCCTGCATGAGGTCTGGGTTTCGCGGAGTCCGATTACAATCAGTCGCATCCGAACCCCGACTTCCATCCGAACTTTTTTCCGGCCCAAAACATCAACAATCGTTCCTCCGCTCCTTCCTAGCAGCCGCAGCGCGTTATATGCAAAGTAAGGAAGCACGACAAAAAGCGGATCATTGTCGGCGTCAGCAAAACAGACTTTCGCCTTGGCGGCGTGTGAAAGGGTTAAAAGCAGTGGACATTTGAAAGTTTTTGCCCGCCTCTCGCTCTGCTCCATAACCAAGTTTTATGGCCCAGTTCCCACGTGACGCAGATGTTCCTGCATAGGTTATCAGCTGCCATTGTGCCGCGCGGACTTTGAAAAAAATTTTTTTCAAACTCTTTTTTTTTTTCGTCTTCTTTTTGCAAAGCCCCCACTTCCTGGCGTGGTTGGGAAACGACGTAACCCTTTCTCTCCCCACTTAACCCATTGCTGCCAATTCTTCGCTCTATTCCGCTCCATCTAATGCCCGGATGCATACTTTCGTGA
This sequence comes from Pardosa pseudoannulata, assembly GCA_032207245.1. NCBI lineage: Eukaryota > Metazoa > Arthropoda > Arachnida > Araneae > Lycosidae > Pardosa > Pardosa pseudoannulata. The sequence continues at coordinate 6,884,008 of CM063507.1, read as the reverse complement.
GGCAGACTTTCACTTTCGTTCTCTTTATTATTCTACCTATACACTTTTTCTTTTTTTTTTCATTATTTACCCTAGTCCAAAACAAACCGTTGCTTCAGAGAAAGGAAAAGCGGGTGAGTGTGTGTGTAGGGGGGGGTACTAGAGTGCACCCCCTCTTCTTGGACTGTCCAAAATCTTTTGGAACAATTTACTCTATCAGTGTATAATGAATATTAACCCATTAACATTCCAAGCACATCTGATGCATATATATATTGAAAAATATTAAGGTTACACTTTACCTGTCGAGACTTAAAATCATCATTTTTTTTTATGATTTATCATGAAATAAAATTTCTAGTATTTTTAGAATGTTTTTTTTTTCAGTTTTTTAATAATAGTCTAACTTTAAGAATATTATTCAATTTTTTTGTATCGGGTAAGATTTTTTTAACATAACATAAAAATTATGCATTAAAGGAAATCACTTAATTTCCCTTACACGCAAGAAAAATTGAAATAAGCATATCAAAAACAATATCTTTATATGAAATTAAAAGTAAATGTTTATTCTACAATCCTTAAACTATAAAGGTATCTAATATATCAAAATTTAAAAAATTTAAAAGTATTATAAAATTTAAAGTTAGAAAAATATTTTTATCGTGATAAAATAAATTAAATATATTGTTCTTAATTATATAACTGATGTTTACAGATTAAAAAAGATAGTTTATATTTCGTATAAAAAACTAATTTCTAATTGATAAATTTAAAAGTTATTTTAGTAAGTGGGTTTATGTTTTTTTCAATTGCTGTACATATTGGGATTTTTCGTAAAATGTATTGCTTTATAAAAAAAAACTAAATAATTTTTATAACATTAGACACTTGTGAATGACCTAAGAAAAGAGTTATTCTAAGAAGAGCAAAACTATTGATATTGCTATAAACGCCATTAGAGTCAAATTTAAAAATTTTAAAAAAATTGAAAAGTTTGTAAAACACATGAAAAACATATCTTATATGTATATAATTTCACTTGGTTTACAGATCATATGTGAGTATTATTTTAAAGGCATTGCTTTACGTAATGAAACTTAATTTTTATGACATTTGACCCTTAGTATTTATTTTATATTGACTTAAAAATAAGCTTTTATATTGAAAACTTTTTATTCAGTAGGCTCCACGTAACCTTAAATCTAAGTCATCATAAATTTTATGCGAGAAAATTGAACTATAAAATTAAAACACTCTCAGTGTTGCATTAAGAATGAATAGCAATTTTTACATTGAAGGGTGTAATTTAAAAAAATGTTTTGTGATAAGAAATTTATTGGCTTATAAACATTATAAAGAGGAAATTTTTTATCTATAGTACAAGTGGGGAAATTGTTTTGTTATAAGCTCTAGTTAAATTAGATTTAGTTCGGTTTGGAGAGCTACGGTCTACTGTTTTGCAACGCGAGATATAAATTAGGAAGTTACGAAAAAGGCCCCATAACTTGATAGATATTGGAAGCTTCAAATATTCAATTCGGGTATTTTATTTCAAATTGATATATTTGTAACATTAATTTTTAATTTTCGAGCTGTTGTAATTTTGAATATTTTCTGGTTTAAGAAGATTTATTACCTGATTTCTCCCTTTTGATTTTATCGAATTTTTACGGAACAAAGATGCAAAGGGTAAATTTGTGAAATAATTAAATGGCAATAAAGAACAGCAATTAGCATCATTTAAACATTTGTTAACATTATAACGCCCGTTGGTGATACGTTGACAAAGATATGTATATCGTTTTGAAAAATTCAGTTAATACATAGTCTTTAATATCCATACATATGTACACACACACACACACACACACACTATATATATATATATATATATATATATATATATATATATATACATATATATTATTATAAGGAAAAGTAAATTAGATCGGGAAACTAATATAGGTATTTTGTATAAAACCTCAAAGATGGCCCTCATTACGGTCTGAGAAAATTCTCAAGGATTTTCAAATCTTAAGGGCAAAACTCTAACTTAAATATAGAGCTAAGTTCGGGAAGAAGTCTAACCAATTAAAACTTATTCTTCCTAGCGGCCTAGTACGAAATCCCAGAACAAAAAGGAGATGCACATAAAACCTCAAAGATGGCCCTCATTACGGTCTGAGAAAATTCTCAAGGATTTTCAAATCTTAAGGGCAAAACTCTAACTTAAATTCACCACTAGAGCTACAGTTCAAGCCAGCAGGGAAGAAGTCTAACCAATTAAAATTTTATTCTTCCCTAGCGGCCATAGTACGAAATTTCAGAACAAAAAGGAGATGCACGCTATAAAAGGCAAATATTCCCAGAGTTTTTGACTGATGTCTTCACAGAGATGTTGTCAGGTGATACTTATTCTTTTACATAAAACTTCATGTTAGCTGCTCTCTCAGTTTTAATGAAGTGGGAACCCATCTACCAACGTTCCCCTAATACAGGTCTTTGACTAAAATGGTGTCATTTCTATGGGCCATGACGGCAATCACCCGCCGTGAAGTCCCGTTTACAATATATATATATATATATATATATATATATATTCTATATGACAAATATATATATATATATATATATATAGATATATATATATATATATATATATATATATATATATATATATATATATATATATATATATATATATATATATATATATATATATATATATAATATTCTATAGTGACAAATATATAACAATACGTTCTAATAGATTATATATTAATACTTTCACATTATCTAATAACTTGAATGTAAGTTTAGAATATAAAAATTAAGTACATAACACACACGCATATATATATATATATATATATATATATATATATATATATATATATATTTATGTGTGTGTGTAAATAATTCCATTAAAGTTGTCTACACGCTTTTTAACTATATATACTTTGCCGATATTATAATATCTTATTTTTTATGATTTATTATAATTATTTAATGTATAAAAATGAATAAGTGTCATTGCTTATAAATACAGTGCATTTTTTTAGTAATAACACGAATTCATATAAATAGGGGTAAATTTCACCCAGCGCGCAGTTTTAGGTAGACCGAAAATCCCGCGGTTCTGGTATTGGTTAACAACTTTTTAAATACCAAGTCAAATAGAAATAATGAAGTATTTTTGAATAGATGTAGTAGATTATAAATATTACGATACAAAATATATTGAGTTGAAAAACTAATGTTTCCCAAAAAAATATTTATTATACTATTTTATATTTGTCGCTAGCATTTCTGGGTAAATACTTAATATCTGTACAATCGATAAAAAAAAATCGTATGCTCACATGTTTTATTAAAAACCCATCAGCACCAAATAGTTATACTTGATAGCATTTAAAAGTTTAAGTATTGCAGAAAACAAGGCTTGTCTCGTAATTTAGAACCCAGTTTGAAAAATTTACAAAAATAGATTGTTGAAGATCTTATAAATACATTTACTGCTCTAAAAGCAAAAATTATTTTTTCCTGGGCAGTGAGTGCAAATCACTGAGGAATGTATTTGAGGAAAGCATATGTACACGCCAGTGGCAGTAATCTTTCGCATTGACTGAGCAAATCGTATGTATACACCATAGGCAGTTAGCACCTCTACTGTGCAAAGGGTATACATACACCATACGCAATTAACGCATCGACTGCTCAAATCGTATATAAACGCCAATGGCACTTGAGAGGTTAAAAAACAAAATGTTGGACGTTTCAAAGTATTTATATAATTTAGTAGCTTACAGTATGAATCTTTGAACACATGCACATTAAAAAATAACAAAAAAAATTCTTTATTATAATTTTAAAAATAAAATCATTATTTTGAATTTTTTTTGCTATATTTTAAAATATTTCCGAGCTTAAATTTTCTAATTTTGCTAGTCGTTCTGTCTTTTTGTTTCTTAGCTTTATTTTAACTTAAGCTTAAACGGAAATTCAGATTTATTTTAATCCATTTAGGCCTATTTATTTTTTAATTAAGAGCATAAATTGACTATGATTTCTTTTCAATACTGTTTGTCTTACACGTGAGAATTTCGTTGAACTATTACTCTACATGCTAGTTATAATATAAACCCAGTATAAAATACTTTTTTTTATTTTGAATAAGTATGGGATAGTAGTAAAATGTTTATACAATAATATATTTCTGAATTTAAATTCTTCACCATATTTCAAGTAAATTTCATCATAATTTCACACTTACGGATATTAGATAGCACAGTTTGGTTTAACAAAATTTTATGGAAGTAAAAAAGTTATGTAATAAGTAAATTTAATTCTCGATATTTAATGTGTGTGTGTCAGAGAGAAGGGGAAGAGAATTAGATAATAAAAGATCTTTTTCTGTGTTCAGTACCTATATATTAGTTAAACTGCTTCTCATGATATACATGTGTATATGTATATATGTATATATGTATGTATATGTGTATATATGTATATGTACATATGTATGTGTATATATGTATTTGTATATATGTATTTGTATATTTGTATATATGTATTTGTATATGTGTATATGTATATATTTATATGTGTATATATGTATATGTATATATGTATATGTCTATATATGTATATGTATATATGTATATGTCTATATATGTATATATATGTATATATGCATATGTATATGTATATATGCATATGTGTATATATATATATATACATACATATATATATATATACACACACACACACATATATATATATAATTTTATTTTATCTTTAGAATTTATAAATAAGCAAAACTGGGTATCAGTTTTAACTTACGTTGAATGCTATTCATATTGAAAAATATATAAGTAAAATATAAAAGTTAGTAATAATTTTTGACAAATAATTAAATCTATCAAATGTTTAACAACTGTTTTCATCTTTTCACGCTATTAAATTCTTTACAACTCGAAAAAATACTTTTCGATTTTAAAAGTATACCCAGTTTTACTACAAACACATTAATAGACAATCTTCAAAATTTTGAATAAGGAAAACATAAAAATAATCCACATTTTGACATTGCTAATGGAAAATAAAAGTCATCATAGGGTGTAGGACAAAAAAAAAAAACCTTTTGATAATGAAACATATATCCAACTAGATTTTTTTAGATAAAAAAAATCTTGTCATATCTTTGGTCAAAATCTGTCATTTTGAAGGACAGATTTTGACCGAGATTTTGTCCTCTTAAAATTACCATATAGATATTATACCCAGAATCTCTGAATTAAATGTTTTTTTCTAACAAGCAATGTTTTTTTCCTAAACATCTGTCAATGCAGGCACTATATGTGTTTATACCAATGGGAGCAAGTATAGCTTAAGGAAATACTACGGCCTTCTCACAGTATCTCACAGGAAGATTTCACAACAGTACTCCCTGGGCCAAGCCCTCTAGTACTGGAGTAACTAATAATGGTTATGCAAAAACTATGAAAATGAGTTGGCATGACATACGCAGAAAAGTTAAATATGGGTAAGGAGAGAGAAAATGCTTGAGTTTCGGTGAAAAAAATTAACACAATGTAGGAACACACGATTAATCCAGCAAGAGATAAAAATATTAGTCATGATACGAGTTAAGCTGGACAGAAAATATGACAATAATTAGCACTATAGTAAGGTAAAAAATTACACTACTAATATTATTTTTAAAAAAAGCAAAGGACGTAAGTATAGCTTATAGAGACTGTGCAAGCACAGAACTCAGTAAGGATTCAGAGGCCGAAAAATAGGCCAGTAGAATTTAAAAGGGCCAACCAATGGCAATCCTAGGATTTCACCTTCCAAGATAGGAGCCCTAAAGTTTACTGCTGCAGCAAAGGAAAGCAGAGCGAGAGGAAGGGGGGGGGTCAGAACACTACGTGCAGATAACCATTTTATAACATATATACCAATACGGATTAGAGCAACATCCTCGTAATTTAAAAGCAGGGACCAAGCAGAAAACCTCCAGGCTTGGCTTGCCACCCCCAGAAGTATAGTTATAGAACTTGGAGGACATGGTGACTGCAAATCTATTTTACGTGCCTCAGTCACTATTAATGAACACGGCAAATCTTAGGTCTGCTCTGGCTCCAAACCCGCAACCTTGCAGTAGCGAGATCGCTGTCTTTGCCGACGGAGCTCCCACGGCTCTCTGAATTAAATGTATTCCGTAAGCGGGAATACAGATAGATCACCTAGAGCTCTAAAAAGTGCTGCTAAGAAAACATTGCAGTGAAGTATGAAGATGAGTAAAAGCTTATGTATATAAATAAAAAAAACACGCTATGTATTTTGAATAAATAAAAATATTTACAGTAAATCATACTCAAAATCTTCGAATCCAATATGATGTTCAGCAAAGCGGGAGCAATGCGTACGAAAGCTATGCGGCTAAGCAAGCATCGGAGGGAAGTATGGAGATGAGTAAAAGCTTTTGTGTATGAATGAAAAACACGTTATGTATTGTACATGAGATGAACATTTACAATCTATATATAATCATTTGTATAAATATGTTTATAAATATACATATTTTTTACTTCATGAAAATTTTCGAAGCACGTCACC
>CM063507.1:6849902-6872402 GCA_032207245.1 Pardosa pseudoannulata | reverse complement strand
TATAAAATATGTGTATACACTAGGAAAGAATATCACGATTTATTTTCCGTAAACGTTTAGAGTTTTGACAAATTCCGACATCTGGACGGTTAATGTATATAAGATTCTATATCGTATTATTGAATTTTAAATGACTACACATATCTAATTCTCCAAATCAAAAAAGGAAAAATAGCTTATTTTTTCCCAATAAATTCGAAAGAGCAGATATTACTAAAAGATGGTAATAATAAAATAATACAGGTAATATTTGATTAATTAAATCTGTTGTCGTTTATTTTAACTTCTAATAAATTACTTTTAAATCATGTAAAGTTCTTGAAGTACTCTGACTCCACGAGTGACCAAATGGTGGACCGTGGGCTGCATGTGACCCTTCTGTAATATTTAAGGCCCGTAGAAGAATTCGCGGAATTTATTATTGAAACAAATTTTTTATTTAATATAATAAATATATTATTAGATTTATTTACTGATTATTGTTACATATACTAATGTATATTTTTTATGTATTTTTAACTGCTTTGTGAAAAGTGATAATAATTATAAGTTTATAAAAAATAATAACTGATATTATTTTCAATTTCATTTCAAATATGTATGCACGGACCCATTCGCATGTAACTGCACGCGGTGCGGCCCGCCGGCAAAATCGACGCTTCGAATGCGGCCCGCGGAGCCTTTTGGGCTGGCCAGGCCTGCTCTAACCAACTCAAGTCTAAACGTTTGTCATTGCTGAGTTCCAGAGTGTTTCGGTTGTTTCTGGTTTCTATTATGTAATAACTATGAAGGGGGTGCACCTGCATGGTTTTCTATTATTCTCTTAGCAAAGCACTCGCATGCACTAGACATCTTTCAACAGAAGGCAACATTCTTTTCTAGCCGCTTGTTGCCTGAATGTGAATTTTCCCTCTCATTTTTTTCGAATAACTGAATCATTTAACGGTCTTTTTATAATTATATTGAAAAGCACTAGATTTCGAAAGTGCTTCAGTTCTTAGTCATATTCTTTCGGGTAACTATGTCAGTAGTGTCACTTCATGTTTTACTTTCAAACTGTTTTGCTGCAATGGAAGCAGTTCTAGAACCTACAAAGCTTTTTCAAATTGATAGAAAATAAACCAGCACCTTAGATTGCTTTATTTTTATATTAAATTGAGATAAATACAAGGTATTACTAAAAATTTATGGAAATTGTGGAATCGATATTTTTCTCCGCTTTTATAAAGGGTTCGTTATATTCCGAAATCGCTATAATAAAGTTGCACTGTGAGTACAAACGAAAGAAAAAACTATACCGCTGGCCTTACGAAATTATTAGAAATTTTGTGATTAAAACCATTTATGAATAAAATTGACTTTTGGATTAAATTTGACCAAATTATAAAATAATTTATAACTTTCTGGAAATCAAATAAACGTTATTAACACTAGATTGCCCGAGATTTCTTGTATACCTATATTGCCCAAAAACAGTCAAAATACTGCATTGTGAAAAAATAACGAATATGTAAAGAAATTTGTTTAAAATTAATTTTTAATATTATATAATAAAGGAGGGCGGAAGTAACTACAATTATTCATAAACCCATTTATATGTTATAGGAAAAGTCATCAAATTCTAAGAAGTTGTATCATTATATTTCATAATTGTTTTTCTAATTGAAATTAAAAAAGTCAAAATGACTGCCTTGGGCAATCTAGTGTTAAATAAGAGTCGTTTCTATATAATATTTCTTTATTATGTCAGTTATATCTTTGTTATAATGTCTATTATCCCTTTTGTAATATAAATGTTTATACTTAAAACATTTACTTTATTTACTTCAAATTCAGTCTTTCCTTAGATACTATAAAAGTTTAGAAATTTCTTAAGGAGGCATAAAACATTTTGGTTTCAAACAATTTCATTGTTACATAATTAGCTATAGTGTGTAAAGGTTTAGTGAATCCGTGTATCAAAAATTTTGAAATTTTACTAATGTAAGAATTTGCAAGAAAATGTTCTTGTAAGCTATAAAAGCTTTCTATAATAGGTAAGCAGTAAAAATTTGTTTATTACTGCAAAAAAAACTAAAAAACAAATTCTGTGTGCTAAGTTCAAAATTTTCTCAGAGTGCAGTTGCCAATTCCAATTCCACGTTACTTATTAGATTTTATACTATTAATTTATATATTTTGCTACTCATAGGTTTTATATTTTACAAAGATTGTAGAATAGGTTCAATCTTTGCCATCATAGGACTTCAAATTTTAACTAACACTTCACTTGCTTCCTAATTATAACAGAATCACCTAATATTTTACTGATGTTTTTCAATATTCCATTAATTCCTAAATAATGATTACTTGAACTAAGAAGTTCCCTACTTCATAGAATATACAAATGTTTAGTTTACAATAACTACAATATCTTTAATTATAACAATTTCTCGACGGAAATACTACATTAATTTAACCTTCATCCGTATTTTTTTATATTACAGCCCAAGCATCTTTATTATTTTCCGTTTTTAAACAAATATGGGAAATCTAATAAATACCATAAACAAAGGTTCAGTACTTCAATTTATGTATTCTAGTGTTACATCAAGATTGCTAGATACTAACAAAACATTAGTATTTAATTTATTAAAACGTATAATTAGTATATATTTGAAGTAAAATATACATATGAATTTTCTTATATGTATGTGTAATCCTCTCTATCTATCACTCTTTCTCTCTCTCTCTCTCTCTCTCTCTACATATATATATATATAATATTTCTATCTCTCTATATCTCACTATTTCTTTCTCTATCTCTCTCTATATATATATATCTCCCTCTCTATCTCTTTCACTATCTCTTTCACTATCTCTCTCTCTCCATCTCTCTTTATCTGTCTATCTCTATCACTCTCTATCTCTCTCTCTCTCTCTCTCTCTCTCTATATATATATATATATATATATATATATATATATATATATATATATATACAATTTTTATACATATATATACAATTATATATCTTTTTATCTCTCTATATCTCACCCTCTATCTCTTTATCTCTCTCTATATATATCTCTATCTCTTTCACAATCTATCTCTCTACATCTCCCTTTATCTCTCTCTCTCTATTACTCTCTATCACTCTCTCTCTCTATTTCTATCTCTCTGAGTGTGTGCGCATATACATATATATATACAATTTTTATACATATATATACAATTATATATCTTTTTATCTCTCTATATCTCACCCTCTATCTCTTTATCTCTCTATATATATATCTATCTCTTTCACAATCTATCTCTCTACATCTCCCTTTATCTCTCTCTCTATCTCTATCACTCTCTATCACTCTCTCTCCCTATCTCTATCTCTCTCTGTGTGTGCGCATATATATATATATATATATATATATATATATATATATATATATATATATATATATAAACCAGCTAAAATTAATTTCGCTGGTCACAACGAATTGTAGTCCCTATAGCATTTACTTGCCCTTGCAAGGAGGAACCTATCATCAGTCGGGCCGTTCCATAGAAAGAACACGCAGAGTTCGTAACAGAAATTAAACTTTTATTTATCTAAGAGAAAGACGTGTTTCACAGTCAAAGGCGGAAGATAGTATGATCAGGAAAACGTGTGGATTGCAGGGTTAGATCCCAGAGCGAGAGACGTGGAGATGAAATCTTTCCCAAAGGAAGTAGCTTAGCCAGAGCTCTCAACAGTAAAAGGAACTCACATTATTGAAAAATGATCCGGGGACTGCTGGAAAATAGGGAGCGTGGACAGAAAATTTGCGTTTATTTCAGAGAGAGCGTAGAAGAATTTTAAATCACGGACACTTGTTTAATTAAGATATTTTCTAGCTGTGAAAATAGATTTAAAGGAATAAAAATGGGAAAGGAGAGAATTTTTAAGAGATATTGAATTGTAATAATTTTGATATATTACATATATATACATACATTATAGGCATAGGTACGTTTAAGAAATTTTTTATTGCTTTTAAGACTATATAGTGTATTTTACAACTAATAAAGATGTGTTTAATTTTTATTAAAAGTGTTTTTATCCAATTACGTTAAGTGTAAAGTTTTACAAGATGAATTAAAATATTTTTTTGAAATTCTATACAAAGGCACGTTTTTACAAATTTTGTGCCGAACGATAGCCAATTGGTTAGGGTGCTAGCCTTCGGTACCCGAGTTCGTGGGTTCGAATCCCACAGTGGCATGGATGTTCGTAGACGTTCGGAATCGGCTTTAAACTGTAGATCCCAGTCTCATTAGTTCACGTGTTGCAAAATTTATACCGTAACACTCCAAACCAAACCAATTTTATGAATTTTATGAATAAAAATATATTATTTATAAAAGAAATAAATTATATTCATTGATTGAACTAACGTCATAAAAATATTATTACGAAATTTCCCGTCTTTGAGAAGGATTGATTTATTTTTCTTAAAAGTTTGCTTAATTACTTAAAAAAAGCATTTTGAAAAGAAAACTTACTTACAATCTTCTGTATATGAGTATGATTGTTTACATTGTATTATCCTTTTTAGACTGGGTTTATTCTTGATTTCTATAGAAATTATAAGTTTTTAGAATAGGCAAAATAATTTTTTTTAATAAAAATTGAAAAATCGAGTTTTTGAAAATTGAGAAAGTCCCAATTCCCTTTAACGCATTTTCATCATGAGCGCATAAATGCGCCGTATCTACCTGGTTATTATTACAAAAGCGCATACATGCAAGATTTTTTTAGGCAGTTTTCAGCATTTCTAACAAGAAAAAGGATTACTTTATGACTAAGTTTTTAAACAGATTCATTTTGCAGCAATAAAAATAACTTTTGCTTACAACAAACATTTTTCATAGTTTGGTATGATGCAAATGGGTTAAGAGGACTTGGACTCTAAATAAGTAAGGCAGTGAAAACAGTTTACATACCGTCGAATTTTTATTATCTCTTGATGTAATTTATCTAAATGATTGCTTTTTAAGTCATTTTTTAAGTCTCGTCTTAATATGGATGTTTTTTCAAAATCTTACAATGAATAGAATTTTTTTTTGCAGAACTCAGAATATTTGTTTGATTGAAAATTTGGGTAACCATATCCGCAAGATTATTCCAAAACTATTTTATCATCCTCTAAAATTTTATTAAATACATTTTGAATTACAGCTTTGTTAAAACCATAGTAAAATTAATTTGTTTTTAAATCCCTTTTCTATTGTTAGAACGAAGTTACATTTAGCTATTCAAAAAATAAAAAAAATACAAGTCATGCCTCAAATAAAATAAGATATCGAAAATTATTTTTTAAAAAAATTATAGGATTTAGATACATATGTACCCTAAATTTCTAAAACTTTTTGTGAAAAAATGCTGAATTGTACAATTATGTGCATTATGCTAAAAAATCAATTCAGAGAAAAAAAAGCTTTAAAGTTTAATCGTATTCATAATTTTATAAAATTAAACTGAACAAATTTAGGTACAACAAAAGGAATGCACGCACACACACACACGCACACACACACGCACACACACACACGCACACACACACACACACATACACACACATTCTTTAAGGATGAATATTTATCTGGAATTACTAAAAATGTTTTTAATCAGCCAAATTTCACAAGATGTTTTTTAATAAACTTTTTGGTAATCTTCCCAAAATTATAAATAAATCTCCTATATAATAATAGCCTAAGTTGTCTGTCCACGAATTTATGAAGCGGTTGGAACTGGAATGGATTCCCCAACTAAGGCCAGGCGATTAAATTTATCAATTTATCCACATAATAAATAGGTTAAAATACAATTTTTTCTAGCGTTATGACGTCATTCCTTTAAACATCTCATATAATCATTTCTTATTTTAAATTATTTAAATATCGCGTGCATTATTTTCATACGTTTTATCGCTGGACTTACATATTAAGAAAATAATTTTCTTTTATATTTGTCTTAAATAATAGATTAAGTATATAAGTGATAATTATAAATTAAATCATCCATTATTTTTGTTGCAATGAAAATTTTATCAACGGTATTAACAACAAATTCGTTTCGTAAAAGTCTAGGAGTCTATTTCACGGACTCATAAATATCTAGCGTTTAAGTTATATATCTTTGAAAATTAAGAATTTTGTTTGTTTGTGTGTTTTTATACATAACCACACGGTTTGACTAAATGAATTCAGCGTGATTCTAAACTGCATTCACAATGTAGGGAGACTTTAGAGGAATATGAAGATAAACAAATTATTGAGCGCGTACCAGATAATTCTCAGCCAAAACACAAACCATTTTATTACCTGCTTTATAGGGTACTTTACAATGCTGGAAAATTAAAAATTTTACTGATCCCGTCATATGACGGGCTATATGCTAGTAATAATTATAATCCTTTACCCACATAAAATTTTCTTACAATAATTCTTTAAATTTGCATACTACTCGTAATTCTGTTTCCAGATATAGATGATTTGGCTTATTGTTTTTAATAACGTTGCATACAGTAATGCTCATTTAAAAGTATTGTTTGTATATAAACTAAAACTTACTTTTCACCTTTAATGCAAAAATAAGAGGAATTTTTTGACTTCGTTTGATTTATAATGTACATAAATGTGTACTCTATAGTTATATTTTTTGATTATTGTAACCCACCTTTATAAAAAAGCACGATTTTATGTTTTTTAAGAAACATAAAATTGTCCGTTAACTTACCCTTTTTCTCTTAAATTTGGATTTCCTAACACAACCATGATTAACAGGTAGTTCATATGGAGGTATTATACATAAGTCTTAGACAGAGTAATCTTATGAACTCTTTAAATAATGTGAATTATTATCTGCAAAAGATAAAATATAAAGTGAATATATATATCATGATCTGTGCACTCTTATACATAAATCTTTACAATATCTTGTTTATTATAAAATCAAAATGATACTGAATGAATAAAAATTGAAATTTTCAAGAATTTTTATCTCAAAAGCTTAGTTTGTGTGGATAATTATAGGTTTAAGGAATTATACGATTCTGAAAAGTCGAAAAAAGTAAAAGGAAACTTCTTATACCTTGAAAACTGCCAGTTTTCAACATAAACCAACTTTTTAAAACATATTTAGAACAAATTATCTTTACGCACATATCTTAAATCTTCATTTTTTAATCATAAAAAATAAATTTTAAATAAAGTTTTAAATAAGAATCACTTAGTTGTTAATAAAAATGATATCAAGTCTAACGTGCATGATTATACTAAAAATATAATTAAGTTTAAGGCATTGTTTTAAGACATTACAATATCTCAAAATAACTTTGAACTTAAATTTGTATATAGGTACACATATATTTTTTTAAAGTATTTGAAAGTGATTTTTTTCCTTAAAAATTAAACGCAATTTGGGAAAAATCTAGTTAAAGTTTTGTAAGTTTAAATTTGTTTGCAGTAAACAGATGACACGATTTTATTCATAAATCTTCTCAATATTTATTAACCAACTTCTCAATATTTATTAACCGGATTGTTCTAAAATGTTCAGAACTGAATTTTTTTCACATATATTTGTTTCTGAAAAGATCAAATATTTTGTCGATTTAACAGTCGTATGCCCCTTAACCAAGTTGTTTGCTATATTTAGAAAGTACGTGATTTACCTCCCAGTTAATGATACGTCTAGAGTTGAACACATAGAAACAAGTTTTAATCTAAAAGGGACATATCACCTTTAAGAAGTCCAATGATAGCCTAAAAGTGAAGGATTTGGCACTCATACCCTATATAATAATAGCCTTCTGTCCGTCTGTCCTCGAATTTATGAAGAGGTTGGACCTGGAATGGATAAAGGCATCCTTGATGGATTCTTAATGAGTTAGGGTTAGCAAAATTCAAAGCGAGTTCGAAAACGTTCGAAATCAACCCTTTCCCCCCTTTTCGGTCGGTACCGGAGTTCGTGGGTTCGAATCCCACTATGGCATAGATGTTGTAGCCGTTCGGAATCGGCTTTAAGCAGTAGGTCCCGGTCTCATTAGCCCTCGTGTGCAAAACAGTAGACCGTAGCGCTCCAAACCAAACCAAACCAAACCCCCCTTTTCGATCGTTTAATACCAGTATTTCAATCTCTATTTTATCCGGTTAAGAGCAGGCGATTAAATTTATTAATTTATCACATTAGAGGTAGATGAACATAACACTTTTTTTTCTAGCATTATGACGTCATTCCTTTAACATCTCATATAATTATATCTTATTTTAAATTATTTAAATATCGTCTGTATTATTTTCATACATTTTATCACTGAACTTAAATATTAAATAATTTTCTTTTATATGAATTATTTTTCGTTGCAATGAAAATTTTATCACACGTATTAACAACGAATTCTTTTCATAAAAGTCTAGGAGTCTATTTCACGAACTAATAAATATATAGCGTTTAAGTTTTATAATTTTGAAAATTAAGAAGTTTGTATGTTTGTTTTTTACACATGACCATACGGTTTGCGATCAATTTGCTCAATTTTGGACATTATTTATATATGCCGCCAAATAATCACTGTCAATATTAAAACCTCTGCTGTTCATCCTGTCAAGTAATATGACAAGATAAATTATTGTTGGCAACTAACATGTCAGTAAAGATAAACAAATTATTGAGCATGTATCAGATAATTCTCAGCCAAAAAACACACTATTTTTTTTACCTGCCTATAGGGTACTTTACAATTCTGGAAAATTAAACATTTTACTGATCCCGTCATATGACGGGCTATATGCTAGTTCTCAAATATTATGGAATTAATATACTTGAAGTTTTTGCAGGATACAAAATAATACAGAAATCATACATTTATACTTTTGAAATGTGTTTGAATAATATAAATTTGTAAAACAATCGTATTTATTAATAATGTCAATACGATTATTATGGAACATATTAATAAAGCGCAAAATTTATTAAATTCTATCAAATATTTTTTTACTAGTTCAAAATAAATTTATGTATAACTTGAGAATGATAATGACTAAAAACAAAACAATTTCATTTGTTCCTAAATTTTAAATTTTTATTTAAATTTTAAGGTTTTAAACGACTGTTAAATCGAAAAAAAAAAAATCAGAAATTTTTCAGAAAAGAATATATGTGAAAAGAAATTCAGTTTTGAACATCTTAAAACAATCGATTTGAAAGAATTTCAATATTGAGAGGAGTTATGAATAAAAATGTGTCATGTGTTTACTGCAAACAAATTTTTAAGTTATAAAATTTTTACTTCAATAACTTTAATATTTTTTCATAAAATTTTCACTGGTTGTGACAATATTATTTTCATCTGATTGAACCTAAATTTTCTTGTATATTTCCCAAAGCATGTTTCTTTTTCAATGATAATTTTTTAATTTTTAAGAAAAAAATTCATCTTTTTTCCAATATTTTTTAAATATATATATGTATCTTAAATATATACAAATATAGGTTTTAAGTTATTTTGACAGTTTAGTTTTAAAACAATAAGTTTGATAACTAAAAATATAATTAAGTTTAAGACATGCGCGTTAGCCTTGATATCATTTTTGTTAACAAAAATTATACCTCATTTAAAACTTTCTAGCAAAAATATTTTTTATGTGTCAAAAATGAATTAGATATGTTTGTAAAGATAATAATTTGTTCTAACTATGCTTAAAACACTGTGTTTGGAAAACTGGTAGTTTTCTAGGTATGAAAACTCCAAAATGATAATTTTTTTTACAATTTTTTGACTTTTAAGAGTAGTATGACTCCTTAAATTGAAACTTTTAGAAATTTTAGTAAAATCCAGATTCTAAAAAAATATATATTCATATTTTTCCAAGATTTTAGGTCATTATGAACATCATATTAAAATGTACAAGCGTAGAGAATTTAAATTTATCCATATATTAATGTATTTTAAATATCCTGGTTGTTAAAACTCTGTTTTGAGTAATGTTTTTTAAATTGCTCTTAATAGAAGAATGTCCTTAGTCTCATATCATTTTTTATTTATGAAAATCTGAAGTTTGGAGATTTTCTATGCAGTTTGTGCCATAAGATAAAGAAAAGAATTAGCTATCAGATAAACTAAATTTTGAAAAGGATTTAAAATCTAAATGTCCCCTTCCATTTTTCTTTTATCTTACTCTATACGTTCACCCAATATTACCAGAAGATCAGTTTTTACAAAAAAAAATTATTTTTCAAATTTGTACATTTTCATATCTCATTACTCTCTGCTCGGCATTTCTCTTATAATGGTTAAATTCTACTTAAAAGTGAAGAACACGTACAACTAAAGCATTTAATTAAATAAAATTTCTATTTTTTTATTTTAAAATTTCAGACACATTTTGAAGTGTTGGGTTTACATAAAAAATAGATATTCTACTTTAATTTGATATAGAAATTTTGTTTTCCACATGCATATTTCAAGAGTTATCAATTGGGTAATTGAATTTTATTTTATAATTTAGTTATAATTTCATTGTTAATTTGAAAATATGCAGCTTGAAAACAATAACTAATGTTTTCAAGAGGTAGAATTTTATTAAAGAACTTGTAAAAAATCCTCCAAAAAGAAGCAGAATATCTTACTCTATACGTTCACGAAATATTACGAGAAGATATTTTCATACCTATTTTAACATTTAATTTGTTATAAATATATAACTTTTTTATGTATGCCATAACGAATCGAATAAAAGCTGTTATAATGAAGAAGTCTCGTAAGGTACTAAGTCAACTTAAAGACTTCTGGGTTATCGAAATGATTGATTTTTAGCATAGACCAAGACACCTTTAGAAAGTTTGAGAACTCTCAAGCGTTGTCGTATTTTCCCAATACAAGCGGTGTAAAATCATTCAGGACTTACCAAGGAGAACACAGAAAATGTTATCCGTATATACGTGGCAAAGATGTGGGCAACGCAATGTTGGTCCCGTTTCTGCTATCTCCCGGTGCTGTGTGCAAAGGCCAGGCTGTCCCTTAACTGGCATCCGGAAGCCCATCCGTCGGACTGTGCACCCGGAAGCGTCTCCCCCTGATTTGGCATTTAATTGAGAGATGGAGGGGCCATCTGTCGACCCGGACAGCGCATTGCTAACCTGCGAAAAACACTCGCTGCCAACCAATGGTGGTTTCCCGTTCCCGGAACACTGGGCTCGAGGAACTTTCCCGCCTCCTCTGTCGCTATGGTGACCCCCCGATCTGTTGGGGCTAGGATGATGGAGATCCGGGTTTGTGAATTTAAACAACTTTTCATTTACCGGTAAGTCGAAAATAAAACTTCACTGATGGTTTAGCTCTAATTTACTGGTAATTACTCTTTCCAAAAAATAACGTAAAAAATTAGGTTATAGGTAAAGTATGAAGTTAAACTTCACTATAGCGAATAAACTCCTAGTTAAATATTTTTTAATGGGGTCCAGACCGGAAAATTTTATTGTCTATAGTTATAACAGAATTTCTCCTCAAATATACAAGCTAAGCTTATACGGATATTACTACACATATACACAACTGAACTTTTCAGAATTTGAATTTAGAAATTTTAAAAAGTTTAAAATTTAAATACATTTCAATTTTGTCATAACTCGTGAACCATAGGTCTTTTACAATAATCATCTTCGGTGTACTGAAAAGATAATAAATTAATTTGTCGTCGGGGTTTTCGTACAAATATTGCTTACGAAGTTTTTTAATATTTATAAAGTAAAACATATGGAATTTTTCTGGGGATTTTTTGTCTTGCGTGTTTTGTCTTCACAAGGCTATTATTTTTAATTTAAAATTGTGAAGACAAATAAACAAAAATATAATTTTAGATATATCAGTTTGAATTTCACAAGTTTAAAAAAATTGATGTTTTTGTTTTTGGTTTGCTTTGATTTGGAGAGCTAAGGTCTACCGTTTTGCTCACGAAGGCTAAGGAGATCGGGACCTACTGCTTAAGGACGATTCCTAAAGGCTACGAACATCATGCGATCAGCGGGATTCGAACCCGCGATCTCCCGTACCGAAGAGCAGTGGTCTTTATTTAATTGGAATTGATGATTCCAGTACACGCTTTTTAAGAATTATGGATTATTGTCCTTTCTTATAGCTCCTATGAAAGTTAATTTAACACTATTAATGTAAGATGATAATAAAAGAATTTTACTATACAATAAAATTTATGTTTATTGTAATACATCTGTTTAGTACATATATTTTTACATCCAATTTTAAGGACATTTACTCCCTAAATAGTAGTGAACGCTGGCATTACAAAACAACAGTATCTGTTTATGTAATTATCTGAAAAATATGCGATTTATTTTATTTCATTTTAAAATGTCTGTAATGCTTTTTAAGTTTAAAGACTTCCGCGTATTGATCTCCTATTAAATTCTTATAATGAATCCTGCCGAAAATTAATATCCTTTTATATTTAATTAAAATTTCTTGTGCCTGTTTCTTCTTATTTTTCAAAGATAATTTTATGCATCCAACTTTAAAATAGACTCCTTTCATTGGTAAACTGATCTTCGGTATCTGATTTCGCTGTTCTAAATTCTCTCCAGACATGGATGTTCGTAGCCGTTCGGAATGTGCTGTAAGTAGTAGGTGTAGGTCAAAAGCGTAGAGCAAAACTAGTAGACCATAGCGATCCAAACCGAAATGGTTTCATTGGTCAAATATTTGGCAGGCGGAACCGTATTATGACCTGCAACTTTCAGCGCGTAGAACTGATAAGTTATAAACTAAACATATGACTCGGGTATTCTAAAAATCAGTCATAGGCATTAATGAACACATTCATTTTAACGTTTCTGATCATATGCACGAAATATTTATAAAAGTTATTATGCTTTTAAACAAAAGGAACAAAAAACCACAACTATTTAGTCACACTTCGCTACTTTACATTTCATTTATTTACTTTTTTAACACATTGACGGACAGTAGGAACAAGTGAAGTTCGAAAATTAACACTATATGTTTTTGTAAGTTTTGGGATATTAGAAGTATAGTTTTACTCTTTCTGATTCAATAAACTTAATTTTGATTCTTTCAGTATCTTTAATTAGGTTGCGGCTATAACCTTTATGACTCCAACAGACTCTAGACACTAAGTAATAGGACGATGGTGGCTATAACAGCAAAAAATTAAGAACGTAAATGACAGGTTTAATGACTCAAGTAAGCAATTTTTTGTGTTCAATAAAGTATTTTTGGGAGTTTTACACGAAATGTTAGTTCATAATCAAGCAAAAAATAAATGACAAAAAAAAATTATTACAGTTTTATAATTACATTATTTTTCGTTTTCCATGTTTCAAAGCGTGGTGGTCGATTGGTTAGGGCGCTGATCGTCGGTACCGGATTTCGTGGGTTCGAATTCCACTGTGGCATGGATGTTCGTAGCCGTTCGGAATCGGCTTTAAGCAGTAGGTCCTGGTCTCATTAGCCCTCGTGTGCAAAACAATAGACCGTAGCGCTCCAAACCAAACCAAACCAAAGCGTGGTGCAGGACACAGTGCAGCAATAGGATATTTCTATCCTTATTCCCTTGTGTATAACATTGTTTACAACCTTTTCGTTTTGGACTGTTATCGCCGTAATGCCACATAATGAACTTCACTTTGACGCCTATAGACGCAAGTTTTCGTCAACGAGTTAAATTCTAAACTCTATATTATCTTGGAGAAACGAGATAATTGTATGTTTCAAAATTTTAATTTCAATAGAAAAGTATTTATTTTGATAATTTTTTTTAACTTTCTTTTTCACGGTGTCTCCGAACACAATAAATACTCTGTCTAAAAAATTTACTTTCCTAAATTTGATGCAGCAATTTTTTTCTTTTTTTCTTTAAATTTATAAGAATAAAATTTCGATGATCCATTGAAATTCAGTAAAACAAAATTTGAAATAATAAATTACTTATTTCTTTTTAATAATTTATTAACTTAATAAAATTATACCTTAATTTTTAAAAATAAAAAGACTGTTCTTATCTGCAATTAAGATTCCGATATGTAGAGCACGGTGATATTTTAAATAGCTCCATAAATTAGACGTAGCCTTCGAAAAAACTCCACACGCATTTAAATTGCAAATCTATATTTCCACTGATTATTTTGCCCTTTTCATTCCTTGTAAACCAAACAACTGCCAAATATTGCGTTTGTTGCATTTTTTTATACATAATTTTATGATACTTTGGGCAGTCAACACGATTCCGAGCATTCACTTCTTTTATCCCGATATTCACTTAAAGCACCACACGGCTCCGATATTAGAAGATATGAACAATGAAGACGCAAGCTATTGAAATGTAAACACATGCATCTATTACTTAGTGTTGCGATCAAGCAGTCAATGTCAATATTGGCGATATATTCAGATATTATTTGAATTAAACAGTGCCAATTGTGAGCATTGGAATTTCCGGTCTTGATTAGAGTACTTCGTTATTAGGATATACTACCGAAGACTTGGACGGAGACTTGAAAAATCCTTAAGAATAAAGTTTCTGGCTTGAATCAAGAACGCTGGTAGATACGCGAAGCGGACGTGAAACGAATTCAATAACTTGAAAAAGTATTACTTTATGCGGAATATTTAGGATGTCTTTAAGCTATTTACCTCGTACTCTAGGGAAAAACAGTGTCGCAGACGGGGATATATCGGCAGAGCAGAATTTTAATATTGTTATCGCGATACTTAAAGTATATCAATATTTGACGATATATTGATAAACTATCCACTATGTCTGATTTTTGAGTATTTGAATATGTGCGTGCGTAGCTTGCTTTACACTTTTTTGATCCATCCCCCCTGTATGTTTATCTCTCTTGGGCATACGCTATTTGTTTCTTTCTGTACTGGGCCGAACGATGGCCAATTGGTTAGGGTGCTGGCCTTCGGTACCGGAATCCCACAGTGGCATGGATATTCATAGCCGTTCGGAATCGGCTTTAAACTGTAGGTCCCGGTCTCATTAGCCCTCGTGTTTCAAAAACGTAGACCGTAGCACTCCAAACCAAACCAAACCAAAATCTTTCTGTACTGGAAGTAGAGTTGTCAGTCTCCTCTGTTGTGGTTTCTCTCTTCATCTCTCTCTGTGTGTACGTGTGTTATTATTTCTGTTTTATCCCTTCTCCTACAGTTTTAACACATAGCGATGTAAGCAGTGACATCCTCCTTTACTCATACTCCCATTATCAGTTCAGACCTGTGTCGCTGGTACCGACACAGGTCCGAAATTCAATTCTCGAGGTGGATAAGGTTGACTCAGCCTTTCATCCCTTCAGTGGGTAGACAAATTGAGGACCAAGCATGCTTGGGAACTAAACACTGGGGATTTTGCATAAGGTTGACCATCTATCCTGAAAATAAGCTTAGAACCCCCAGCGCCTTGGTCTCGCAAACGGAGATTGGCACCGTAGGCACTGGCCCCCTAGGGACTGTTGCGCTGAGGAGTTTTTTTTTTTTTTTTTTTTTTTTTTTTAAACCTTCGGTGGCAAACAGCCTTCCCTAAGGATTAAGCTTCAAATGTTTACCACGAAACAGTTCACTCCGCAACAGTAGAAAAAAAAATTAAATTGAGAGAATATAGTCGTGAGTTATCATTTAAAAAAAGTCCATAGTTTGAATAACTAAAACGAAACCCTGGGAGAAGGTAGCATTATGCTTGCCGTTAATATTAAGAAAAAAAAAGGCTAAAACTAGCGAAAGAAGATTAAAAATTAACCAAAACTAGAACGAATCCCTAGTTAGGTGATGTTAAATGGGTTACAAGATAATATTAGGAATAGGATGCTTTTACATAATTAACTTAGAGAGGGGGGTCTCCAAGCATGGGTCCAGCCCCGGAAGTGATAAAAAACAAACACTTGTCTGTACAGATATTTGAATTTGTGCTGTTGTACCAATGAGCGTTACAAACATCTTGAAAAACATGTACATTAAAAATTAACAAGAGAAAGGAACATAAATTGACAACAAAAAGAAGATTTTGTTGAAATGAGAAATAATTTATATTAGTTTTATTTTGAGTATAAAGTCGTTCTTTCCCCCTACTGATACTCTTCAAACGAAAGTTGCATCCCTTCACCTTAAATAATTTGCCCCACAGAAAACGGCCGAACTCATTTACAATGATTAATACCTATTTACAATAAAAAAAATACCCTTTACAATGTGTAGTTATCCTCTGAGTGACGTATTTGGCTTGCCCAAATGACGTTCTAATGTATAGGTTTTTTTTTAACAATTTAAATTTAAACGACTTATATTATTTGAAATTTTATGTATGAAAATACCAATGTTTTTTGTTTTTAAAATAAGAGTTATATTTTTCATATAAGTATTCTATAATGTATAGTGTTCCGTCCAGCAGCCATGAAGCGACAGCAATTGCTTAATAGTTTTGTAAAGTGTGTTTATTTTGTTACCGTTGAGCGTAGCGCCATCTGAAAAAATATATAATAGAGTTCGCTTAGAGCACGGAGAGGGGGGATTAAATCGGCTACGAACCAATCTACTCTGTTTTTTCTTGATGTTTCTTTAAAGTGGATGGTTTGGAGTGAAAATAGTCAAAGTCATTGTAGTAAGTAAATTCTTAATTCTTTTAATCATAAATCTTATTGGGTTTTCATTTTCCCAACTCTAATCCAATTCATATGCATTTAATTCTATTTGATTGTGTTTATGTATTATGTATCCCCCTCGTTCCGATTATTCTTATCTATTGTACTGTGTTCAAATCTTAAATGTTAGTCGTCATTAATTCTCTATTAAAAGTAATATATTTGCTTTTGTAATCTCAAATCCTAATCTACAATAAACTGTTAGCAAATCCCTTTCCTTTGGTCATTTCTCAGTCACAGTCTTTATTTTAGTTTATATATTTAATTATACATTCCACTAATTCTTAACATCTCACATATAGTGTAGTCTGATTATCAATAAATTACAATCGTATACAAGAAATTGCAAATGTCATCGCTGTTTTTGACCGTAAACATGAATAAAAAGGGTTTACAAAACAAAGTTTTAGAGATATGTGAAAGCCCAAAAAGAATTTTGTGAAAGTTAATAGATATAAAATATAGAGGTAAAATACTGCTTGAAGGTAAATAAAAATTTAAAATATATTTTAAAAATTTTATATCACTGAAATAATTTGTTCAAATTTTTTTCATTTCCATGAATATCCGTTAAATGTATTCTAAATTATAAAACATTTACTATGTAAATTACTGAATAGGTAACTTTCTATACTTAAAATCTTCTTTATAAATGCATACTTTCGATTCATAAAAACTCAAAAATTTCAGTTTCTTTGAAATGAATTTGTTATATCATTTTAATTATCATCTATCTTTTAAAAAAATTAGTATTTTTAATTCCAAAATTATGTGCTTTAAAATAACGCTGGAAACATACACTAAATACAAAAAAAAAAAAAAAAAAAAAAATTAAATTCACTTGAGTGCAAAATAATTTTTAAAATGTGTGTTAAAAACCAAATTTCTATATGAAATTGTAATACAATATCAGTTTTATAATGTAAACACAAAACTTTAAAGGATCCAAACAATGGGCGAAAGGCAGAGTGCTGCTCTTCGGTACCGGAGTTCGCGGGTTCGAATCTCGCTTTTAACTTGAATGTTCGTAGCCGTTCTGAATCGGCTTAAAGCAGTAGGTCTCGGTGCCACTATCCCTCGTGTAGCAAAGCAGTAAACCATAACGCTCCCAACCAAAATAGAACTTAAAAGTGTCTTACGTTTTAAAATTTTTTTAAAAAATTAAATCTGCTAAGAAATTAAAAATTTTAAAAAAGTAGACTTTATTCACCTATAGAATGAAATATATTGCATATATTGATACAGTTAAAGTTCGCATTAAAATTAATAATTAGCTTATGTTTCTTATAAAAAAATTAGTTTCTAATTCACAAATTTCGGAAGTTGTTTTGCAGGTAACAGGATTTCTACTTGTTTCACTAGGGGTCTCTATTTTATGCTTTTTGAAAATTTACTACTCCATACAACAAAATTAAAAAATTAAAATTCTTACTAACACACTGTATGCAGGACACGTACTAGTACGTTTTCTGACGATTGATACTTGAGCGCGAGTCACGTACTAGTACGGGTTAGTGTAACAACATGGTTTGTTTGTAGGTACAAAAATAAAGGTATATACAAGAAAACGAAGTTGAATGTTCTTGTCTACTACATAGATTCTGGGAAAATTGAGAGAAATAAAATCTAGTTTTCACATCAGTCGATGCGGAGCCACAGAACGGGAAGGTTGATTAAAAAATCAATTTAGATTTAAAATTAACTTTTTATTTATCCTTGCGAAAACGGTATTATATATATATATATATATATATATATATATATATATATATATATATATATATATATATATATATATGTATGTATGTATGTATGTATATGTATGTATGTATATATGTATGTATGTATATATATATGTATGTATATATATATGTATGTATGTATATATATATATATATACATATATATATATACATATATATATACATATATGTATATATATATATATATATATATGTATATATATGTGTATATATATATATATATATATATTGTGTGTGTGTGTATTTACATATATATGTGTATATATATATATATTTGTTTATTTATCTATATATTAGTTTATATATTTCAATATAAAATACGAAAAGTTGGTTAAAAAATGAAATAATTTTCGATCTATTGAGATTTAACTGAATAACTAAATTTAAGCGAAAAACGGCCGCTCTCGGTACAATTCCACTGTGACATGTACCCACACACAATGTGTTAATGATCTAAGAAAAATATTATTCGCAAAAGATTTTATATTATAATAAATCAAAAGTAGGCTGTTTTGATTAGACACTTCAGCTCGAAAGTTACTATGCCTATTTTAAACAAACTTGAAGAAAAAATTCAAGTATTCATTTGAAAGAGCTCTAATAACCTGAGTACTGAAGTAAATTATTTACTACAGAGTATTTTAATAACACTTAGCTTTAAAAGTTATTTAATTTTGTCATTCTGAGAAGTAAATTTTTAAATAGCATAAAAGTATACCAAATGAAAAAAAGAATGAAGATCACTTATCCTTAAGATATCTTTTGTACTTTTGTTGTGAAAACAGTAGGTTTATATACAATCACAGAAAAATCTGTCTTTTAATCTGCAAACTAAAATATTTAAAGTATCGGACATTTTGAAATTTAAAAATTAAAATATTTAAAGAAATTGAAATTGTAAAAACATTAGCCTTTATCAAGTTATAAAATAAAATATATTCCTCGGATTAATGTAGTTGAGATTCATAGAAATAAATGATAACTAACTACTACTTGATATTGAAAATAGTTTCTAATTTTTATTTTAAGTTTTAAAAGTTACTTTGCTTTTGAGTGTTTTTATGTACATAACGTTATAAGGGCATATCTTATGTTTTGTAAATTTGTATTGCATCATATAACAGAACTAATTTTTTGTAAATTAGACGCTTATTAATGATCTAGTAAAAATTTAGCTGAACTTTTAATTTTTTAAAAATCAAAAGCGGGCTGTAACAGTTAAGAGTATCATGTCCTATTAATTTTTCAAGGTGTAGTATATCCTTTTAAATGCATTCAACCTTGTATTCGAATATGATGGTAAGAGTATATTCTTATTTAGATAATCTAATAATTTTATAGTAAGATTATATTTAGATTACATTATATTAACAAAACTAAATATTTTTTAATTTAGATTTTTATTAATAATTTTAAAAAAGTTTTACTCTAAATTGAGCTGAACTTTATAATTTTTTTAAAATAAAAGTAGACTACAACAATGAAGTGTACCACTTTCGTAATTTTTCAAAGCATAACCTTTAAAATGTATTCAACCTAGTATATGAATTCGATGATAACAGTATATTCATTAATTATTTTATCTAATGATCTCATGGTAAGAGTGTAATTAGAACACACTTATATAAACAGAACTAAATATTTTTTAATAAATTTAGACCTCTATTAATAATTAAAGGAAAAAAGTTTTGCTCTAAATTGAGCTGAACTTTATAATTTTTTTAAAATAAAAGTGGACTATAACAATAAAGTGTACCATCTTTCGTAATTTTTCAAAGAGTAGTATAACCTTTAAAATGCATTCAACCTTGTACCTGAATTTGATGATAACAGTATATTTATTATTTATTTTATCTAATGATCCCATGGTAAGAGTGTAATTAGAACACACTTATATTAACTGAACTAAATATCGTTTTTATAAATTTAGACCATTATTACAGAACTGGAAAATTTTTTACCCTAATTCGAGGTGAATGTTTAAATTTTTTTTAAATGAAACGTAGACTATGACAATGAAGAGTAATGTGTCTTTTAATTTTTTCAAAGCTTAGCATCTGATGGTAAGAGTATATTTATTATTTAGATAACCTGTTGATCTAATCATAAGCGTATATTTATATTAACATAGCTAAATAATATTTTATAAATTTAGACTCTTATTAATGATTTAGAAAAACTTTTACTCTCAACTCAACTGACTTTTTTAATTTCTTTTTAAATCAAAAGTAGAATTTAACAAGGAAGATTATTACTATGTCTACTTAATTTTTTTTCGAAGTGGGGCCTATCCTTTTAAATGCATTCAACCTTGTATCTGGATCTAATTATAAGAGTATATTTATTATTTAGATAATCTTATGATCTGATGGTAATAGTACATTTATATTAACATAACTAAATATTATTTCATAAATTTAGACTCTTATTAATGATTTAGAAAATATTTTACTCTCATCTCAGCTGAACTTTTTAATTTCTTTTTAAATCAAAAGTAGAACTTAACAAGGAAGATTATTACTATGTTTCCGTAATTTTTTTTTCAAAGCGAGGACATTCAACCTGGTATCTGGATATAATAGTAAGAGTATATTTATTATTTAGATAATCTTGTGATCTGATTGCAATAGTACATTTATATTAACATAACTAAATATTCTTTACTATATTTACACTCTTATTAATGATTTAGAAAAACTTTTACTCTCAACTCAACTGACTTTTTTAATTTCTTTTTAAATCAAAAGTAGAATTTAACAAGGAAGATTATTACTATGTCTACTTAATTTTTTTTCGAAGTGGGGCCTATCCTTTTAAATGCATTCAACCTTGTATCTGGATCTAATTATAAGAGTATATTTATTATTTAGATAATCTTATGATCTGATTGCGATAGTACATTTATATTAACATAACTAAATATTCTTTAATATATTTACAACTCTTATTACTGATTTAGAAAACATTTTACTCTTATCTCAGCTGAAATTTTTAATTCTTTTAAATCAAAAGTAGAATTTAACAAGGAAGATTATTACTATGTCTACTTAATTTTTTTTCGAAGTGGGGCCTATCCTTTTAAATGCATTCAACCTTGTATCTGGATCTAATTATAAGAGTATATTTATTATTTAGATAATCTTATGATCTGATGGTAATAGTATATTTAAAGTACATTTATATTAACATAACTAAATATTCTTTTATAAAATTAAAACTTTATTAATAGTTTGGAATAATTTTACTCTAAAGTGAGCTGAAATTTTTCATTTTGTAAATCAAAGTAGACTATAACAATGAAGAGTAGCACTATGGTTCCGTAATTTTTTTTCAAAGCGGTACTATCTTTTTATATAATGCATTGTAGCCTTGTATCTAGATCTAATTATATGAGTATACTTATTATTTAGATAATCTTATGATCTGATGGTAATAGTATATTTAAAGTTCATTTATATTAAACATAACTAAATATTCTTCTATAATTTTAAAACTTTATTAATAGTTTGGAATAATTTTATTCTAAAGTGAGCTGATAATTTTTCATTTTGTAAATCAAAGTAGACTAATAACAATGAAGAGTAGCACTATGTTTCCGTAATTTTTTTTTCAAAGCGGCGCCTATTTTTTTAAATGCATTCAGCCTTGTATCTAGATATAATTATAAGATTATATTTATTATTTAGATAATCCTATGTTCTGATGGTAATAGTATATTTAAAAGTTCATTTATATTAACCTAAACTAAATATCCTTTTATAAATTTAAAACTTTATTAATAGTTTAGAAGAATTTTACTCTAAAGTGAGCTGAAATTTTTCAATTTGTAAATCAAAGTAGACTATAACAATGAAGAGTAGCACTATGTTTCCGTAATTTTTTTTTTCAAAGCGGCGCCTATCTTTTTAAACGCATTCAGCCTTGTATCAGGATCTAATTAGAAGAGTATATTTATTATTTCGATTATCTTATGATCAGATGGTAATAGTTTATTTAAAGTTCATTTATTAACATAACTAAATATTCTTCTATAATTTTAAAAAC
>CM063507.1:6839902-6844902 GCA_032207245.1 Pardosa pseudoannulata | reverse complement strand
ATATGTATATATATATATATGTGTGTGTGTGTGTGTTACGGTAAAAATGATAAATTGGGGACTACATAATATTACCAGTGATTAAAATAATCACCACTAAATTTGGTAAATATGATAAATTATTTTATATTTATCAAATTTACCGGTTAGTTTATAAAATCCCCAACTCATAATGGGGAAGGTAATAAAAGTGCTAAAGAAGGTTTAGAATTACAAGCAAAGAAACTGTTGAAGGTTTCAAATCTTAAATTTCCTGCTTTTAAAGTTGGTGACATAGTGAAACTACGAATACCAGACTTTGACAGAGCAAGAAGTGTACCCGAAATTTATTAGCGGTGATATTAGAAGTTCAAAATGAAGAGTTTTATCAGTTAGAAACGACACAAGGAAGACTTACCAGAAAACAATTCACAATTTGTGAAGAAAAATTTATTTTGTTAGACGATGTTCCATATCTAGCAATATCACTTCAAAAATGTGTTAGAAAGACATCTCTATCTGGAGGTCTGCAATGTGTTTGTAAGGGACAATGCGAGTCTTATAAGTGGAAAAGTAAAAAAAGTGGCAAATTTTGTAGTTCTAAATGTTATAATAGTCTAAGATGCTTAAATAAGTAAACATAAATATTAAGTAATTGGTAGTAATAGCATTTAACGTTATTTGAAAAAAAAAATTTTTCTAGAATATGGACTTTGTTTTTTATATATAATTGCAGTTTTTTTTATGTGCAACTGTTTTATACAAGCTCATGTAAAATGCATTTTTTTCATTTCACAACACCTGTCAAGCCCTTATTCGAATTTTGTTCAGACTAAATAAATGTATTTGACCTAAAATACCGATTTATTGGCTTTTTAATTTTAAAATATAAAATATTGTAATTCATGGTCTCTTAAGCCATATTGTCCAACCAAAAAATACCTTTATGAGTAGTAACTATTCAAACCAAACCTTCACTCTATTCTAATCTCCCAACAAGTCATGATATTTATCACATTTACCATTACGAGTTCTATATTTACCAAATTTAGTGGTGATTAAGATAAATGCAAATGTAAAAAATCTGGCATATGGGTTTGGTTTGTTTCTACAAAATAATCCGAATTTATTAACTTCCCCATTATAGGGATTTTGTAAACCAACCGGTAAATTTGATAAATATGAAATAATTTATCATATTTACCAAATTTAGTGGTGATTATGTATAATCTCGAGTAATTTTATGTAATTTATTACTTTTACCGTAACATATATATATATATATATATATATATATATATATATATATATATATATGCATATAAATGTATATATATAATATATATATATATATATATATAATATATATGTATATATATATATATATATATATATATATATATATATATATATATATATATATATATATATATATATATATATATATATATATATATATATATATATATATATATATATATGCATATAAATGTATATATATAATATATATATATGTACACGTAAGTATATGCATATATGTATATATATGTACATGTAATTATATGCATATGCGTGTGAATATGTATGTTATATATATGTATATATGATGTTTATGAATGTAAATATATATGTATGTAAAAGTATATATGTATGTAATGTATGAATTGAATTCTGTACATTATTTTATTACATTATTCTCTATATATTTTATTATATTATTTTATTACTTAATTTGCTATATACGTGGACCTAGCTAGAAAATTTTCTGTTCTAGATGGAAATATCACGAAGTTTTGAAAGCTCTGTAACTGGAAAACCTGTTATCTCGAATTTTTTTCTATTCTCTCAAATTTTGAGGTAGGTTTAACTGTATTATTAGCAGGTTATATGGTTATCTAGAGCGAGTAGAAGGTTTGTGTAAAGGAAATAACAGCGGTAAAACATAAGTGGTAAACTCAAATGCGGAGATACTAAATATAACAGTTGAAGAAAATGGCGTGGTTTGCTCTGTAATTTTTTAAAATAAATTTGATCATAGCACTTTTAAGGTTCACTCATCATTTGATCAAACTTAAGACTGCAATATTTGGATTCATTACCTCACATTTTAATATAGCCGCAATAAATTTGCAGTGCACCCCAACTTACGCATGTGTCCTGAACTTCTTTTATGGCGTATAACATCTCTCTGTTCCTCTTCTTTCAAATGCTGTAGCGCATAAAACTCTATTAGATTATCATTTGTTATCTCTCCATCGACATAGTCCATTTATTGAACAATGTCTTCCCCTTCAATATCTAAACATAGTATATTGGTAAGTTCATCAATTCTTACCTTACATCAGTTTATTCAAGATTGTCATTCAATTCGATAATATTCGAGAAACTATTTATGCATTTTTTTCACATGATTTCTATGCACTTATCTGTACCTTATCTTCCAAACCAATTTAATCTTTTTCGTAGAATTCAAAGAGCTATGTTAGGGGAATCCCCGAAAGGCAGGTCAAAACTCGATTTGGCTAAGTGCAAGTGATCGATAAGCAGATAGGTCGTAAAATTAGGAGTACCTGTATAATAATTCCCGAAATTAGTTTTCTTCCATATAAATACAACATACGAGAGGATTAATACTGGATTACAAAATAAAATGAAACAGTTTTAAGTCTCACTACATATCTATCTAAATCTTGTAATATGTTTTTCGTTAACTTTCAGATCTCATGTTGAGCTGGATTTTTGTATACTAATGTATCCTAGAGAACAACACGATATCGACAGATATAAATCATAAATACTAATTTTGTTATCCTTATGTTTATCTCTTTGTATAGTATTTGGTTATTCGGTGTTAAAATACTCGGCCTCCCCAATTGCCTTTGAGTTTAGAACAAGTAAAAAAACTTTAAAAATAAAATTAAATTTTTTTCTAACCGTTTTTTTCTCAGATTTTGTCTTGGGTAGTTGAGCTTCCCTAATAAAGGTTATCTTTATTTCATAACTCATACTAGTTCTTAAATTATATCATTATCTTAAATTATAACTTAAAACTTTACTTCATTCTCCCCAACTTTTCCCTATTCTAGTCATAATGTTTGCCGATTTACAGCTAGAATAGAAATAATATAGAAGTACTATTAAAAAACCAATATCTAGCTTTATATATTTAAAGACCTTTTTCGGAAAATTTGTTCTTAATGTCTTAGTTCTGATTTTAACAAGCTTTGTTCTGTTCCCTCAATATTTTTCATTGTCTCGTGCGTGCTTGTGAGTGTGAGAGAGTGAGTGAGAGACAGACAGAAAAACAGACAGACATACACCAATCTATCAATATTGGTATAAATCTATATTGGTAGATAATAGTACCACTAATGAGAGAAAGCCCCTTTACGGCCCTAGATAGCAATGGAAATGAAAAAAAAGACAAAATTGAATAGATTTTGGTCTATTTTTGTCTCAATATCTGAAAAACTTACTGCTTAAAAAGAATCTAACAAATTCTTAACGACATGGCACAACCATGAAGGCTCCAAGTTGTGCAGGTACGTGGATTTAAATAGCAAAATTTTCTCATTGCTTAACATTTGCAAAATTTTCGCTTTATATAATACACTTCTTAATGTTTCAGTGTAGAAAATAAATGTTTGAAAAACGAAGATTACGAAAATTGCCAATTTAGTTGATACTTAATTGATGGTAGTTATGCAATCAACTAAGTGAAAATGGAATGAATATCAGATGTAAGGCCCTTTACTGGATTCAACTTCCTGTCTTTCCAATCAAAACAAAATATAAAAAACACGTATGTATTGCCAATGAATATCAGATGTAAGGCCCTTTACTGGATTCAACTTCCTGTCTTTCCAATCAAAACAAAATATAAAAAACACGTATGTATTGGCATCGAAGATACATTAGTATGCTAAATTTCAACTTAGGTGGTAATCGGAACGTTAATGAAAATCGATTGCAAGATTGAGATCTAGACATACATAAAGTGTGTGGATGGAAAAGGTTTCAAGGGACATCATAAAAATCGCAAATCTTTTTAAACGGTTGTTGGAATTGGTGTACCCGATTTTTATGATTGATTCATATATTGACATCCATTAATATGCTAAATTTCAATTCAATTTTAGATCGGTAAATTAGGGAAAAATAAATACAATATTTAAACGAAAGCAGACATAAAGTGCGTGCTAAAGAAAAGTGTGTAAAATGACGTCATGCTCTAAACAGTGGATGCAAAATTGAGCGAGCTTTCCGTTACTGGCTTTAACTTCCTGCCGTGCACGATGAAATAATTGAATATCTCTTTCAGGACCGGCGCGCGACACCATTGCGTTTCTCGCATCCAGCAAATGAAGGAAGAAACATTTAGCGGAGGGTAGAGTGAAGTATTTAAAAAATTAAAGGGGAAAAGAGGTGGGGTAGTCTTTGCGTGCCCATCCCTGTTCTAACCCTTTCTGTTCCCCCTCCGTTAAGAGCGTGATTTGTGACGTGAAGAGTTGATGAGGGCCCTACGCCACGGAAGTAACGCGAAAGGGTTTTTCGGTAGAGGGGCCTACAGCTGCCAACGATGATGATGATGGTTGACGCCCAGATTTCTTCCCGAACGAAAGGGTTGTTTGCTCACATGGCATTTCCCACACCACCCTACGAAGATTATCAACGTATGCTGCTGCTCTATTAATCAGCAGTGCGAGATTTTTTTTTCCTCTGCCGAGCCAGAGATCACCAGATGGTACCCCTTTGGCAAAAAATAGGCCTCAAAAAATTTCAAACTTTCCCTTTTCATACGGCGACACACCTCTTTGGGGAGAGGGAGTACACAAAGGATTATTTGGGAATCTCCCGCATGCCTGCTATGCCAAGAACTAGCTGGTTTCGAGAAAATTTTGACTTTTTGTTTTCCAGGTGGATGGGGCGCCGACAACACGATATTTCACATACGACTCGGGAGTCTGGTGCAGATGCCGTAAACACTTGAACACCTCGATACTCAGCCGTCGTTTACAATT
>CM063507.1:6819902-6834902 GCA_032207245.1 Pardosa pseudoannulata | reverse complement strand
TTGTAGACAAATAAAATTTATTACTTATCAATTAGTTATGTTTATCTGTTAATTTTATTCGGCAAAGTTAAAAATGTTTGGCAAAATTTACATTTCTAAACAAAAGTTATCAATATTTATTTTTAAATTTCAGTTTTTTTCTTTTGTATTTCAGGTTTTAACAATCTCTCTATGGTTTTCGAAACATTGAAGAATTTTATAAAAATGGCATTAACAACTGAAGGCAGAGAGAAGATATTCCCTCGGAAATATAAACTTCATTCGAAAGGGTAAATACCTATTGAATCTTTCTTACCATATAGGCAACTTCTTTCTGTTGCAGATATTCCTTTTTCTGTTTTCCTGTGAAAGCAACCTGAAGAAATAGTCTAAAGAAAGAAAATTTCCCGATACCATGACAGGGCTGGTTGATTTATATCACTTTGATATAGATAGTGATATAGATCATGATTTAAATCTCTGAGTTAAAAAAAATTTTTGATTTATAACAATTATATTTTGTTTCCCATTTTGTAATTTTTTAAGCCTAATATAGGTTGCATGCATAGAGGGTTTCACCAGCAGCATACTCATAACTTAACATTTGTAATTGGAAATTAATAACGATGGGGTACTTGTGAGTTCGCCTACACCAGGGATGGACAAAATTTTTCGGCCGTGGGCCATAAATCGAAAAAAAAATATAAGTTTGGCGGGTAGAGATAAATTTTTCTAAAATTTTAAAAACAATATAAAAGTACCTAACGGTTTAAATACGTTAATGAGATGAATGAAATTGCGATTTCATTTTTAAAAGTTCCTTATACTGCGGTTCGAAGTGAGATGTACTGATTTTAAGGAACGATGCTAAATGCTCATCTGTCAGTCTACTTCTGAAATTATTCTTTCTAAGTGGAAAACATTTGTTCACATATAAGAAGCAAATATATCGCTGATCTTCTGGGCTTGTAATAAATTTGGGATATAATATTTAAGCAAATTAGAAAAGGAGATGGATATATAATGTATAAATATATATTTCTTTTAATTTGCCTCGGACCGGCAACTTAAAATTCTATCCTCGGGCCGGATAAAACCTTCCGGCGGGCCGTAGTTTGCCCATCCTTGGCCCATACCATTCTCCCATACAATATCGCGGATTATGTTGACCATTTTATTATGGGAGTACAATACAGGCAGTTACTATTACTATTTCCATTCCATTATTTCCCATTATCATATCCATTCCTATTACCATTATTATTACTCCCTATAAAACTTAAACAAATTGGTTCTTCGTAATTTAGAAGTGGGGACCACTCAAAAGGACCGAAGGCGTGACTTGACAGCTCCAGAGGTATCCCTTGGGAACTTAAAGGACATTGTGACCATGAACCATTATGTGCCCCAGCCACAATCAATGAACGTGGCAGATCTTTGGCAGACTAGAGCCTCGATCCCAGTACTCTCCGGTGCCTTTTTCAGACTTATCAACCGTAGGTCAAAAGTGAAAATTGTGGCTTAAATATTCTCCCTTAAGCAATAAAATTTCTGACTAAATCATGTCCCTTTCAGTATTTTTTTTAAATCTGACTTCAAATTTATAATGGTTAATTTATATTTGTTTTGCTTTTTATTTAAGTAGTAATGCTTTGAAAATGGACTTGATAAATAAAGACTTATGTTTTTAAACTTTCAATGAACAATTTGTAAGATTTTGTTAAGTAGGGAAAAAAAACTTCCATCATGCATTTAACGCATAATTTCTAGTATGTAAATAATTTTGTAAACATTATAAATATTAAAATAAATAAGATGGCAAAAACTATATCTTTAATCATAATATTATATTCAATGATTGAATATAATATTATGATTAAATTATGATTAAATATTGTATTCAATGATTCTATACATGTAATACTTACATAAATAATGATGTATATAATATCCTAAACAATTTCCTTCGTAATGTTTAAGTTTTTAAAAAATTTTAAAAATTCCGATGTAAATTTAAACATTTGATTTAAATAAATAATAAAAAGGATTGATATGAGTTTTAAAGAGTATCCAAGATTTTTACCCACACGACGAATTACACTTTTAGTCTATATTAATGATTGTCACAAAAAAATACTAAATTTATACAAATTATAGAGACGTTTTTATTCTCCATCTTGGCCGTTTTGTAAATGTTTCAGTGGCAAAATTCGCAGCTCTTATGCTGGGTTACATCCAATCGGAGAAATTTACATTTACATTTTTGCTATAGATTATTATAAACCATCATATAACTTGTCATATGATGAAATTAGTAAAATTTTTAATTTTTCAGAATTATAAAATGCTCTATGAGGCAGGTAAAAAAATGGTTTTATTTTGGCTGAGAATTGTCGATTACAAGCTCAATAATTTGTTTATCTTCATACTCCTGTAAAGTCTCCCGATACTATGAAGGCAGTTTAGAATCACAGTGAATTCATTTAGAAAGATAATTCAAAGTTTTCTTAGCTACGTCGAAAGATCGTTAAGTTCTTCCTAATTTTTTCCATACTCATTAATGAATGTAAAGGAATGAAGCTATCATTGACACTACACCCTGGAGGTAAATACAATTTGTTGCTAATACCGGTGACAAAATTTTCATGGCAACAAAAAATAATCGATGATTAAATTTAAAACTATCACATATGTACCTGATCTATTATTTAAACCAAATATAAAACAAAATTATTTACGTAATATCTAAGTTCATTGATAAAACTTATGAAAATAATGCTGGCGATATTTAAATAATTTAAAATGAAAGAAATGACGTTATAATGCATATTTACCTATTTATTATGTGATAAATTAATAAATTTAATCGCCTGCTCTTAACCAGGAAAATAGGGCTTGAGATAATGGCATTAATCGCTGGAAAAGAGGGAAAGAGATAGATTTGGAACATTTTAAAGACGGCAGTATTTTTGGCTATGATATGAAGAATATTTATATCAATTCATTTTAGAATCGGATCGATAATTTAGGAGAAAATAAGGTTTACTCACTTTGAATTTTGCTAACCCTCACTCATCAAGAATCCGATATGAATTCCTCTATCCATTCCAGGTCCAACCGCTTCTTAAATTCGAGGACAGACAGACAGATAACTTAGACTGTTATTATATAGGGGATGATAAAATAATTTAAGTTATGATGATTACCTTCACTTTAATAGAAAATTTATTCTACTTTTATATATTTGATGCTTTGAATATATAAATAGAAATAAGTTACCAATCTATTAATAAATAAGTGTTTAACATTAAATTGAAAATTTTAGAACTGTTGTCATTCTTCTGTTTTAGACTTAACATTTGCATTAGTCATTAAGTGGCAAATAAGAATAATCACCCAGTACTTAATATTTCTGCAGTACAGTAGCATTGTGAAGGCCTACTGTAAAACAATTTTAATGAGGTGTGAAAGGGAAGAAAAGATTTCAGTGGATTTTCTTTTTATAAAGCCTAAATTTACTTCTTAATATTGTATCTAGTAATTGTGTTCAATTTTTATTTATTTTTCTATGAGTAAACTTGTCATCTATAATATTTTATTCCTAATAGACATATTTAGCAAATATCATATATCCACCATACGGATAGGGGATGGTGTAGGTTAAATTAGAAGTACAGTTTCAACATGGGGATGGTTTTACGTAAATTCTAGCACAGGTATGCTTGTAAATCAGTATTTGTTCATTGTATAAAATTTGTTAATCTGCAGAGCAGGCAACAGTCTCATACCCTCAACTAACCTTGCAAGGCTTTCAACTACAGAAAACTATGGAAAGACGAGAAAACAACCTCTATAAAAGCTCTATAAGATATTTCTTACCTCATTAAAATTTGCAAACATTGTTCTAAGATCCTAGAACTGGAAAAGTTGAGATAACAAACAGCGTTCTAAAATTTTTTGATTTTCTTTTCGACATTTACACAGTCCAGTCATATTAATGTGACCAATGCCTATCTTTGACGTCAACCTTAACCAATCGCCGAAGGTACGTATCATTAGCAAATTTAATGGATATATAAAGTGTATCGTAGGCATTCGTTTTTCCAGTCATGCAGAAACGGAGCGATTTATCTGAAGTCCAAAAGGGCATGATCATTAGCCTTTGGGCCAAAGGTGGAAGCCTTTAT
Organism: Pardosa pseudoannulata; assembly: GCA_032207245.1. Taxonomy (NCBI): domain Eukaryota; kingdom Metazoa; phylum Arthropoda; class Arachnida; order Araneae; family Lycosidae; genus Pardosa; species Pardosa pseudoannulata. The sequence goes on along the minus strand of CM063507.1, from coordinate 6,830,736 downwards.
GAAACGACTAATTTTGTAAACTGTTCGCGGGCCGCCATGGTAAAAGTATACCGTGCATGGAAAAATGGCACTATACAATGTAAGCAACGGGACAAATGTGATGCACCACGGGCTATAGATGGCAGAGGTAAACGACAGCTGCAGATGAAACAACGTTCAACAATTGAGCAACTGACCACCCAGATGAACCAAGGGACTACAAACTGTCTCCACAATAACTATCAGCGAACGTTGTTAAAGTTTCTGAGTATTGACCTCTGCAGCAGACGCCTGGTTAATGCACCTATGCTGACTGTCGCTCATCGTTGATGGTGGCTGGAATTTGCACGTCAGGCCAGTACCGCAACTGGACTTTCACTGAGTGAAGACAGGTGGTTTTGCCCAATGAATCACGTTTTATGCTCCATCGGACAGATGCACGTCGGCGTATACGGCGTGAAACGTCTGAAAGCAAACACAATGCAACAACTGCCGTATGGATCCAAGCTGAAATAAGGAGCATTATGGTCTGAGGAATGTTTTCGAGGTATTTTCTGGGTTTGTTGATCATTGTGGAAGGCACGGTAGATCAACACAAGTATTATCTATCCTTGCGGATCATGTTCAACTGTACATGCGAATTGCTTTTCCCCAAGATTATCGCATCTACCAGCAGGGCAATGCGTAGTGTCATAAAGCTCGCAGTGTACAGGCGTGATTCGAAGAGCACCAGGATGAGTTTATCGTACTCCCTTGGCCAGCAAATTCCCATGACTTGAATTCAATCAAGAATCTGTAGGATCATCTCGATCGGGTTGTTCGCATCATAGATCCTCATCCGCGCACAGCTGGCCACGGCACTGGAATCGGTATGGTTCCACATGCCAGTGAACACCTTCAGGAACTTAATTGACTCTATCCCTGCATTTTTCGCAGAGGTCCGCTCTGCTGAAAGTGGATTTTGACAGGTGGTCACATTAATGCGGCTGGATTGTGTATATTAATACTTTTGCTACATAATGATACATTGAGATTGATGTTCTTGACTTACTGTACCGTTATAGAAGTTTGCATTCATTCATTCATATATATATATATATATATATATATATATATATATATATATACATATATATATATATATATATATATATATATATATATATATATACATATATACACATATATATACATATATATACATATATATACATATATATACATACACATATATATATACATATACATATAGATATATAGATATATGTATGTATGCGTGTATATAAATGTATATATATACATGTATGTATGTATTTATTTATGAAAAAGTAAATATGCATGTAGTCAGAATGAAGCCTGGAGCAAAAATATGAAAAGGAAGCTAAAAAATATAGTAATATAATACTCACCTCTTTCGATGTTCACCTAATTTTGGTTAATTGAATATGTATGTCTTTGGAAAAGGGGGAAGAGGAGATAAAGAACACCTGGATGTACAAATGAAATAAAAAAATTCTGATGTGAGCGCCACATGACTTCCTTGTACGCCTATTAAATTGTACACATTTTTTACTTTACTTCATTTAAACTTATTTAATTTAAAGGTGAGGTCCGTTCCTTATCTATAATAATATTATAATGAAGTAAAATTTATTTGTGTGTATATGGGGTTAGTCTCTGGAAATTCTTATCAAATTCTAAAAAATCTTTTACTGATAGAAAACTACACTATCCTTGTGTATGATAACTTATATTTCACACCTTGATAAAAGTTTTGATTTTGAAATCTCAATATTTGTAAATCATATAAGAAGGAAAATAGCTATTTGGTTGCTTTACCAGTATGAGCTGACAAAATAGTTGGATGTACGCGAAAATAATATATTAAAAAAATTTTATACAGTATTAGATCTAATAAAATATCGACACGCTATTGAGATAGTTCGTTTCCGTTGTTCAGTTTGAGTCAATAAATGATTGTCCTCTCAAGTTGGCATTATTGGCGCCCAATCATAATCACGGAGAAGCTTGTTCTTTGATAAAGTGGACAGATACACTTTCAAAAATATTAATTTTCAATTTTATCAAGATTTCTTACAATATTCATTCATTTATTCAACAATGAGTAGAATTGTATTCAACAATGTGTTTGACAACAATATCTTTAATTGCTAACTGGCTTCACATTTGTTACTTTGTGATTTTTCGTTATACAAAGTAACAATATTAATTTAACAATTGTATTCTACTATCGGAGTACACCTCAATTACTGCTAACTGGCTTCTTATTTGTTACATAAAATTTGTACATTACATAGAGTAACAATATTGATTCACCAATGAGCAGAACTCAGTTACTGTTAACGGGCTTCTTAATTGTTACATTGAGGTTTTTCATTATGTAGATTGTAACAAAAAGTGAAAGATCACATCTATTTTGTTACAGTAATCCTATAAACGAAATTTCATTATTCTAGTGAAAACGTTTTTGGATTATAGAATATATTTGAGAAAAACGTGCAGAAAATGGAAATTTTTTTATAAAATTTTGTTTGTTATTATGATCAAATTGTTTGATTATTTTTAAAAAATTGTAAACGAAATAACTACAATTTTCAATATGTTCCCATATATGGGAAATGTTAATATAATGGGATTACAGTAATTTTTGCTCAAATAGCAGCAAATTAAATCCAATGACATAATTTTCTGGATAAATATAGTAAACTTATACAATAATATTATTTATATCAGGTGTCATGAATTCCATGTCTCTCAGATTCTTTGAGCTTCACAAATCATTTACAGCATCCGAGAAACAGCGACGAATGCTGCTAAACTTTTGAGCTTTTCTCGCAAAAGCATCTCTATATCTATTGGGAAAATGGCAAATTAAATGTTATGCATTGGAAAAACTGATTTCGGGCTTCATGGAATTGAAATACATTTTTTCTCTGGTCCGAACTCAGGTCGGGCATTCCAAAATTGGCGCATTTCTTTGCCTCAACTGAGTTCGGGCGTTACAGGCAAGTGATTAATATCCGTTATACTGAAATTATTAGTTTTATAAACATCAGTTTTCAACCAAAATAGCAGGTGCACAACTAGATATTACTGCAGTCCTAAATCCTCTCAGACAGCAAAGCTAGCCTGCTAGCCATTGCAAAATTCTATAAAAACAACTCCCAAGTGTAGAAATTCAAAATTCTTTGTTTCGACTATTTAAGACTAAAACCACAGTAGAACTTTGCTGGATTAAAGACCATCTAGGTCTCCAAGGTACGGAAACGGTAAATAGATTAGTAAGATGTGCGGTTCTAAGTCCACCGGAAGTTCCACTCACCGAGTGCATGGTTTAAAAAGTGTTGAGGTCTAAATTAAAAAGATTGGCAACGTTATTGAGACAATGCTCAAAGTGGTCGCACGTTTTATAAATATTTCAACAAGGTTGACACAACTTTCTTGCTTTATTCACATTACATAAATTCCCTAATCTTAGAACAGGATCTCTTCTCAAATATATCTCATGATTCAACCTTGGCAACGAGTCTCTGATTTACATTTGTGGCTAGGAGGAAACTGCTTTTCAGCTTTATCTTTACTTCTGTAGTTTGTCCAAATAATTCCATCTAATAGTCCCTCTAAATGATAACAGAGAGGAAGTTGTTCCAGTTATTAGCTCAGAAGTAGTTCTGCGAAATAATTCACAGAAACTAACCACCTGGTTAAAGGGAAACTCTGAGCTCCTCACAAGCTCTAGCTATTGTAAAATCCCATTTCAACTTGATTATTTTACAGAGCTTTATTTTACTCAGAATTTTCCCGTTATTACTTATACTCATTTTTCTGTTACCTTTTTGCAAACTTGTTCATATTATTACATTGTTTTTTGTTAATTTTGAAGCCAAACATTCTTGCAAACACCAGTAGCGTTTGTTGTTGTTATTGTTTCTAATGCCACTTGAACGAGTAAAGTCCTTGATTCGTTTTGATGAGCATCGCTAGAGGAATAGAATGACTTAGCTCAAGTAGGTCCTCGTAATTTATAAACAGAGACGAAGCAGATTACCCCCCCTAGGCTTGGCCTGCCATTCCAGCGGTATCGTTGTAGATTTTAGAGGACATTGCAACCACGAACATATTTTGTTTAGTCACCATTAACGAACTCTGGAGGGGGAGGGGGTGTCTTAGGCTAGCTCGAACCCGCAACCCTCCAGTTACGAGATTGTTGCCTTTGCCGAATGCGTAATCGCGGTTTGACCCCATGCTGGGAAACCTCTTTCAATGAGTTCCGATAATATTTATGCAAGTAATCTTATTGTAAGTATAGTAAGAGTATAATTGTTCTGGTATTAGGGGCTATTGGATCTTCGGGACTCGCAACTGCCCGTCTGGTCCTTGCATGTGTCTTCTTTAGCTAATTTGAATGTTACGAGCTTGCAGGGAGACTGTGGCTGTGGGGCTTTGACAGTTCGTTTTAGTAGGCTCTGGGTGAGTCCTAACGGGTTTCGTTGTAGCAATTGTAGGTTCTCACTTGATATTGATTATTCAAGTATTTGACATTATCAGTGTCGGCTTCTTTGACCTCAAATACCTCCTCACTTTATATTTCATGTAGTTTTGTTTTCGTGTCAAACTAATGCAAGGGAACAGTCTCGAGGAAAAAACACTTTTTATAAACTCTTTAAAAATTTAATCCATCTAAAGTAGGCTGTGCACCAATGATAGTACACAGTTCTAAATACAAACACACAAAAGTCCTAATACAAAAGTTGCATTTTCTACGGTTAATCAATTTTGAGTTATACATAAAGACATCCCGACAAAACTTTTCAAAACATAAGCAGGGATGTCAAATATATTGAATCAGGTAACAAAGACAGACAAACCAGAGTATTGCTTTTATTCCGATACATTTCTCGTAAATTTTGTACAATGAAAAATCTAAAAGATAGATATGTATCAGCTACCGGAATGGTGAGATAGGATAGGATGAATAAATATTTTATTGGCGAATACAGAGATTCTCTGGTTGTTGGTGATTTTAGATTAGAAACTGAATATATTTACGTATTTGGGGTCAGTCCGTAAGATTTGTTATAGTACTTTAGAAGAAATTAATTGCACAATTAAAAAAAGGAAAACATGCTATTTTTTCTATCAGTATATGATAAGGTGTAAGCTAATCCATAAAGTAATTAAATTAAAGATAGGCAAAAGAAGTAAACAGCATGTGGGGACATAAGGCTGCGAGACTTGGATTGACACAAAAAGAGATTAATAATTTAGAAATATTTGAACGTAAAGTATTGAGAAAGATAAATGGACCAAATTCAGGTAGAAAGCAATATATTGGTTGCACCAACGAGGACCATCTACCTTAAAACAAAGGTTTAAGACGTTTGGGTTGTCCCCGGGTGTACAATCCACAGCAGCTCATTATATACAATGCAGTATAAATACAGTAAAAATATTACAAACTAAAACATAATAATACAAAACAGACAAAATAACACTGGAAGTACAAAAAAAGTAATAATAATAAAATAAAAAAATTAATGATAAAAATTACAAGAGAATTGCATGAAAATAAATACAATAGCTAATAGAAAGCAATATATGGAGAATAATAACTAATATGGAAAGGAAAGCTATCATAAAACATAAAAACAAAGTAAAATTTATCTAGGCATAACGATTATCTTGGCTGAGTCTTATTGAGAGTAAAACTGGTATTCGAGTGGCAAAGTTATATTGGACCCCATTATGAAGCAGACCTAGAGATAACCTAATAAAAGACGGTTGGATGTGAATAATCTAAAAGGCATGAAAATAACCAATTGAAAAAAGAAGACTAGTGACTGACCCGTCTGAAAAAGGATTCTGCAGCAAGCTAACATCCGCTTTGAGTTGTAAAATCAAAGAAAAAGAAGGAATATTTTATAAAAACTAAATACAGAAAACTGTCCGTAAACAATCTGTAAAGTGTGATGTTGGATAACCTGTCGGAAGTGTCTCACATAAAAACATTACGTAATTACTTATATGTAACGTATCGTGGTCCCAAAATGGTGGGTATTTATTTTTAAATGAATAGCAATAAATAAATTTATATTCGGTTTGATTTAACATACTTGTCTACGTTTGCTTACATGTAAAGAGATACTTTACACAATTTTTTTTAAATATCTGGCAGCTAATGGGTTAAAGAGAATTTTTTTTCTTGATTTAATCGGTCTGTCGCTCATACTTACCGTAACAAACTAGCAAAAAATCCGCTCAATGAATATATTTTCGCTCCGTACTTCTCTTTTACGCGATGCAGCTCCGATGGGAGTGGAATCTAGAACTTTGCGACCTCTAACAACGAATGACACGCCCCAAAAGAAAAGTACTCTTCGTCGAGGACGTTCAAGATCATGCGTAGAACACCTCACATACGTGTGCTGCCGATTTCACTCACTGAAAAAGGAAAAAAAAAATCTTACGAGAATTTATTAATGTAAAGAAACATTATTTCTAACTTTTATTATTTACTGTTATTTATTTTTTATTTCAAGGGGATATAGTGATTTTCAAGAATTCCTTATAACAGACTTTTTTTCCGATTCATCAAAAAATAAAAATTTCTGCTCCGATTAGATTAGCTCCGAGAAGTTATTTTTCTCTCTTTAAGAGTAGAGTATGTCATTTATATCTCATTTCATGTAGAATATTTGTTTTTATCATTTTAAGTACAGCACTTTTTAAATAATGCGAACAATTTTTTTTTATTTTATAGAATTATAAAGGATAATTTTTCTGAATTTTCAATTCCCTAACAGATTTTACTGTTTTAAATTTAAAAATTTCAGATACCTTTAAGGTTTTAAGTTTACAGAATAAAACATATTTTAATTCAATTTTGTATGATTATTTAATTTTTCATATAAGTATTTCAAAAGTTATCTTGGTGACAAGGGAATTTCATTCTATTCATTTCGTTCATCATATTCTTCAAATATTCTAATTGAAGTATCAAAACTGTTTTTTTTTTCAAAGCTAGAGCTTTTGAAATTAGAAAACTATATTTTGTATCAACACAAACTATGTTGCGAATTATACGAATTATATTAATACGTACAATATATTTTATTTTATTGAATGATAAAAGCTATTTTTTAATTTTTTATTCCTTTATCTTACATCAAGAAAGAAGATCTAACTTCATAATAGTTATTTAGTTTTGTAATATGAAACAATATATTTTTTAATATAAAATATGTACACCGAATTATAGAAGCAATAATTCACTTATCCACAAAATTTTTAAAATTTATAAATTAAATTTTTTATATTAAATCGAAGCAAGCAATTTTTTTATTCTGCGTTTTTCAATACATTAATACGAAGAATATATTTTATTGAATGACTATTTCAATTATTTTCGCTTTTATTTCAATTCCTTGCAAGTTATTGTTTTTTTTTATTTTAAAATATCAGTTTATAGTTTTATGTTTTCAAAATAAAACACTGTTTAATTCAGTATATAATTTATTTTACTTATACATATTGTACAATTTATCTTGATGATAAGTGAATGTTCTTTTCGCTTAGAGTATATTTTTTATTTGAAAAAATGTTCTAATTTAAATAGCAAAACTAAAGATCAAAACAACATAAATTCATGCAGTACTTTGTGCCTTTTAAGGACTTGAAATAGACGCAAAATAATTTTTGAAATACATATATTTAAAACATTTTTTATACCCAATAAGGAACTTGTTATCTTTTTTTGTTCTGGGAATTTCAGTTATATTAAACAAATTTATATTTTAAATGATAAAAGCGAATTTTTTTTTCACTTTCAACTCCTTAATAGTTCTTAGATTTTAATTTTAAAGTGTTAGATACCTTTAAAATTTTACATTTAAAGAACAAAATATATATTTTACTTCAATTTCACTTAAGAATTAAACTTCTGGTATAAATGTTTCAAAAGTTATCTTGCGGTTAATTGAATTTCGTTTTGTTCATTTAGTATATATTTCTTACGTTATTGAAACTACATTCTATTTTATATAGCAAAACCTTAAAGAAAGTTTCAACACTACAGCAATTTAAAAAATAAATGTAAAAATTTCCATCTAAACGGTGCAAAAAGTTTTGCTTTTTAATTAATTAAAAAAAAAATCTGTTATAATGTAGATTTTAATTCTCGGAAGATACTATGTCTAAAATGTAGTGATCGTTACAAAGTATTTTTGGAATTAGTTAAATTAGAATTATGGGATTTTGCTCATATTTAAAGTATAACTACATTAATAACATAAAAGCTAGTTTACAACATTTTTATGAAATATGTTATTTTTTGATGAATCGAATAAAGACTATTATAATGAAGCTTTAAAGTCTCCGAAAGTACTATGTTATCAAAAATTATTTAACATTTTTATTAAGTTACAATTTTTAAAACTTTTTAATATCTGATTTTCCTGCATTTCAATTTATATATGTGTATATTTCCATAAGTATTTACATAAACGCTTTACAATGCCCTTGAGAAAAATAACTTTCTTATGGCATTTTCAGCTATCCAGACTAGATTCAAGCGACTAGTTCATGAATCAGATTGGGCATTTGTCCATAATATCACTTGAATTAGTCACCAGTTTATAATATTTTACTGTTTGTGCAATTATTTGAATCCGTTAATTTTTAAAGGTGACTTCTGCAGTCTTCATTTTTTTTTCTTTCATTTCGATGGACACATAATTTTAGTGGATTAAAATCATTATAACATCCTTTATTAAATTCATCATAAAATAAAGCATTCTGTTCATTTGGAAACGAATTGTTTGCAAGTTCGTTGATAAAGCTTAAAAACATTTAGTTTTATCGTTTCAAGCAGTACATTTTATATAACAACATAAAAAAGACGCTAATTATAAAAAAAATATTAATTCATTTACTGGCAAAATAACTTTAAATATGTGTATGAAACTAAATTTTTATATAAAATTGAAGTAAATTATTTCTTTTGTTCTGTAAATCAAAACTTTAAAGGTACATGACATTTTAAAATTTAAAAAAAAAGTTAAAAACTGGTAAGAAAAGGAAATTTAAAAAATTATTTTTATCATACTATTAAATAAATATACAAATTATTATAATTGAGCTTCTCGAGTAAAAAAGTTAATTTTTATTTAATGCAACAAAATTTAGTTTCTAATTTACAAATTTCAAAACTTATTTGGGGGGAAAACGGGTACGCCTTTATACATTCTATAAAATAAAATGCATAACTCCTACTAATATGATGGAGTGAACCTCCATCAGAAAATTCAGAAAATAAAAATTATAATTAGCTTCTCTTTGATGTAAAAAATTTTCTTATCTACAAATTTCAAAAGCTAATTTGCGATTAAGTGGATTTCTGTTTTTTCATTTGTTATGTATTTTGATTTTTTTTTATTTCCATCTGACAACAAATTAAATACTTTTTATAAAGTTAATACATCATTAATAATCAAGAAAAAAAATTGTTTTGGATTGAATTGCCGAATTTTTTTTATTTTAGATTGAATCCAAAATAGTTTTAATGAAGATCTTTCAGCTTGAAAGTAACTGTGCGTTTAAATATCTTAAATATATTTTGACACTCCGCAATAGGCTCGTTTTTTTATGTGAAATACATACAAAAATCTAGTATCCGAGTTTGGATGCGATCTATAGCCAATTGTATTTTTTTTCCTGCAGTAAAATTTGAAAATTGTCAGATGCTCCCTTTGAAAATCCAGTAGTCATTTGCATTTTCACACGAAATGTGTACTGCTGCAACATTTAAAGTCAAATTATCGAAATCGTAAGGGATGGCTGACGTAAGCAAATTGTATAATTGAGAAGTGTCTTATGTTAGAACGCAGGTAATTTCAGGAAACCAATCACCTTCAAACTTTCAAAACATTACAGTTTTAAAATTTTCAAATATTTCTGTATCGTTTAAAACAAACCCCATTGAAATATTCGAGTTAGAACGTGTGCAACTATACGATCTTTACCTTTAATATCATAGCTTTTAAGGTAACTATAAAAACTAAAAAAGGTGTTTTTTCAACTAGTAAATAAAAAAAAACTATTGCACATACTGATTTCAAATTTTCCCAGTCAATACATTATAGGCGTACAGTGAAGCTCTACCTATTTTTATCGTTGTTGTTCAGTTCTTTTAATATTTATAATATTTGAAATGGAATTTTTAAACATTTTTTTAGTTTTTTGGAAGTTCAATCCTCTCGTATAATATTTTGATACTTAAAAAAAAAATAGGTGGAGAATGATAATTATTATTGCTAACAAAAAGCGAAAATTATTAATGAAATTCACTTTACGTAGTTATAAATCTGCGCACAGTGTGAGAAAAATTAAAAAATTTTTAGTATAAATTATCATTTTTTTAGAGACAAAATATATTTAGCAAAACTAATTATTAAAAAATAGAGAACAAATGCTGAAAATCCCACGCATTTATGATAATGATTAAAGATATAAGACAAAAATTTAAAAAAAAATCTTTTATTTAAAGAGTCTTAAAGATCATGCACTTACTCCTTTGAAAATTTTAAATACCTTTTGGCACTTGTCGATACTCTAATTTTCTGCTGTGAAACATGTAGAGACATCTAGTAACCTAGTCTAGATGCTGGTTATAGCCCATTGGGTATTTTTTCTTCCCTTGTAAAATTTCAAAATTATCAGATGTTCCCTTTAAAAATCAAACCGTTCATTTGCATTTTCACTTGAAATGCATACTACCGCAGATTTTGAGAACAAATTGATGACAGACAAATTGCCTATTTGAGAAGTGCTTTAGAGA
>CM063507.1:6794902-6814902 GCA_032207245.1 Pardosa pseudoannulata | reverse complement strand
TTTTAAAATCGGTCGTAATCTTTTATGTACATTTTTTATTCTAACAAAAGAAAGATTTTTTTTTCTTGTTAAAGAAAATTAGTAAAATTGTTTTCCATAACTTAAATTTTAGGGATTATATAGTACTGCGGAAGCATTGAAATTGTATTCTCATTTTACAATGGATACAAAGCTGTATGCAACAAAACTCTTTTCTAACGGCTTTTCCTATTCTTATTTATCATCTAAAATAGTCTGTAAAGCACTGAGCAGAGTTATGGAATTATTGCACACTGAAGTGATCAAGCTTGAAGGCAAAACCTGTTTTACAGTTAAGCATTTATAAGACCATTTTATTCTACAAATGAAATATTAAATTCCTTTTTGAATTGCGATTGATTTAAAAATTGCAAATTCATTTAGATTATAAGATTAAGATAATTTGATTTTACCTTCCGTCTTATTGAATTTGCGCTTACCACTGCCTGGTGAGTGTTAGTAAAAAGAATATTTTAACCCATATTGTACCACACCAACTAAATATTTCTGAAAGTTATTAAACTTTATCCATATCATTAATATGGTGTAACTAAGCATATAAAACCAAAATTTTCAAAATAATTTTTAATTCTGTAAGTAATTAGCTGTCCTATAAATAGGACAATGGTCCAATACACTACTAAAATTTAACAAATACCACTTGCATTGCATTAGGCTGATTCACAGGTGAAATTTAGGAAAACAGTCGAAGAAAAGTCAAACATTGCATTTTAAGGACACTGTTGTTGATTTTCTCTTAAAGTTCTTGAACTGTCATCTTTGGTAAAGGATAATAGAAAAAGGATATCCGTTGTAGGATGCTAACATCCATAATTTTTACCCAAATTTTACAGGTTTATTTTTCATGAACATTTTGCAACTGTGGCTTCCAAAATATTTTACCATTCTTTCATCGATGGTGAGATTTTCAAAAAATATACTAAATTGCTTGAAGGTTTCGTTGATTTTGTCATAAAGTGGTTAAGTTTTATAATAACGATCTTGTGGATCAACTGAAGAATTATCGTTAAAATGAATCAAGTGCTTGATGTCATAAAACCGTTTTCTTTATATAGCGTTACTCACTAATGTGTCTGCAGCATTTTCCCAATACATTTTTTCGAGTGGTAAAATATAATACCCGCGAAAGAAAAGACTCCTACAAATTGCTTGATTTCTGTTTCTGTAATGCTCAAAGAATGTTTTTAATAATCGGGATAAATAATCGGGATTGGACCGTTGTCCTAATTTTAGGACACATTTTTTGTATTTACAAAGCACACGTGCAAAATAATTTTTGAATAAAAACTTTCAACTGCATTATTAGATCTGTTTCTAAACTACAAGTAACCACCACAATGTTTGAAAAATAATAATAATAAATATAAAATTAAAGATTAAAAATTGACAATTTTTAAGGGGTTGCTAAAAATAAATTTTAAAATACAGTATAATTGGACTTCTCAGTTATTTTTGCTACTATGCTAAAGTGTGTCAATTTTAAAGGTGTTAAAATAAAATCCACTCAAAAAATATTTATAACTTTATTATTAAATGGAATTTTATTTGCTGTCCTGTTTATAGGACAGCGGTCCAATATGGGTTAAGCTTCTTATTTATTTTTATTTTTAATACATAATATTTATAAAGCATATTTTTGCAAATATTTCAATCTAAAAAAGATTTTACATCGAATTAGTGAAAGTGAATCAAAGGAATGATTGGTTTTATGGAGAACATATTGCTTTCCCAATGTCGTATGTTTTCTCTATCCAAAGCTAATCTTAATACTTGATTCCACGATATGGTATCAAAACATTTATTTATTTTATTTATTTCTGAAAGTATTAATAAATAGAAAATATAATGAGGAGTTGTAGAATGGTTTACCATGGGCAGTTAGAAAATAATGAATTTCGTGGTAAATATATTTAAACAGGTCTTTAGAAAGGGTTTGTCAAAATAATATCTTGTCAGAAATTAAAAACAGAATTGTTGCTAATTAAGCTTTTTGTAGGCTAAAAAACTTTATCAGGTCAAAATTTATTTCAAGAAGAACAAAATTTCTCCCATTAGACTAGTTTTGATTTATGGCTCTGAAATAGGGACATAGGCAAAATCGGATGGGACTTATTTGAGTGTTTTTGAAAGAAAAGTTTTAAGATCAATTTTTGTGACATTAAAGTAAATAGCGTTTGGAGAAGACTGTATCACCTCGAGATTTATAAGTTCTATAAACACCCAGATGTACTTAATATTAAAAAAATTAATAGACTTAACTGATCTGCTCATGTGTGTGGAATAAATGACTTAAACACTCTGAAAAGGGTGTTTTTGGCTAAACAGCTTTGTCAAAGAAAGAGGGGAAGATCATAGATGAGATAGGAGGATGCGGTAAAAAAGGACTTTGAGGTGTTGAAGGTCCGTAACTACTTTACAGTTGTCACCCAGAGGACTGCTTGGAAGTCTCTTCAAAGGAATGCTTTGACCCATCTTGGGGTATCGAGTTACTGATAATGATGGTGACAAAAAGGATTAAAGTAGTTTAGTTCATCTCTTCCGCGGCTTCAATTTATTGTTTAATGCATTATTTATCACACAAACAATACTAGAATACAATATTGATTTTTTCCTCATTTATTTTTTAAATTTGTGCAATTTTCTATGATTTTACAGTATAAAAGTTTATTTTACAAATTGCAACTTTAATAATTAGAGGGAAAATTTAAAACATGGAGAATTATGGTCTTAAAAACAAAATTATTATTTTGTTTAAAAATTTTAGTATTTCTGTAGTATTTAAATACCATACTCCTATTTTGAAAGTAATACAAATGTTGAATCCTTTATATGCATTTGCTAGAAACAAAACAAACTGCATTTCTTATAAATATTGTAAATTATTTTGCATAAAAGTTATGTTTACATAAATAATTTCGAATCTTCCTTTGTAAGAAATCTACTTCTATCATCTCCATATTTTTACTTCCTTGTACAGAGTAAAGGTTGTATTATAAACTTTAAAAATTCCAGTTTTAAAATTGCAACAAAAATACTCATTTTGATAATTTCTGAATCAATTTTGGAAGTTACGGTGATACCTCTCTACATGCATACAAAGGAATTTTAACTGTCAAATTTTAAGCATTCATTTTGACCATCCCTGAGAGCATTTTGAGGCTTGACATCAATACATGATACTCCGTTAATTTGGCATAAACTGCCAAACATGCAACCACACTTTTTTTCTTCTGACCAGTGTCTATATTTTGATGTATATTAATTAGAAATTTCATTCTCCTTGGTCATCACGAATGAAATGCAACTAATTCTTAATGGTTTTTAATTTTTTGAAATTAGATTGATTGACTTCGAGCAACGGCTATTTCAGCGAAGATTAAACTTTTTAAACAAGTATTCTATCATTTCTGTTTGGATGAAAGCGCAGATAAGTCACCAAAAATACCCAGTGTACCCTATTCTGACTAGTTCATTTGGAGAATCTGTATGTACATATGTATATCGCATAATTAAAAAACGAGTAGTCGTGGGAGGTTTAAATTTTGTACTTAGAACAGTTGTAAAATCTAGATTTGCACCCCGATTTTTGGATTGCCATCCTTTCCTAACTAAAAATCTCAATATGACGAACTTTAATGCTGTTAGTCTACAAAAATATAACATATATCAACGTATTTAAATATAATTATAACAATATCTTTTATAGTTGAAACAATACTTTTTAAACACTTGGAACAATGATTTTTAAATAGTTGAAACAATGATTTTTAAACAGTGATTTTTAAACACTTAGAACAATGATTTTTAAACACTTGGAACAGTGATTTTTAAACAGTTGAAACAATTTACTTTAAACAGCTTTAACAGTGTTTTTTAAACAGTTTTAACGATGTTTTATAAACATTTGGAACAATGCCTTTTTAAACACCTGGAACAATTTACTTTAAACAGTTTTAACAAAGCTTTCTAAACAGTTTTAACAATGTTTTTTAAATAGTTGAACAATGCATTTTAAACAGTTAAAACAATGCTTTTTAAGCAGTTGGAACAATGTTTATAAAGACCATTTTTAAAAGCTAGAAATGTACATACGTGTGTTTGTGTAACTTAACGACGAAATCAGCCCAAATTCGTTTAGGTGTATACAAAATGAATATTAAAGTTTAAAAACTGAAGATGCTTTTCACATACATACGCAACACTTAAATTTATTGAACTTGATTCAGGAATAATCAAAATTAATATTTCCGTTTAAATCTGTAGCTTACACTTTACATGATAACATTTCTTCCTTTTTGTACAAAACTTCTTGTACAAAAAGAAACCAACCAAAATCTTATAAAAACAAGCAATCTTCTCCTAAATTATCTAAAGCAATTAGCTATTGATGTTATTAGTGGTATTCCGAATGAAACTATTAAACTCTGCGCGGATGGAAGCAAAAACGTTTTTAACCACTCCGGAAGTGGAGTCTTTATTGAGAGTCTTTCTATTGAGCTTGCTGTCCACCATTCAGACAATTGCTAGGTGTTATGGGAAGGAACTGATTGCTATAAACAAAGAGTTAACGGGAATCTGACACCAGAAATATCGTAATCCTCTCAGATCTCTATAGTTCAATATAACATCTTCAAGGATAGATTTGTGTTTGCGATTATGCCAGCATTGAAATAATGAAAAAGTTAAAGTAAATACCAAGAATCGGAATGTTAACTTTCTATGGATTCCTTGCCATGTTATTCTTAAAGGAAATGAGATAACCAATGTTTTACCAGAAGAGGTTCTATCTAAAAAGAACAGTGCCTGTTCTCTCAGCTTCCATAACGTATTCTCGGTTAGTAAAAAAATAACGAAAGGTTTGATTGGCTCATTCCTTTTCTCTTTCAATGCTTGGATGATGTGGATCTCTAAAAGCGCCCATGAAATAGCCCATGAATGCCCTAGAATTTGAGAAAAATCGAATCGATCAAACGGTTTCCTCACAACGGATTGGCTGAACGATGGTCGATTGGTTAGGGTGCTGGCCTTCGGTACCGGAGCTCGTGGGTTCGAATCCCACTATGGCATTGATGTTCGTAGCCGTTCGGAATCGGCTTTAAGCTGCAGGTCTCGGTCTCATTAGCCCTCGTGTTGCAAAAAGTAGTCCGTAGTGCTCCAAACCAAACCTCACAACGGATCAATAATCTAAAGTCAAGTTTTAGTTAGGCTAGCAGAAAGATATTTCCCACATGCATTAAGTGAAATAAAAACTTAGCTTCTGATATTTTTTATTGTTTGAATCTCACAAAAAATGACTTGATACAAATCTAATGATAGTTCTTGATTTTGTCCGGTTTTACGAACTCGTGGACTAGTCTAGTTAGCTTGATCGAGAGGGATTTGAAACCACACTTTGTAGAGGAAAATAAAAGCATATAGATTTCGAGTAAATATCCTTTAGCATGTTAATACATTACACGGATGATAGAATTTGCAGAAACGTGGCAGCATTTAATCATCTTGCTCCAAATTGTACCTTTACGCTGAGATGTATAATTCTTCATATTTAAAGTTCCAAATGTCTTTTTATTTTAATAAATACGGTCCCGGGCCTCACTGGAGGCATGAAACGGCAAAGAGAAAACTGTCCTCGTCAGGTATTAAGCATTACTTCCACTTATGCAATTTTCACGACTTCTCATCCGACAGGTCTGCTCGATAACAATACAAATCTGCGAACCCCCGCGGCCCCACTCTTTTTGAGCCCCAAAAGCAACCAAGCAGACGCAGAGAGTGCGCTCTCGGATGGGCGGAATAAATGCCTCGGAGCTAATTCGCCGAGTTCTTTTTTTCTCATTTCAGTTTCACATTGCTATGGGCTCACAAACACTTACGGGTACCCCAATAGCCACCTATAATTCGATAGAATGGCTTTGCTACTTGTCACGACTTAGGAGATTTCAATAATAATTTGCACGAAATCAGATTCTTTTGAAGTACAGATTATCCCAGGGGATTCTAACTCGCGGCCCGCGAAATCCTTTTTTTAATTTAAAAAAAAGTAAAATAGTTACAGATCGATACTGAGTTTGCTTCATTGAAATTTATTAACACATTGTGTGCGGGTACATTACACAGCGGAGTTGTACTGGGAGCGGGCGTTTTGAGCGTCAATTTAGTTATTCAGTTAAATCTCAAATCTCAAATTATTTAATTTTTTAACCAATTTTTCGTATTTTATATTGAAATATATAAACAAATATATAAATAGAAATATATAAACAACAACCGTAAGATTTTTGTAAACAAAAAATATATTTTTTAGTGGATAAATTTATAATAGTATCGTAAATATGAAAAATCAAATAGAAATAGTAGTATATAGTTTTAATTTTTTTCTCGCATCGACTGATGTAAAAACTAGTTTTTATTTGTCTCGATTTTTCCAGAATCTATGTAGTGGCCAAGAACATTCGGTTTCGTTTTCCTGTCTATACCGTTATTTTTGTACCCACAAACAAACCATGTTGTTACACTAACCTGTACTAGTAAGTAATCCTCGCTCAAGTATCAATCGTCTGAAAACGTACTAGTATGTGACCCGCGCTCAAGTATCAATCGTCTGAAAACGTACTAGTATGTGACCAATGCTATCGCTCAAGTATCAATCGTTATGCGCTCAAGTATTATCGTATGCGCTCAAGTATCAATCATTATTAAACGTACTAGTACGTGTCCCGCATACTATGTGTTAAAAATGAGTGCAGAACTCGACTTGCAGATTCGTCTTACTTCATTTCGCGAGATTAGTGTTTAAAAAACTGGGGAAGGGATGAACATCCTTTCATTGATGGATGCAGGTGAGCATATGCAACACTCCCATTAAATTATCCTTTTTGAAATTTTATTTTGATTATATTATTAATTTTAGTTCGTCTTTTGGTAATTTTTGACATTTGTCATTATTTATTCAATTCAGCTGACACTGCTTAATGATCGTCTTCAAAATTCAATTTTGAAGGGTTTAAATATATTATTTCTTTATTTTTAATTTCCCCCTTTTGTGCAATTATAAAATAATTAGTGGTATAAGACCTTTAATTCTTTTGCTTTAAAAATTAAAAAAATTCCTTTTTTGATTTTATTTACTGTTTCTGGACTTATTTTTACACTTCAAATGTTGAAATAATGTGCCTCCAGAATTGTATTTTATTACACAGGGGTTTCCACATTTTTTAATCAACTAAAATGACTAATATTTAATTTTAATGAATCAATGTTTATTATTTTCTACTGATAACTCTGTTCTTTCAGAATTTTATTAAATTGGACAATTATGAAAGTGTTTACAAAAATTATGCATAAGGTTTCAAATGTAACCATCGAACCCTTACAAAGTGATAAACCACTGCTTTCTCACTTCTTACCTTTTATAATTTTATTCTCATTTCATATTGCTGTGTCTATTCTGTTTCTAGGATTAATTTGATATCGTTCGCACAATTAAAAGTTTTCAGCATTTTATTTATCTTGTGTGCTTAATATTTTTATTTATATAGATACTTTGATTCTGTTTGAATAATCTCACAAAAAACGTACATACTTTTCCGTTATTTGAATACAAATGTAAATCTCGATGAAGGTGACACTTTTTCTTTCTTAAAACCTCGGTTCCCCCAAAACCGAGGTTTTGGGGGAGATCGACTACCCCCCAGTTGACCTTCGTCCTTGGAGTAGCCGATGCGGTCGCACAAAGAACAATTTCTTCTTTCTGTCGGTGCTTTGACAAAACGGCAGATTTGACACTAATCGTCCGTGCGTCCAAAAAAGACCATTACTGCCATTTTCCAATTGTTCGGCGTATTGAAATGTTCGGCGCCTTACAATGAACCAAAGGTGTGCTTTAGCCGACACATTTCTTGATCCCCGACAGAGACGGACGCGATACAAGGTAATTCATAACTTATCAAATAGGCTTTTATCAGGAAATGAAAATGATTACAATGTGTTATGAATTGTCTTCTGCATTAAACTATAAAAGAAATTGGAGGTAAAACTTATATAAATACGTATACGTGTAGACATAATGAAAATTATACCAAACAAACTGCTTATGTGGAAATGAGTTGGTAGACTCATAAATCGGGATGTTCCTCCTAATTATCGACTACTTTTGGTGTTTTTATTCTATTCAAAACCGCGGACTACGGTACCGAAGAGCTGCCCCTACCATCTGGTCATAATGCGACTAGTAGTTTTTTTTATACATTTTATAAAACTCAAGATGTTTAGCACAAGGTAAAGTTTTTAAACAAAAGAAATTAAAGCTTTATCTAGTACTTACGAAACTCGTAAAATTAAGCTTGCATATAATATCTAACCCAGGTAACATGCATATTTGCAACAAGTTTGATTTTTTCTGCATAATATCTTGTCATAACAAATTAAACGTGACGAACTTACAGCAAAACTCCTGCCAGTTCAGCCTTGAAGAAAGCGAAAATTCTTAGACTTGCTGAAGTCTTGTTTCAAACTTGCAGACTTGTCATGCTGAACTTGCTGCAAGTTTGCAAGCTTGTAAAGCAAGAGTGCTGTAAGTTTTCTGCAAATAATAAATTTGCTATCTGGAAAGATAACTGCTTTTAAACACATAACGAAACAGATAGAATTTTTTGTGGGGGGGGGAATACATGAACAAGAAATATTGTGTCTCTGTTTCATATTTATTCTGCATTTCCTACTACTATGTTGGCATACCTTTGAACTTTCATAATACATTACATTCAAATACATTGCAACTTGAATAAATCAAACATCTAAAGCGAGGATTTTTCTGGGTCTTTGAACTTCTAATTAGATTAATTAATTCTTACCATTAGAAATTCATGTCGGATGTCCCATATGGGTGATAAAATGAAAGTAGAGACAGTTGGAAGATCTTTAAATTTTGAAATGTATGATCTATTAATAATTTAGAAAAGCTTTTTTTAGAGTAAATATAAAATGCGAATATACTTTAGTTAACTGAATTATCCGTTGATATATTAGCCGAACGCTAGCCGATTGGTTAGGGCGCTGATCGGCGGTACCAGAGTTCGTGGGTTCGAATCCCACTGTAGCATGGCTGTTCGTAGCAGTTCGGAATCGGCTTTAAGCAGTAGGTCCCGGTCTCATTAGCCCTCGTGTTGCAAAAAGTAGACCGTAGCGCTCCAAACCAAACCAAACCAAACCTTTGATATATTATTTCTTATATAAATAGAAATACAGAAAGAAAAATTGTGTAATAATAGTGTTCTTTATTTCATGGAAAGTCATTTAATAACTATATTATAACTGTATATAAAATAGTCAAAAGCCCAAATATACATGCAAATACTTATATATACATGTATGTATAAATAGATATATAAGATATATGAATATATGAACAGTTACGTATATATTGATGGAATAACCTTTTTTTCAATCATTTTGTAGGCTTGAAATTAAAGATAAAACATGTAACTTTTGGTTTCAAATTTATTTAGTGGTTCCTTCGAATTATCTAAATTGCACCGTAATTGAAATGGGATTTGAAGTGATTTCTGAAGGTTCATTTTCAGATGAAAGATCCCCTTCCTATTGCACTGGTGGCGAACCTGCGCGAAATCTCCGAGACGGAAAAGCCAGCAAATGAATGCAAGCCGTATTCGTAAGATCCTCTCCCAAGTCACGGCGCTCGGAGGGGGAAGGCTTTAAAATAATCCCATAATCGTCATGAATAGCTGCTGGTGTTTCTGTCAGCTGTTGCAGACTGATTTTGACAGATGTTCTGCAGCCATTATGGCATGTTCTTAGCATCCCAATAAAGGAAGATGGATCGTGCAACCGGTGCTCGCCCCAGAATGCCGCGAAATCCTCAGTTTTAACCCTTCCCCCATTCGTTGCATGTTTACACCCTTGTTTGGCATCCCACTGCTCAACTCTCGTTTTACACCTCTTTATGTTTTAATTCATTTCACTTTAATTTATATTTTACTATTTAAATTCGATTTATACATTGTAATTTTGGAATACATATATTGCATTTAATTAATCTTATTAAGACTATTATGTTTATCAACACAAGTTTTGTTGCATCTTACTGTTTTCAAAATGAACTACTCTTTAAAAGTCCGATGGCATTCATGCTAATTCCTTTTCCTTCTATTCAAGTTTATTTAAATTCAATTCATGTACAACAATGTTTTTATACATATGTTTTCTTTAATTATACATATGCTGCCCTGTGTGCAATTTATTACATCGGATTATTTCCAAACTGAACTGTAGTTTTAGGCGTCCAATTCCAAATGAATTAATTCCTTTCTTTTTCATTTATGCTGAACTATTCAAATTCAATATAAACTGAATAATTTTACAATGCATATATTGCCTTTATTTAATTCTGGTTTAAGTTGTTTTTCTTGCATATATTTTGTTGCATCGAAACCTTTCAAACGTCCGATGGTATTCATACGAATTCATTTCCTTTCCATTGAAATTTATTAAAATCCAATTCATACACAATAATGTTTTTATACATACATTCCATTTAGTTAATTTTACTATAACAATAATTATAGCCTGTATACAATTTGTTGCATCGGACTGTTTCCAAACTGAATTCTACGTTTAGGCGTCTGATTCCAATCGATTTCATTCATTTGCCTTTCATTTATGTTTAACAATTTGAATTGAATTTATACAGAATAATTTTACAATGTATATATTGCATTTAATTAATTATAACAGTTGTTTTGCATAAATTTTGTTGCATCAGACTGTCTTCAAACTGAACTGTCCATCCGGTCGCATTCATACTAATTATTTATTTATGTTTAACAGTTTTAATTCGATTTATGCACAATAATTTTACTATACATTTGTTGCGTCTAATTAATCCTATTATGACAACGATTTCCTACATTCATATGTTTTCAAATTGAACAAACTTTCTCATTCATAGTAATTCATTTTCCTTTTATGTATGTTTAGTAATTAAACTTCAATTTATACAGAATAATTTGTTGTTCAATTTATACAAAATAATTTGGTGTAATAATGCATATGTTGCATTTAATTAATTCTATTACAACTGTTTTTTTTTCTTTCATAAATTTTAATGCATCTGATTGTTCAAGCTTGAATTGTTATTTTGCATAAGTATCCGTTCCCTTTTTGTAATATTTCATTTAATTCTTATATTTAACTATTTAAACTCGATATATGCCCAATAATTATATTATATATATGTTGCATTTAATTAATCTTATAACAATGATTCATGCATAAATTTTGTTGCCTCGGACTATTTTCAAACTGAACTGTCCTTTCGAAAGATTCAATTTCATTCATACAAATTCATTTCACTGTTCTTTTTGTTTAAATATTTAAATTCAGTTTATAGATAATAATTTTATAACGTATGTAACATTTAATTAATTATTTTATAACAATTGTGTTTTCTCTGAATAAATTTTGTTTTCATAGGATGATTTAACTTGATCGTCATTTAAAACGTCGATCTTATTCTGTGGTAATTCACAACAGGGCTGAACGATGGCTGAATGATTAGAGCTCTGTTCTTCGGTACCGGAGTTCACGGGTTCTAATCTCACTGTGGGCATAGACGTTCTTAGACTTTCTGAATCGGCTTTAAACAGTAGGTCTCAATCTAATGAGACCGGGACCTACTACTTAAAACCCTCATGTTAAAAAAAAGACCGTAGAGCTCCAAACCAAACATCGCGCCTAATCTTAATTCCACTATTGGGGAAAAGCCGCATCCAGGCTTTTCTGCTACGTATTGGCTTGTATTTCGAAATTTGATTTTTTTCTCTTTAACTTTTGATGTTTAATTTAATATTTAATTCTAATCTTTTAATTCTTCAATTTTTAATTTTTTTTTTCAACTATTTTTTACTTTTCACTTTAGTTTTTTTTTTTTTTTAATTTCAATTTTAATTTTTTAATCCTTTTGAATCTTTAAATTCCCAATTTTCATTTTTTTGTACTGTACTTTTTTCAATTTTACAGTTTCTATTTTATATTTTTAATTTTTAATCAAACTTTAATTTAACGTTAATTTTTTTTCTTTCTAAATTTTCTATTTATTTATTTATTAGTTTTAGATATATTTCTTTTTTAACTTATCACCAAAATTGGTTTTTTCAAAATTGTTGTTTCAAAATTGTGTTGTTATATTGGGTTTTTTTTTCATCTAGTTTGGCGCAATTTGTCCCAAGAGGATTTAGTGCCACTAAATTTCAACCAACCAACCAACCAAACCAAACATCGATGTTTTACAGTTACAAGAAATATCTACAGTTTGTTTTCACATTTCGAAGCTTAGTAACGTACTCTTTTTCTCATAGGCACAGATTCTTCAATATTATATTTTCATAGACTTTTAAGATTATAAAATTAGGAAGAGCAGAGAAATTTGTTTCAGTTTCGTAATAGCTTTTTGAGAAAATTGGTCATAAAATTGTTTTTGGGTCAAAATGACCGATCTCGAGGTTCTATGTTAAGCTACTGCGCAAACAAAACAATTCATTTATTTACGTTTAAATAAGAATCTAAATGCATGTCAAAAAGAACTGTAGCTTATGAGTTTGAAGGCGACCCAGGAAATGACGTCAAAATTGAAATGACAAGGTGCAAGATATTACCATATTGAACTCCCCTTACGTAACTGGTTGTGGTATTTAATGACCACCTGACTGCAGGCGATTGATAGGTATATCATGAGTTATTCATCAGCCCATTCGTTTTGTTGATTTATGCAGTTCTGTAGGATTTTTTTCCTCTCACTCCCCGCAAGCCTTCCGTTCCGTCCGGAATATTAAAAATTTTCCCTTTCATTTGGATGGTGTGCTTTCCCCTCTTTCCGTCTGTCAGCATATGGGTTCTCGAATATCCGCTGCCCCCGAGCTGCGAATCTTTCAAGTTCGGTGGAGGATGAAAATGGCTCATCCGCATTTCATACGCAAGAAACAATCAAGAAGGCAGAAATAATTGATAAAAGGGAAACATTCTAGCAGAAAAGAGGAGAGCGACTGTTACGCAGTTCAGATCTCCCTCTTCCCTGAACTACTTTTGTAACATACTTTTTCGGTGCCACCTCACTGGTCATCAAAAGATTGGAAAACTGGTGAATTTTGTAGCAAGGCTCGAAACCACACATAAGTAATTTACACTGATGATCTTTCATTTCGTCTACGTTTTAACCCTTATATGCACTGTGTTGCCTTTTGGTAACATACCCAATTTAGTCTTCTAAAATACTATTAGATTAATATTGGAAGCTCTAATACGTAATGTTGCCTATAAAATATATACTGATGATATTTATGGGGACCACTGCTATGGCTCAACGATACTAAAAGAAGTATCCGCAGGGATCACAACATATATAACCATGCTCAGAAGGGATTCACACGGTGCAGTTAAATATGACAACTAGTTCCAGAAACAGGCATTTATTTAACATAATACAATGAAAACAATAAAAGCAATAAACAAACAACAGCACTCTCGATGCAACCGATTCTTGTGCTACTGGCACGCTGACTCTTATATAGTCAGACAACATATATAGATATTTGCATATTTACAAAGATGATGTGCTGCCACAAATAAAACTACGACAATTAAAAAACTTTACAAATGTGAATAAGATGAAAGAATTCATATTACAATATACGAAAATATATTACAATAAATTATATATAAAACACTTTACAAAGACTCATATTTACAAGACGTATTTACGAAGATGCGTATGACGTCAATCTTCGGGAAATTGCGTAGTCACCACATATTATTAAACAACTAGCATATAGCCCGTCATATGACAGGATCAGTAAAATTTTGAATTTCTCAGAATTGTAATATATGCAAATATCTATGTAGCCAGACAACATATATAGATATTTGCATATTTACAAAGATGATGTGCTGCCACAAATAAAGCTACGGCAATTATAAAACTTTGCAAATGACGATGAATGAATTCATATTACAATATGTGAAAATATATTACAATAAATTATATACAAAACACTTTACAAAGACATGTATACAAGACATATTTAAGGAGATGCATATGACGTCAATCTTCGGCAAATTGCGTAATCACCACATATTATTAAACAACTAGCATATAACCCGTGACAGGATCAGTAAAATTTTGAATTTTCCAGAATTGTAAAGCACCCTATAAGGCAGATAAAAAAAATGGTTTGTTTCATAGTTGAGAATTATCTGGTACACGCTCAATAACTTATCTTCATACTCCTCTGAAATCTCCCGATACTGTGTATGCAGTTTAGAATCACGTTGAATTCATTTAAAAAAGATAATTCAAAATTTTCTTAACTACGTCGATATTATAGTTAAGTTTTTCCCTTTTTTTTGCCATAGTAATTAATCGAAGTAAAGGAATGAAATTATCATTTCCACTAGAGGTAGATAGAATTGGTTGTTAATACCTGTGATAAAATTTTTATGGCAACAAAACATAATCGATTATTCAATTTAAAATTATCACATATGTACCTAGCAATATGTAGTCAGATATAAAGAAAATTATCGACGTCATATCTAAGTTCAATGATAAAACGTATAAAATAATGCAGACGATATTTAAGAAATTTGCCTCTCAGAAATACTAATTTTTAGGATCAAATTCTAATTCTAAAAATTTTAATTACCAAGAAATAAAAAAAAGTTTAGAGTGAAAGAAAAACTAAGGCTATTCAAAAGTAGTAGTATTTAAAATAGTAATTACCCTCTTCTGTAAAGTATTATTACGGTATTAAATGATATCAATATTAAAAAGGGGATATATCTTAATATTAAATTTCTGATATCGTCCAGAATTAGTTAAAAGCAATAGTTAGTACCACAGGGGGGAACTGATGAAGCTATCTCCCCCTGATTAATAAAAATCCCCATTATATACAAGACCTTATGTTAAGTTTGGACATCTTCAGTCTTAACAACAAAAAATGAAACTGCACATTTTTAATTCAACTGTAAAATCACTTTTACTTTATGAGTGTGAGACTTGAAAGCTGACTAAATGGCAAGAGTGCACCTTCCAAACTAAATCCCTTAGCAGGATACTTAAAATTTTTAGCATCCTTATATTATTTCAAACGAGCGATTATATTATAAGACCAAAACAAGACCTGTATTTGAAGAAATTAAACACAGAATATGGAAATGAATTGGACACATTTTCAGAATGTCTGTTAGTGACCTCCCCTGCGTAGCACTTAACTGGACACCAGCGGGAAAAAAGAATAGATGAAGACAAAAACTGACATGGCGAAAAGTGGTAGAAAACGAGAGAAACCAATTTGGATGGTCCAGCTGGGATTAGGCCAGTGAGGCAGTTTCGAATAGCAAATGATGGAAGACAAAACTAGAAGCCCGGTGTTCCAGAGAGGTATGAAAGGAATTGTTAGGTGCATTTATATTTTTGATTTGTTTTTCTGTAAATAACGATAAAAGTTTAAATCTGGCTATATAGAAAACGTTACCAAAGTTTTCATTTTAAGCACAACGAGGCGCTAAAAATATATAGCTTATCTATCTATATCAGTGAGTCTAAGCCTTTCCTGGAACATCAGCTCCTTTACAAAAATTTATATTTATTAAATAATTAATAATATAAATCGTTTCATATAATTTTTTGGATAATTCTCTTCCATAGTAATTTGTTAGTTTCGGCTTCCTCTTTTATACACATCGTTCGTAAATATCCACGTTCAGTGATATCCCTTTTCTTAGCGAGTCAACTAGCTATTGCACTGAGTCCATATTCATCCAAATAAGATGAAGAAAGTGCAATTAAAATGTCTATACTCTAACCCAGGGGTAGACCTCATGGTAGAATGTATGAAATTTATAGTTGAAAAAGTTATTGCAATTATTATGGTAAATACAATTTCACTTATTACCTATCTTTAAAGATTCTATATATATTTTTTTATATCTATTATATTTACTGGCTACCCCAGTTCACTCCGTAAATATCCCAAATTCACCTCAAGAAACTTCTGCCGCCCCCTGGAAGGCTTTAACGAACGGGGGCGATATTCCCCCCCCCGTTGGTAACCTAGGATCTATATTAATAAAGAGAAATCATGTAAAGGTTTGTTATCAAATTTTTGCATGAAAAAAAATAGTCGACCATCACCAAATTTTACACACAGATAGTTTTTAATAATCCCCTATATAATAATAGCCTAAGTTATCTGTCCGCAAATTTATGAGGCGGTTGGACCTGGAATGGATACAGGCATCCATTCAAAGCGAATAAAGTTTATCTTCTCCTAAACTATCGATCCGATTCTAAAATAAATTGGTATAAATATGCTACATATCACAGCAAAAAATACTGTCATCTTTAAAACATTCGAAATTCAACCCTTCGCCCCTTTTCGAGAGTTTAATGCCGTTATTTCAAGCCCTATTTTCCCCGGTTAAGAGCAGGCGATTCAATTTAACCATTTATCACTTAATAAATAGGAAAAATAACAATTTTTTCTAGCACTGTGACGTCACTCCTTTAACCATCTCATTGAATCATTTCCTATTTTAAACTATTTAAATATCGCCTACACTATTATAATATCTTTTACCACTGAACTTAGATATTACGTAAATGATTTCTTTTATATTTGGCTTAAATAATAGATTAGGTGCATATGTGATAATTTTAAATTGATTCATCGATTATTTTTTGTTGCAATGAAAATTTTATCACCGGTATTAACAATAAATTCTTTTCATATAAGTCTAGGAGTCTATTTCACGGACTAATAAATATCTAACTTTTAATTTATATATATATTTGGAAATTAAGAAGTTTGTTCTTTTGTGTGTTTGTTTTTCATACATAACCACACGGTTTGACTAAATGAATTCAATGTGATTCAAAACTGCATTACAGGATCGGGAGACTCTAGAGGAGTGTAACGATAAATAATTTATTGAGAGTGAACCAGATAATTCTCAGCCAAAAAACAAACCATTTTTTACCTGCCTCATTAGGTACTTAACAGTTCTGGAATATTAAAAATTTTACTAATCCCATGATGGTCTATATGCTAGTATCTGATAGTATACAAAGCTTTTTTCGATTTTTTAATTTTTTCAGTAATAAATGCTAAAATATAAATGTGGGTTGACTGCCACGTGCGATGCCATCGGAGAAAGTTACACCATCTTAAATAATGTTCTCAACTTCTGTGTTTTAGAATTTCTTCAAATAGATCTAATTTTAATAGTTGAATAAATTTATTTATTAAAAAGTTTTATTAGATGGCATTTACGCACGCTTACAGTTAATATTTCCTAAAAATATGATTTGTATGTATATGCTATGCATTAGAGGCAGAAAAGTATCTTACGTGTTTAGAAGTGAAATGTAACATTACCAAACAAGGTTGAGAATATTTTTGTAGCTCAACCAATGTTATGTAACAAATATTTTAATATAAATTTCATATTTGATTATTCTACGTGATTGACGAAGAGGTAAAGTA
The DNA here is from genome assembly GCA_032207245.1 of Pardosa pseudoannulata. NCBI lineage: Eukaryota > Metazoa > Arthropoda > Arachnida > Araneae > Lycosidae > Pardosa > Pardosa pseudoannulata. Next base: position 6,797,305 of record CM063507.1, on the reverse strand, counting down.
GAGTGTTACTATATCCATGTATACGGAAAAACTGCTAAGTCCCGTAAAAGGTATTTGATACAGGTTTTGTAGATTTTAAATCTATAGAAAAATTGTGGCAAAATAGAAGTTAAGAGCCGCATGCGGTTGTTTGAGAATTGTATTGCTGCTCAACTAATAAATGAAAAATATTTATTATATTTTAAGTATCTAGAATCGTATAAATACATGCAGCTGTAGGTAATGATTCAAAAAGCCGTCTGGTTATTCTTTGATTTCACCCGGGTTAACCTTCGTAAAAATATAGTTTTCTTAATTCTAAACCACTTGTTCAGATCTCGCGTAGACCAAATAGGGATACCAGTCATTAGTGTCAATTTAGACTAACGAATGCAAAACAGGAAATTGACCCTTTGTCAATATACAAGAGAAAATTTATCTGATGTTCATAAGATATAAAGCTTTAAATCTCACACGTATATCTAAAAAATATAACTAAATTTAAGACTACAAATTATTTTCCGTTTAAAATAAAGTCCGTTGTGATATAAAAGCATATAAAGCATTAGATACGCATACCCCATATGATATACAGAGCAGACAAAGAAACAGCAGCCGTTAATTTAGCAAGAAAAGAGTCTGTCTAAAAACCTGAACAATTATTCGTTACCTTAAAAATTATAATCTGACCTTAAACACTCGGATTTTCTGGGATCTCTAAAACCTCAGCAGCTCTTCTCGGAAGGAACCACTGTTTAGTAACCGGACACCCATTGGTGTCATTTTAACACTAGGATGTGTAAATTATTACCTAAAATCAGAATATTATCAACATGCAACCCCAAACATATATGGGTGTATGTATTAGGGTATATATTTGTGTGTGTGTGTGTTTGTTAAATTTATAATCCATAATCGAACTCCACTAAACAAAGTAAATAACTCCTTTATTTTTTTCTTAAATCATCATTAAAAAATTATTACCCATGAGAGCTACCAACCATTTGCAAAAAATGCTGCAAAGACACACGAAATTTAGCCCTCGTGTGCAAAACAGTAGACCGTAGCGCTCCAAACCAAACCAAGACACACGAAACAACCTTAAAATGGTCTAGTGCCAACCTGAGTTATATACGCTTCGACTATTCAAACCTTTAAGACCTTCGATTAATGACATTGCAATTTTCACTTTCCTCTCTACCATACATGAAAACCACATCCATTCCAAAAATGACTTTTATTTTATGATCAGCAGAAGCATATGATTTTCTAATTGTGAAAAATTGAAGGCGGTAATTTTCTGATATTACATACATACACGTCTGGAGGTATCAAATTTCGGGCGTTTTAGTGTAAAATAAAAAAAAATGATGGTTTTGATTCGAGTGTTGTTCACCCTTATGTTTATATTCCGTTGTGAGTTGTTGACTTCGAGTCATTGTCTTCTGAGGAGGGGGGCCGGGGGTCCACAGTGTGCAGTATACCCGGATGTCACTGCCACCAGCGGAAGTACCGAGCTCTCGCGAAAGGGGGGTCCGCGCGCAAGCGAGAGTAGTTTTGTGAGATCCTCGTGACCTTAAACATATGCGATTTTTTGGGGGGAGGAGGAGGCATTTTCTCTTTCTCGCCTTCCACCTTTTTTCTCTTTTGATCGCGGCGTGCGCGCACTTATTGTCGAGACCTCGGGGCACCGTTGCACCTGACCCCGGTAAAACGAGAGGAAAAGGTGTCCCGGAAAAGTAATGACCTACAAGTGAAACGCGCGGGTTCGTCGACCAGATGACTGGCCGTTGAACCACCCCGATGACATCGCGGCGCGTTTCTCAACATGCTCCGCAAACATACATTGAGGGACAGACCTTCAGCCGGCTTTTCAATCCCGCTCGAGTGCTCTCCATCTTCTTCACTTTCTTCTTCACCCCCCCCCGCCTCCCCTCGTTTAAGGGTTTGCCCTCTTCGAGTGGACTGTCGTATAAAGAGGATAGCTTTCGATTTCGTTACTCCCCGAGAGAAATTCACCTTCGCGTTACCTTGCAGTAGCTTGTTGAATGTCTTGATTTTAGGTAGAGAGGTAAACGGAGATACGCTGAAGCACCGCTTGTATACCTTTCAAGGGACCAACGTATACAGAGACAATTCACTAACAGCCAGGGTATTGGGATAATTTTTCGTATAAATGAATACTATGTGTAAATTAATTTTCGTATAAATGAATTTTCGTAAAAATGAATAGTAGTCGTTTCCGCCTATGAAAACATGAATACTACTGCAATGATATTTTCTAGTTTTTAATTAACCTCTTGACATATAATGACGTCTGGAAGACGTCAGTCATCTCATGTGCCAAAGTAGACTTGGAAGTCTCCGAGACGTCAGTAGCTGTCTCCTATAAACGTCATTCAGCATTATATCAAATCATAATTT
>CM063507.1:6752402-6789902 GCA_032207245.1 Pardosa pseudoannulata | reverse complement strand
ACCCTTAAAAGCTTTGTAATAAACCTTTTTTCAGCATAGGCACAGATTTTTCAATATTATATTTTCCTAGGTGTTTTTATGAATATAAAATTTTAAAATGTCAAGAAATTGATTTCAGTTTAGTTAGTCACTCTTTGAGAAAACTGGACACAAAATAGTTTAGGTCAAAACGATACATCCCGTGGTTCTACTGTTAACTCGCTTTTCCATTAGTACATAGAAAGATAAATCGCTAAATATTGCTAAATGCTTTTAATACTTAAGATAACATTTCATGGTGAAACATAAGATTAAATGTATGTGTTATTTGTTTTATGGTAATCAGTTGCTTTATTTTCGAAACTGCTTAAATTGTTCGTGTAATACGATCTACACACTAATTTCAATTAAGAAATAAATATAACATTCATTTGAGAAATTTAATCTCCCAGACCAAAGGCTGGACTCAAAGTGGCTAGTAATCGTTTGCTTTATGGTATTCCACTTTTGTTGTCGTACATAGATATAATTTGTATGAAAAATATGTTCAAAATTAAAAGTGAAAGAGAATTGTCGTAATTTTTAGGATTTAAAATTTTAATTTTATAAAGATTATGGCAATAGTTAAATAATTAGATGTATAAGTCGTTATGTATAAGTACCCACATCAGTACATAACATTACACGAAGCTGGGATGAATAATTTATTAGATATCGTACATAAAAATTAATAAATTTCATGTAAATAAATACCGCATGAGATCATTGTATATCTATTAAATTATACACATTTTACAAATTAATATAATGCGTCATCATAATTATTTGTATATTCTCTTTAGGTGAAAAGTTAGTTTTGTTTCTCAAAGTTATGGTGATATCAGAGTAGAATCCAAGTACTGCCATCTCCCGGTGACCCATACAGTTAATTTCCGTTATATTGAGATTTTCTGTTATATAGATATTTCGTTCTAAGCATCTGAAAATTTTTATTTTTTCCTCATATTAAGAATTTATATGAGGAATTTAAGAATTTTCCTTATATTAAGACTTTTTTGTTAAATTATTAAATGTTGTATAAAAAAGCATAAAAGGCTAATAATTAATAAAAATTTATTTAAAAAGTAGCATCTAAACCAACAAATTTACTTTTGGGGTAGTGCTTTACACTCCCAAGACACAGATCCGAGCTTCGATCCAGGGGATTGGCAAGGTTAACTCGGCCTTTCATCCCTTTAGTGGATAGACAAACTGAGGATCAAGCATGCTTGGAAACGAAACACTGGAGATTCTGCGTAGGGTTCATCACCCAACCGGGGCATATGCTTTGCACAACAGGGCCTTCGGTTTCAAAAACGGAGATTGGCACTGTAGGCCATCGCCACTGAATTCGGCTACAGCGCCAGAAAGTTTAGTTTTAGTTTAGTTATTCAAATAAACTTTCTCTTAAATGTTGCCTTTTTGAAATCCTGGCACTGATTTCTGTGGTCTTTCACACATTGGAGAAGAAATTGTTTTCGTTTTTTATCCACAGTCAAAATACCATAAAAAGTCGTGCATCATTTTAATCACTTATTCCCTTCTATATCAATAACAACACTGAGAATCTGGAATGAATGTTGTCTTTAAAAATGACAATCATCCACATGTCAGAAATCCGGACTGAGATTCATAAAATTAATGTCGACATCCAATTTCTTAATAAAATTTTAATTTTTCTAAGAAATGAAACTTTTTTATTTTATAAAATAATCTACAATAATCTAACTATTTGTTACATCTAAGTTCTGAGCGACTTAATTTGTAAGCACTCTTTAGAAAACCTTGTTAAAATTTTTTGTATTATTAAACACAAAATCTATGATGTTTTTAAAAAAAAACTCGTTATCTGTACGGGTCGTCATACTTCGTGGTCAAAAATACTTAGTAGCATTAATTCTCATATGGGATGCCGACAGGAAAAATAAGTCATCTTTCAATCTACACACTGCTCAATATCTGTAATTGAACCTTTGACACGGCCAGTGTTCGATCTGGTTGTGTTGAAACATAGAACTTAAGCTTTATTTTCTAATCCCCAATATTTTAGAATTTCCCAATCGGCCATGGGCCCGATTCAAGTCAAACGGGTATCTCTCGTATCTCACCTTCCGTCCACAAACTTGCAAAGATTCGAATCCATGAATGTCCATGTAGCCATTCGGAATCAGCGTTAAGCAGTAGGTCCGGCCTCATCAGCCCGTAGTGCTCCAAACCAAACCCAAAACTTATGTATCTCCACAAGTTTGCGAACGGAAGATGAGATAGAGATACTCGTTTGACTTGAATTGGGTCTAGTAGTTTGTTCCTCCTTTGAAGAATTTTCTAATTTTGGCACTCTGTGCAATTTTGGTTTGTTTTTATAGAGATAAATACACTATCTATATAAAGAGACTTCTCTTTATATAATAGGTAGACTTCAGTTTTCAAATCTCTCAAATTTAAAGCAGGCAGCAAATTCTTATCCCATTGAACGGATGCGGAACTAGGTTATCTTTAGATAATTCTTCACTCTTTGTCCTCCACAGCCTTCGCCTTATGATAAATTTCTCTATATCTTTGTTCGCCTTTCGATTGATTGTCAGTTCGTCCATGTTACTTTAAGGAATCAGCTGCGGCTTCAGGAATAATAATCAATTGGGCATCAATCGAGTACAGCGATTAATTTTGGAGTTAAAAAACTTCCCACTTACATTTTTCCTCCATAAACCTTTCTACGCATCTGTGTTTTCCTCTAGAGCAGGGGTAGACGAGGCGCCCCCGATCGATTTTTAATGCGCCCTCGCTGGACTAATGTAAATGTATGATAGCCAGAGCGAATTACTTACTCTTGTCAAACAAAGATATACAGCAAGTAATCAGTTGAGTTTAGGATTGTGCATAGATTAGCAGTTTGCTAACCTTCAGCGTATCTAATAACACACACGTATTTTTTGTTAGTGTGTGATCGTATTTCGAATAGACCACGCGTAGACCGTGCATTTAAAACTACCAAGTAATCCGAAATAATTCTTTTCGTTCAAAACCCTTCATGGATAAATGTAAAAGAAAAATAACATATTATTTTAACGATGAATGGGAACATCTATATTGTTTCGTTGGTTATAAAGCGAAGTGTATTTGTTTGTTGTGTAATAATAGTGTTGCGATTCCCAAGAAAAGTAATATTGAACGACATTTGAAGACCGTTCATACCAATTTTGATAGTGACTATCCAAAGAACTCTGAAATTAGAAGGAAAAAAATTATTTCTTTAGAATCTTCAATAACTAACCAGCAAAGTTTTTTTACTAAACCACTGCAACAACATAAAGCAGCAACGATCGCGTCATATAAAATAACGCATTTGCTAGCTAAGAATAAAAAACCATTTACAGATGGAGAAATAGTGAAAGAAGCCATGTTAGAAGCTGCTGATTCACTTTTTGAAGAATTTAAAAATAAAAAAGAAATAGTTTCAGCTATAAACACGTTGCAATCCCCAATTATAAGAAATTAGCTGAAAATATGGACACCCCAGTTTCACACTGAATTATATGTATCATTATGTATGCCACCAACAAAATAAAGTTATAAAAAATCTGTTTTTTTTATGCCTATTTATACCTGTTGATTATCTGTAAAATATGCTCCCTCGGTGATTTTCAAATTTAGTATTGCGCCCTTAAGGACAAACAGGTTGCCGACCCCTGCTCTAGAGATAACTGATGTTAGAAAAAAGACCAGTTTCATCAGTAATATCCTCATTACCTGGCGATTCTTCAGATGAATTCCTGTAATTTCTAGTAATCTCCAAATTAAAATGATTCATGAGCTCGTCTCTTTTCATGCTCAATGATTCCCGATAACACCCTTTATTAACGCTTTACAAACTGCCTATCGACTTCCCGAAGACATCCACTTAGTTCTAGTTAATTTAGAAAAAGCTTCTAGCTTCTTCCAATTTTATGATATATAAAGCATTACCTTGAACATTGTCAAATTAATTGTTTAAATGTCAAATGAAGTGTTTAAATTTTAATGATCATAATATTTTCTGCATCTCTTACTTTCAACGGGCTCTTTTTTTAAGACTAAATCAGCAAGATAAAACTTTCGCAATTTTTTCCACACAACTCAGTACCGCTACTGTAGGAATCCTTGCCATCTCTTCAGAAATGAGGCATTAATACAAGCCTAAATTGGTACTTTCACTTAATGATAGTCCTTCCCGTGAGTTAAAAAATAGCACAGATAGTGATTGCCGGTTAGATGGATGTAATTTGATGACGCTCACCACCAATTAAGTAAATATTTCGATCACTTCTCAAATTGAAAGCCATAATCACACTTAAGTTGACTAGATTAGTCACTAAAGAAGATTGAAGACAAATCAAACGCCTGCGGAATGTAAACGCGATAAGAAAGAAAAACCTCTTTTAATTTTATCAACAGGATTCCTTCTTCTACCACCATACAGAACGTATTCCAAACTCTTATACAAACAAATGAGATTTCGAAATTGTTTATTGGGATAAAAGGAAAAAAATTTATTTGTGCGTGTGTGTGAACTGAGTCATTAACACTAAACATACCAACACTTAATACATACCTATTTCTACCATAGCCGGTCAAATGACCCGATTTCATTTTTTCTGATTATAAAAGAATGAAATATGGAAATTGGAAGGAAATAGACAAATAAACTTTATTATAACTAAACAAAATTGTATATTGTCAATTTTTATGTATTGCAAAGACAAAAAATAAGAATTTTTAATTCATTTCCCATCGCATTTTTTATATAAACCTTATGGGTCATTTGACCCGTTGTATGGTATGTTTAGTGTTAAATAATAAGGACTGCCCTAATATTCATATATAGAGGTATGCACGTAATGTAACTCAATTTTACGTCTCCCACTTTAAGTGGTTTCATGTTTTACACACCGGTAGTTTTTGAGATGTTAAAATTCACATAGCAGTATCTTAAACCCTAAATTTCGATATTATGCTTTTCCACTTAGCACGATTGTTTTTTGTTGGCAGCTTGTAGTGCAAATTATAAATTCAAATATATGTTAATATATAATTATTTAAATCGATGTATAGATTAGGTGCATTTAACATATTGTATAGTGAATATAAAATGAGAATTTCACAAGAAATATTCAATGCTGATTGTCAATATTATGTACATTGCAACAGGGCCTGATTATCGCACGGGCACTTGGGGCACATGCCCTGGGACGAAAATTTTAGGGGGTACGAAAATTTAGTTGAGTGCTTGAAACACATATTAAGTGGGGGGGGAATGCAAACTTACGCTACCATCGTTAAGTTTTAATAAATTATTGTACGAGGTAATTGTGTTTGTCATGAACTCTATTGTTTCCTATTTACTTTAATTTTACTGTTATTTACCCGATAATTAATTCCCTCAACGAACCTGTTGCTCTTTTTATCCTACGGGTTATTGCATATTTATAAGACAGATTATTAGCAACGTACATCTATAAACCATTAAATCATCTCATCAATTTAATTTATTTTTAATTCTATTATTATTTATTTTCTGCACCACAGAGCTTGTACGTGTGACAAGGTAAAAATAAAAAAGTGGGTCACTGTAGGTCTTTAAATGTCCTAGCATGGCTTTTTAGCATGGCTAAAGCAGAGATAATGATTACGTAAAATGAAAATTTGGTGTTTTTGATTTTGAATATTACTTTAATGCTAATTTCTTAAATATGTTTGCTAATTAAATGTTATAATTTTTATATGACTGTAATTATGATAATAACTTGTCGCTATAAATTTGCAATGGGTGTGGAGGTTACAAAAATTGGATTGTGCCTGGGCACAAAAGTATCTTAGTCAGGCCCTGCATTGCAATGAAAATGACGTATTTTAGAATTATTCGTTACAACAAGGATGGGCAACCTTTTAAGTATGGAGGACCACTTCCTGTGATGCCTTTTTAGTTGGAGTCAATATCGTTGCATAAAAACCTTTTTGGGGGAAGGCCGAAAAATTATGCTTTTACTCTCACCGAAAAGAGTATTCACAATACATAAACATCGAATAAGACATATGTAAAATCAAAAACTATCTCCCTGTCTCTACAGTCCATTTTGAACCACGACCACCCTGACAATACGATTTCAAAATCCTCTGTCTCTTGCCTTCGTTTTCCAGTTTGCAATCTTAATGGCCTCTAGATTCTTCTGCGCTTCATGCATCCATCTCTTTCTGGATCTTTTCCTTTGTCCTTGGCAATGGCTCTTGAAACCCTTCTTCCTGCCTCTGCCGTCATCCATTTTCTCCCTGTGTCCCAGTCATTGAATTCTCACTAATCAAAAACTAAATTATCTTTTAACAGGTCGTAAACAAAAAAAAAAAATCTTAATATAATCGTCTTTTAAAAATCTTTGAACATTTTTTCCCAAGTAAATAGGAAATAATGGTCTACTTTCCTTTTGGTTGTCTGTGTCGACTTAGTCCAACAGTCTAATCGTATAAAACAAGCTGTAACTGTACAGATAAAATCCTTTGTGTGAGTATGTCTATGTATGTATCTGTGCATATTTGCTGTGCTCTCTTAAATGGCTGGATCAATTTTCGAAAAATTTTGCATGGAGATTGAGGTCAATTCTGGGAAGGTTTTAAGTAAGTCATATTGTTCGGAGGCCAAGGGCGTTTGAATACACAGCACTTTTTTCGCACTAAATTGGGTTTGGCGATTACTTTTTGATTCCATTTGATATATTTTTCTTTTAACCCTTTGCCTTAAAACAACGTGTGGGAGACGGGATCTACTGCTGTGCCTAACATGAGAACCTCGTATCACACACGTGATGATTCTGTCTGGCCAAAAGTGAAAAGCTCGTGTCAGACATGTTATTGTTTTTAGGCGATAAAGTTTTTGTTTTTACCTTATTGTTTGTTACAGATGCAATATAAGAGTTGGCCGTTTATTCTTAGGCTTAATTGCAATAGAGTATTATATTATATGCAATAAATAATTAACTGTTGGTGCTTAAAAAATTCTTTAAAAAATCTAAAAATTTAACCTAATGTCAAAAAGGAAAATGGATACTAATAGCGGTGCTAGAAAGTGTCCTGGTGACACCTTAGAAACGGAAACAGATACCGATTTGGATACACTTGAAGATAGCACTGTAGTTTGTCCTGTAAATAAACGTGTGCAAAATTTAGTTAGTGATGAAAGCGATACTAATGAAGAAGAAAACATCCGGAATCAGTTATCAGAACAATGGATTTGGCAATCAAAAAATAATAATATGGAAGTATACGGAAACTGCTTGCAAAAAGTGTAAAGTTGCCCTACATGTCCCTGATTATTTCGAGAAATCTCACACACTGGATAATTTTTAATTTCCCGTCAGTGGTTTAAAATGTTAGTAATAAAACAATACCCATTACAAAATTTTGCCTAATATTATACATTATTCACTTATAGGTTATTCACGCAATAAATTCTACATAGAAAAATATTTAAACGACTGAAAATTTTTACTTTTGTTATATAACCTAAAACATAGAAATAATATGTGAAATAAAAACATTAATAAATTTTTTAATAAAAATGAAAGGAAATATAATTATCAAATTCTGTGGTTTTATTAATTAGTAAATGCAGTACTATTAATGTCCACTGGTTTGCTCACAATTTAGCCCGTGGCCGAACGATGGCCGATTGGTTAGGGTGCTGGCCTTCGGAACCGGAGTTCGTGGGTTCGAATCCCACAGTGGCATGTATGTTCGTAGACGTTCGGAATCGGCTTTAAGCTGTAGGTCCCGGTCTCATTAGCCCTCGTGTTGCAAAAAGTAGACCGTAGCACTCCAAACCAAACCAAACCAATTTAGCCTGTGATGAAACTGCTTCTGGTCACGAGAAAAGCTTTCACCGAAACTGGCACACACAATCGTCGCTCGATTCATAAGGCTAGAGATTAATTATGTGGTAAATGATTAAAATCTTTTAAGTAAAATAATTTATGTGAGAGTGTTTAAAATGTGCTTTAAAACCACATAAATTTGGAAGTTTTTATATCAGAAATAGTTTATTTATTTATTTATTTATTTATTATTATATAAGCATATTTCTTATTTTTGATCTTATTTCGTTATTTAAACATAACCTAGTCTTATTTCCAAAAGTCTACTACAGACTGTGGACATTTGGCATTTCCGGTTATTTTTTAATGCTATAAAGTAATTTATATATTAACAAATACTCTTTATTAGTCATTTTAAACCAATTTAAGTCATAATACAGAAACTATTTAAATTTACCATGAAATATTAATTAATGAAAATTATTAAAACAAAGTTAGTTTTCTGCATAGGTAAACAGATCTTTTTAAACATACAATTTTAAACACGCTTTAATAAAAAGTATTTCAAATAGTTTGCAATAAAGTAAAAATATTTTAATCGTTAGTAACACCCTTAACAGTATTTGTGTTGCCCATTTCGAAGCAAGAATTTTTTTTGAGTCCCTTCCCTGTCTTTCTTCCAGTTTTTACCTTTGTTCTGCTGCTGCAAACCTTACAAAGGACTCAGGAAGTTTTTTTTAAAGTAGAATTCATAATTTCCTAATTTTTAATTCATAATTTCTGAACAAACTACGGTCGTATATCAGCAGAATTTTTTTTTTCGGAGAGTTTAAAAGTTGACCCCGAAAAACACCCGGGCTTAGTTTCCTTCGACGAAAACACCACCCACAGTAACACTTGTGTTTGGGCCGGAAAGTGTTATCCAAATATCTGTGTTTAACTGTGTATCGAATAATATCTTAAATTAAATTTTCTCAGATTATTCCTTGCGCATACACTTGCAAAAGAAAATTATGACTAGCAAACAGGACACTTCGGTTATTTCCTCTATATCAGTCTACTCCTCTGTATCCCTTATATCAGAGGTGGGCAAAAGCCGAACCCGCGGGACTCCACCCCTTTTGGTTACTACTTTATCCGTTGAAAACTCCTGCATGCAATTTTTTAAATCTCTTATATGCGATTTTGTTTAAATCAACAGTATTTGTATGCGTAGTGTACAACATATATTTGTAAAAGAACTTTTTCGTTAATGATTTACAAGTAAAATAAATATCGATCACAAATTACTGACGAAAATCTACACTCGGTATTAAGGATTGCTACAAGGGATTTGGATCCAAATTTTGATGAAATAATATCAAATGAACATTCCAGATTTCGCGTTTCGCATTAACTAAAACTATTCTATTTTAACGTTTGATGTTTGTCTTTCCTTTTTATAATTCTATTTACTATTATATTTACAAAATGTAATATAAATATAAAAATGTCATAACTATGATCAAAATAAAATAATTTGTATCGTTAAGATATCAGTAAATATCAAAATAAAATCTTTCATTAATTGATTTATTTAATGACCATTAATTTAATATAATGGATCATATTCCTTTAAAAATGACGTGACATATTTTACTGGGCACAAATTGTTCGCATATACACCTAAGTAAGACAATTTATTATTACTGTTATCTTTTATTAACTGTCCAGTTTCTCTGTCCAAATGCTTTAAAATGATACTTATAGTGTTTTTGTCAAAAAATTTCTTGGGCAGGGAGAAAACTCCACCCAAAACATTTGCTTGTGCACAGCGTACGTGGTATAGTCCTTCCGCCCGGGAGACATTTTGAAAAATTCATTTTGGCCAGCGCTTAAAAGTATTTGCCCACCCCTGCTCTATATCAACGTGGGGCATATGATTTTTCAAAGGGCAGTTAAATGTTTAACCCTTTCAAGCCGGGAGTTATGAATATGAATAACTTGATTATGATCAGTTAATGTAAATCAGTTAATATCAGTTGATCAAATAATGTCCAATTCAACCAGCTTTGAAAGAAAACTATTATTACTATTTCCATTTTCATATTTAGTGAAATGTGGCTTTAGTACTATAAATGAATTGCTTCTTCTTCAGCAGCACTACAGCCTACTGGAGGCCAAGGCTTTCTCTGTCAGCTTTCTCCATTCAGCCCGGTTTGACGCGATGTTTCTCCATCTATTAATGCCCAGTATTCTCAAATCGCTCTCAACACAATCCATCCACCTTATTGGTGGTCTTCCTCGTTTGCGTTTACCCTCAAACTTTGAAAACGTCAATTTTTTTAACAGGCTCTTGGTCCTCTTTTCGAAAAATGTGTCCCAGCCATCTGATTCTGTAGGACTTTATGACTCTTAAGATGTTAGGCTGACTAAATTTTATGTAAATTTCATGATTGTATAAACTTCTCCAGACGTTGTTTTCTTTCACTGCTCCAAAAATGCATCTTAAAACTTTTCTTTCAAAAATTAGGAGGCTGTTCTCTTCAGTTTTGTTCAATGCCCATGTCTCGCTGACATATAAAATTATTGGTGTAATTAATGTCTTATGTAAGTTTATTTTCGTGTTAACAGAGATACATTTTGATTTTAATTGGTTCTTTAGCCCAAAATAACATCGGTTTGCCATGAAAAGGCGGTTACCAATTTCAACTTTAATCTCGTTTTTACTGGTAATGAGTGCTCTCAGATATTTGAACTGAGTTACAACCTCAAAAATAAAATTTCCAATTTGAAGAGGCTGTACATCATGGAGTTTCGTGCTTACCACTAAAAACTTAGTTTTCTCTTCATTTACTGTTAATCCAATATCTCTTGCTGCAGTTTCCAGAGCAATGAATTGCTACTGAAAAAAAAATCCCTATACATCACCAAACGATTAGATCGGAGACTGAAGCTAACTAAATTTGGGCTTCATACAAAATCTCTTTGCAGCAGGCATCAAGCACAAATTTTCAAGACATATCCCTTTTTTTCCTTAAGATCCATTTTCGTATCCTGCGTTTTGATACCTACCTTCAGTTTTTTGTACTTGAATAAAATAAAATAAAATTTTTACTTTTTACATTACCTCGGAATTTTACTTCATCTGTCTATCCTATTTAAAACCTATTTAATTTCTTTAAAATTTTTACTACCAGAGGCTGTCGCGTAGCATAGCTTGTTGAAGCAGTATAAGTGTAAGTTGAAGATCAGCATAAGTGTGGTTTAATTTCTAAAAACTCCTATTAATTATTTTCACCATATGGGGGCATCAGATATTCAAAAGTGACTTTTTTACAACTTTTAAATGCGTACAAATAAAAATTGCTTTGAAAGGTATTATGGAAATGTAGTATAAATTTCATATTAAGTAAATTTTGCAACTAAAATGGCATAGGTTAATATTAAAAGAACTTATAAAATATCGTATAAAATGTGCATGAAAAATATGTAATGTAATATAACGTAAATAATAATATAATGTAAAAATAGCAATAATGTAAAATAATAAGAATTAAATATTCTTATATGTAAATGCTTATGCTTATGTGAATGCTTGTAACGAAAATGATAAGAGTGGAAAATTGGGTAATGTATTAAAGTTAAGACTGTATATCATATAAACAAATAAATAAATAAAAATTGAAACTTTAAATTGAAATTTTTAAAAGTAATAATAAAATTATGTAAGAGTTTTCTAATGATGTAAAAAAGTACTAAAATGGTGATACAAAATTCATAAAAACTAAGAAATAGTGAAATATGTACTGAAAAATGGAAAACCATTAAAAACTATGTAAGTTGATTTAGAATTGAATCTATTGATGTAAGAAATCGTGAAAATCCTGCAATATAGCAATAGTATGCACAAACGGAAGAAAAAACGTTCTAAATAAAATTCGAAGGTGGATGTGGATATACCAGGCCAACATGGCATTTGCAACCATAAACCTTATTGGTGGTTGGTTGTGGCCCTGGCGTTCAGTCAGTCTAAAAATTGTTGAGATGCACTGCTCAAAAGTTCTCAAAATGCCGCCCGCTAAATGTTTAAATTTTGTTGCTTATACAGCCCCCATACAGTACAGCCTGATGCATCCTTTTTACTGCCCCATAGCACGCCACGGTTGTGTCTGTAAATAATATATACAATTCCTATGTAGGAAGATAGTCAAAATGCAAGATAGTCACATTTTGGGCAGCACAAAATTTCTCTTCAGGCCGACGTAGGATGTATACTTCCGCGTTATTATATCCTGTCCCTCTAATGAAAATCCCAGAAATGAGTTTTTGGAGCTATCCGTCGACTGTTTTGAGAAATCATCCCTAGAACTGTATGCGTCATTCGACTGTTGTGATGCCCCTTAAATACTTGGTTTTTAAAAATTAATTTCGAAGATGCGAAATGTGCCAGCGGCAGATTCTCACGTCGTGCTGCGGTTCTCGGGCCATAAAAACCTGTCTCCTTATAAAACCTATCATTAAAACGCGCACTTCATCCAGGTATCCTGCCGTTTCAACCCAAGAGTATGGAAATATCCATCATCCATATGCTTCACAATGTACACGGAACCAGATCACGAGTAATTTGCCTATCCTTCAGGCACTCACCACATGATGAATATGCATTTTTCTTCTCTATCGTAAGCAACGCATTAGGTAACGTCGCTTAAACGATATTTTTAATCAAAGGTCTGGTTATTTCCACTACATGATACCTTAAGAGCTGAAAATCATCATTGTAGCAGTCTATTTTTGATCAGAAAGTTAAATAAATTTCTTCTCTAAGAAAAAATTCTTAGATCATTAATTAGGGTCTAACTTTATAAAAACTACGTAGTTTTGTTCTATGACAAATATATTTTTAAAAGAATGTTATGAACACACACACACACACACATATATATATATATATACACATATATATCTATACACATATATACATATATATATACATATGCATGTACATACATACATATATATAATATATATGTGTGCACATACATACATATGCATGTACATATATATATATATATATATATATATATATATATATATATATATATATATATATATATAAATATATATATATAAGTTATATATATATATATAATATATATATAATATATATATACATATATATATATATATATACATACATATATATATATATATATATATACACATACATATATATATACATATATATGTATACACATACATATATATACACACATATACACATATATATACACACACATATATATATATATATACATATATATATATATATATATACATATATATATATATACATATATATATATATATACATATATATATATATATATACATATATGTACACACATATATATATACATATATATATATATACACACACATATATATATATACATATATGTACACATATATACACATACATATACATACATATATACACACATATATATATACATGTATATACACATATATATGACATGTCGTGATCCAGAGTTAAGGTGAATGGAAAACAGTCTTCTTGATTATAATACGTTTATTAAATCATAGTTCCTTCTAAAAGCAAAACCTGCGCCATTTTCATTTGTTCGTGTCAGAGACGCGCGTGGAGTGTATTCACAGTTTCATGTCCACGCGCCAATTGATTTTTATCTGTTTACAAGCTCATCAAATAGCTCAGAAATACTTCCGCCTGACCGGATTATCCTAAAAGCTTACGCGAGCGTGGGTCTTTTCCATTTATTCTATTATTATAAAAGAGTTTTCTTTTTAAAATCTCTTTTAATTCATGTAATTTCCAACTACTCCTTTTTTATACCTGGCATATATATACATATATGTATATGTATTATATATATATATATATATATATATATATATATATATATATGTATATATACACACGCACACACACATATATATGTATATATACACACACATATACATATATATACACACATATATATATGCATACATATATATATATATATATATATATATATATATATATATACACGTGTGAGAGTAATATAGAGAGAGATATATATATGTTTGTGTATTATATGGACAGGTACCTTAAGTTTCGAGTTTATTGAATAAAACAGATATTCTACTTTAATTTTATATAAAATCTTAGTTTCTCATGCTCAAAATATTTCAAAAGTTATCTATCAGGGAAGTGAATTTCATTTTTTTTTACTTCGTGTACATTTTCTCCTTTATGAAAGAAAAAATCCTATTTGAAATAGCAGAACTAAACATTTTTTAACCGTTTGAGTCCCATAGGGTTTGGAAAAAATACTGTCGGTTTTCTTCCATTCTTTATCATTACATATAGTAAAATTTTAAACTCTTCATGGTAGCCGTTAAATTAATATTACTTCTCTATGATATTTTCTATGATATTTAAATTCAAAATTTGCTGAAATTTAAAAAAATCTTTCTTTGTGTGGGTTCGGTTAAAAGATTGATGACAGCCATTCTAGGTTGAAATCAGGCTAAAACATCCTTTTTACTGTTAAAATGGGAGTGGATTTCTCGATTATAAACGGACTTGTATATATAATAAATTGTATATACGCTGTATACTATACGTTATAGAAATCGGAGCTTTTTTCAGTAAAACTTTCTAAAACGCATATCTTTCAAGCGGTCGGACGATACCTGATTGAAGAATCCCGTTTTTCTATGCAGTACACTCGCGGGTATCCGGCCTAATGTAGTGGAAAAGAAGGTCGGATTAAAAAAAAAAAACGATAGATCAGAGTACTATGAAGTTATTTCTTTGCTCACCAATACCAGAAGACAAAGTTCTTATGCAAAACTTGCTGTAATAATACGTATTTTCTCTTTTATACATATATTCCACTTCCACTAGCTTGTACTACATGCTTTTTAATTTCTTATTGCTTTTCTTTTCCCAATACCCCACTGTACTTTTTTTTTAACTCCTAACTAGTTTAATCGCTTAGAGGGCGTAATTTCTCCTCCACTGTCACAACTTTTTCCTTCCATCATTTTGAAATCTTCACTGTGGTATACTTAAACATTAAGCATATACAAGAGCAATAAAGCGATTTCACGCAGTAGGGCAAATTTCAACTTATGACAATTCTGGCTTTAGTTTCAAACGGAAGGGCAGTTTATTGTTTGTCTGTTGGCTGTTGTAAACCTGAAAATGAATGCAAAGGGCATTATAGTAGTTCATGACGGTGCGACAAATTGCTCAATTATCAGTGTTATTAATTTGACTGATGTCAAGATCTGAAAAACCGATCTTTTACTAAAATCAAAGTTGCTCGCTTTGTTTATTATAATAGAATAAAGATATATGAACTCTGATAATTTTTCAAATTCACCAGTTAATGTGTCATGATTACACCGTAGGGAAGTAAAATTTAACTCAAAATCTACAGTTTGACAGAAACTCAGTTCGTGAAAAAATAGATACAAGTTTGTAGCGAAACTTGAATAGTCTGTACACATACCAATTATCAGTGTTATTAATTTGACTGATGCCAAAACCCAGAAAACTTATTCTTTTAGTGGCATCTAAGTTACCCGTTTTTTTAATGTAATAGAATAAAGATATATGAACTGTGCCAAGTTTTCAAATTCACCAGTTAGCTTGTCATTATTATAACGTAGGGAAATAAATTTTAACTCAAAATCTACAGTTTGACGGAAACTCAGTTCGTGAAAAAATAGATACAAGTTTGTAGTGAAACTTGAATAGGTTGTACCCATACCAATAAGGCGATTTCACGCAGTAGGGCAAATCTCAATTTGGGACAATTCTGGCTTTAGTTTCAAACGGAAACGCAGTTTATTGTTTGTCTATCGGCTGTTATAAACATGAAAATGAATGGGAAGGACATTATAGTAGTTCGTGACGTTGCGACAAATTGCTGTATTGACGAATACCGTACGTACTGTGCAGTTATAACAGTTCTAAAACTTCTCCTTAACTCCTTTTCCAAGGGCAAGAGGGACTTTTTTTCCGTTTTCAGTGTCCATTTTTATTTTTAAGTCAACATGCAATTATCAAATGCAAAAGCAATTTTTTTTATTTTCTATTTCAAACGCAATCAATAATAAATGGTTAATCTAAAAATAAATTAGCCAGCAAACGTATTTTCAAAATTTATAATGACGTCATGGGATTCAAAATACCTCCATGGTTTTAATTTTATTTCAAAATTTTTAGCCCTAAAATATCTCATTAATTCATTATTTTTAAACCATCTTTCCTTCAAGTCCATGATTAACGAATCATTTAAATATTTCATATTCTTCCCACTATGTAATTTGTATTAATTTTAAATTTATTCAATTATTTTTATACAATAAACATTCTATCTTCTATAAAGATTGGCGTCACTGCCTATGCGATTATATCTACTTATTCCTTCGTTTATAGTTAAAAAATATTATTAATCATATCTTTTCCACTGACGCATAATTTAACTAAAACTACTGTTATTTCGAAATCGTTTGAAATTTGCTTTTAACACTACAACCGTGGCAACGATAAAGAAAAATATTTTCATAAAATTAATAAAAAATATTCGAATGTAACAAGATAAAGTGGTTGAAAAAGTATGGTAGTTGTGTATATTTTTTCTATTGCTAGCAGTATAAGAAATTTTAAGATTTATTTCGTTTATTAAGTTGGTTGACTATTTTGTACTTTCATGTTAATTTCTATACATTGTATAAAACCCGTATAAAAAGATGTAAATCTTATTTTAAATACCAAAAAGCTTTAGCATTTTGAATGTGTTTAATTAAAAAAAAAGTTGAAAAAGCCATTTAAAAAAAGTAAGTGCAGAAAACGCAAAACTACTGTTTTCACATATAAACAACCGATGACAGTTATGTATAACTATATATAACCTGGTTACTTTATTCAGTTTTGTTGAGCAAATTCATATTTTAATTTCCCTTTAATTTTGTCGCTTATAGAAAATTTGCCTTACCCATATCAAAAAGATAACTGTTCCTTTAAATTTTACAGTCGTACTTTAAACACAAAATATAAATCTATATATATATATATAAATGAATTTGTGTCTGTCTGTCTGTACTCGATAGACTCAAAAACCATGCATCCAATCGCCGTGAAAATTTGGGAAATTCTTAGATACATCCCTAGTAAGGTTTTTGTAAATTTTTAACGTTCGAAATCCATTCCTTCCCCCTTTTTCGAGCATTTTATGTCATTATTCCAAGCATTATTTTCCCCGGTTAAACGCAAACGATTAATTTTTTAATGTATCGCATCATAACTGAGTGACAGAAGCAATATTTCTAGCAATGTGACGTCATACCATGCAATTGTTTTAAGCGCTGTTTTCCTCGGTTAAAAGGAGATTAAAATTTTCAATTTATCCCATAATAAATAGGTGAAAATGATATTTATTTTATCATTTTGACGTCACTTCTTTATCTCATTTATTCATATCTTATTTTATATAATTTAAACATCGTCTGCGCAGTATCAATTCGATTTGACCTGGAAATTGAGATATAAAGTGATTCACTTTGATTTCTATGTGACGCAAATTATAGCATTTTTATATAAGAACTCATTTTAAATTTGATTCTTGGTTCATTTTTACGTTACAATGAAATGTTTATCAACAATATTCTAACAACAAAAAGTATAATTTCAGTCACTCTCATGGACAAATAAAACCGATCATTTTATATAGTTATCTCTATATTCATAAGGTTGTCAATATGAATGTGTGTTTCTGTTTCATACAAAGCCATGTGGTTTGTCATAAATTTCCTTCATTTTGGACAACATTTATTTATATTACCAAAATCAGCACTGTTGTTGTCAAAACCTCTGCTTGCTATTCTACCTCGTAATATGGCAAGTTCTGTTAACTTTGCTAATCAACGTACAGTAGTAATGCAGTAATGTAATTTAGGGTTAAGCTTATATGTCACCATAAAAAATGTTTGAGCAAATTTAATATAAGACACAAATTCGATTATAAAAACTGAATAATGTTATAATACGCTTATAATAGAAATATATAAATATGCCAATGACTCGAACTGAACTGTAACGACTTTAGAGAGTTATTCACGAAAAAAAAATCTTTGTTTAAAAGTAATATATTAAGTTCACCGTAGCGAAGCACGAGCATACTTGCTAGTAAATAAATAAATAATGGCTTAGCATTTTGAATGCGTGCTATACAAAATAACAAATATGGAGGGAAAAAAAACATTTAAAACAGCAAATGTAGCAAGTACAAATCTTACGTTTCCACACATAAACTGTCGATGATAATTTTGTTTAACCATTAAGTTACTTCTGTTTCATTAAACAAATAAATATAAATAAATTAACAGTCTTTTCAGTTTTTTAGCTAGTAGGAAAATAGCCCCGTCCATATTAAAACAACAACTGACCCTTTAAATTTTAAAATCGTATTTTAAATACAAGAACATCCTTAGCATTTTGAATGCGTGGAACTCAAAGATAAACTAATATGGAGAAAAACCGTTTATAAAAAATAACTGCAGCGTGCACAAAACTCTCGTTTCCATCTATAAACAATCATTGAAAGTTACGTATAACCATCAGGTTACTTCATTCAGTTTTCTTGGACAAATAAATGTAAATAATTTAATAATTCCTTCAGTTTTGAAGCAGTAGAGAAATTGCCACTCTCATATTAAAAGGACAACATTCCCTTTAAATTTTTGACTTGATGTAAAGAACTTTGTACGTATTGAAGACACAAATTTAAAATTTTATATTCATGGGCAGAAATGTTCAAACTATAATATGAGTCAAATAAAAAAAACGATGTTTTGATAATGATATTTGATAATTCGATATTATTATTGAATAAATATATTAAACGATATCGTTTAATATATTTATTCGATATATTAAATGATATTTTGGGTAATATGTCCATTTAATATTTTACATCAATTCCTTTTGCGTCAATAATACTAATTATTATTGAATAATTTATATATTGCTAATGTCATATTTTTTTAGCAGGTGGATTGAAAATAAAACTAATTCTTAAGATCACTATATATAAACTAGCATATAGCCCATCATATGACGGGATTAGTAAAATTTTTAATATTCCAGAACTGTTAAGTACCCAATGAGACATGTAAAAAATGGTTTCTTTTTTTTGGCTGAGAATTATCTGGTTCACTCTCAATAATTTATTTATCGTCATACTCCTCTAGAGTCTCCCGATCCTGTGAATGCAGTTTAAAATCACAATGAATTCATTTATTCAAACCGTGTGGTTATGTATAATAAACAAACACACAAAAGAACAAACTTCTCAATTTCCAAATATATATAAATTAAAAGTTAGATATTTATTAGTCCGTGAAATAGACTCCTAGACTTTTATGAAAAGAATTTGTTGTTAATACTATATTATCATTGCAACAAATAATAATCGATGATTCAATTTAAAATTATCACATATGTACATAATCTATTATTTAAACCAAATATAAAGTAAAATCCTTTACGTAATATCTAAGTTCAGTGATAAAAGATACTAAAATAGTGTAGACGAAATTTAAATAGTTTAAAATAGGAAATGATTCAATGAGATGTTTAAAGGAATGACGTCACAATGCTAGAAAAATTGTTATTTTTACCTATTTATTAAGTGATAAATGGATAAATTTAATCACCTGTTCTTAACTAGGGGAAAATAGGGCTCGAAATAATGGCATTAAACTCTCGAAAAGGTGGGAAGTGGTGATTTCGAACGTTTAAAAGACGACAGTATTTTTTGCTGTGATATGAAGCATATTTATTCAAATTTATTTTAGAATCGGATCGATAGTTTAGGAGAAGATAAACTTTATTCGCTTTGAATGGATGCCTCTATCCATTCCATGTCCAAACGCTTCATAAATTGGAGTACAGACGGACAGATAACTTAGGCTATTATTATATAGGGGATTTATATTCAACTTTAAAATAATATTGAGTATTATTTAACCTTTACTTAAATGCTTCATATGAAAATCTCTAACAACTTTAAAAATTAATAATCGTGGGTAGTTGAAATTGCACTGCTTATCAAAAGGTTTGAAATTTTAGCTTCATGAATTACTATTAATATCAATAATATTATCAAGCTTCATTAAATATTCTTATTATTAATGAATTATCACTAAGAATCATAATTATATCGCTGTTTCTAACTAGGAAAAATTTTGAATTAATTGTATTGATTAAACTTGGTCGCTTTTGAATAAATTAATTAGTAATTAACTGTGTAAACGTGCATTCGAAGAAATTACTTTAATTTGTGACTTAGTAACCTAGATATTCTACTGATTATGCGTATGTTGACAGATATCCAAGATTTAACACATAATCTTAGACAGTGCAAATGTTAGACTAAAATAATTCAACTGCTAGATAAATTTTTAGATATATGTTCCAGGCCTTTTTTGTCCAAGAATTTAATTTATCCGATAAGAAAACTCTTTTAGAGGATATTTGCAGTAATTTTTGGTAATGTAGAGCCATTTAAGGAATGGAGATTTTAAGTGTTCAAGAAATAAAAGAAACTACAACGAATTTTCTTTTTAAACTAGCATATAGCCCGTCATATAAAGGGATCAGTAAAATTTTTAATTTTCCAGAATTGTAAAGAACCCTATGAGGCAAGTAAAAAATGGTTTGTTTTTTTGGCTGAGAATTACTTTTCAACAAAAATAATCGATTAAAATTATCACATATGTACTTAATCTATTATTTAAGTCAAATAAAAAAGAAAATTATTTATTTAATATCTAAGTTTAGTGATAAAACGTATGGAAATAATGCAGAACACATTTAAACAATTTAAAATAAGAAATGATTAAATGAGATGGTTAAAGGAATGAAGTCATAATGCTAGAAAAAAAATATTATTTTTACCTATTTATGTGAAAAATTGATAAATTTAATCGCTTGCTCTTAAAATGGGGCTTGATATAATGGCATTAAACGCTCGAAAAGGGGACGGGGTGGATTTCGAACGTTTTAAAGAGGACAGTATTTTTCGCTGTGATACGAAGCTTATTCATACCAATTTACTTCAGAATCGGATCTATAGTTTAGGAAAAGATAAACTTGACTCGCTTTGAATTTTGCAAACCCTAACTCATCAAAAATCCAATATGGATGCTCTATCCATTCCAGGTCCAACCGCTTCATAACTTCGAAGCCAGACGGGAAGATAACTCAGGCTATTATTACATTACGTGAAGAAAGTTTAAGGATACACAACACGAAATGTTTATGCGGCCAGGGACATACGTAAAGCAATACGTGAATTTAATAAAATAAAAATTTGAAAAAATAAAAAAAAATTTATTTTAAAAATAATAAAACAACTTTCGGGATAGGAATTTAAAAGAAAAAGCAGAAAATATTAAATTTATTATAAATTAAAAAAAATTGGCTGCTTCGGGGATCGAACCGTCAACCCGAGAAGTACGACGATCAAGTGGGCGGGCATTCTACCAAACGTACAACGCCTGCACGTTGTGAGTTAACTAATTAGAGTATGTGAAGGTTTAAGTAGAAACAGTCCAGAAATTTAAATATTACTCTCCGCCTTTGCTATCCTATCAAGAATGAATTTCGTATAGAATAAGAGGAAGGATAAGACTTGAAATAATAGCATTAAACGCTCGAAAAGGGGGGGGATGGGGGGGATTTTGAACTCGCTTTCAATTTTGCTAACCCTAACGCACGAAAAATCCAATATGGATTCCTGTATCCATTCCAGGTACAACCGCTTCAGAAATTCGCGAACAGACAACTTAGGCTATTATTATATAGGAGATAATTCTCAGCATATTAAATTAAATCACATTCAAATATTTTTCGTGGAGAGCAAACTGTGGACAATGTTCTAGATCAGTGTAGCAAAATGTACGAAGACTGGGCAAACGTAACGTTTTTAAATTTTACTTTTGACTACCATTAGTATCATGGACAAAATTGGACCTTTTTTTCAAATATTACGATTGTTTATTCCGTAGAAACAAGCATTTCTACCAAACATGGTATCAATTTCAAGCTATTTGGTACTTTTAGTTGCTACGAAAGTCCACACATACATCTCTATTTTCAATCTTCTACAACTATAAAAATAACATCCTTAGAAAATTAAAATGTTTACTTTATGGTAAACTATTCTTTTTCTTTGAATACATTTTATCCAAAATTTTCTAATTTGAACAGAAAAATGTAAAAAATTTTAAATGCCAACCATTGTCTTTTATAGATTTTTGCAGAAACATTTTTGCAAAGCGTTTTTTTTTTTTTTTTTTTTTTTTTTTTTTTTTTTGCAGGATTATTATAAAGAATATACACCATTTTGAGGTTTGAAATATAGTAATAAAAGGTTTCTTTAAAATGACAGGTATTATTTTATTCCATTTTTATGAAATTGAATAACAGCTAAATTAATCAGAAAAAGTTTTTTAAAATTTAAAAAAAAAATTCTACCAAGAACACAAAAGTTTTCACTTCATGACAAGTCACTTTAATGAGAATAAATTACCAGTAATTTTTTTCATTTATATTCATTTTTAGTCAGTTCAGTAAACAGTTGGCTAATCTAATTTTATTAATTTTAGTAAATTTACTTCAATAGATATAATTTTAAGGGGTCATACAACTCTTAAAAGTTGAAAAAAAATGTAAAAAAAAAAATATTGTAATTTTCGATTTCTCATCACTTGAAAACTACCAGTTTTACAAACAAATTGTTTAAACATATTTAGAACAAATTGTTATATTTACGCACATATCTCATTCATTTATGAAAAATTAAAAAAAAATATTTTTGTTAGAAAGTTTTAAATAAGTGACACTTTGTTGTTAGGAAAATGATATCAAAGCTAACACACCTGATTCCTAAAAATAAAATTAAGTTTAAAACAAATTTATTGTTTTAAAGCAAACTACAATATCTTAAAATAACATAGAACCTAAATTTGCATATATTTAAGACACACATATATTTTAAAAGATATTTTAAAAAGTGAATTTTTTTCCTTAAAAATTAAAAACTTGCCATTGCGAAGAAAAAAACATATTTTAAGACATATACAAAAAAAATTTAGGTTTAATCGGATGAAAATTATATTGTATACTACCTGTAAAATTTCATGAAAAAATATTAAAAATTTTTGAGATAACATGCGCGTTACATGATAAAAACACTATTTGAGAAAAATCAAGTCAAAGTTTTGTAATTTTAAATTTGCTTACAGTAAACAGCTGACACGTTTTTATTCTTAACTTATCAATATTGGAATTATTTTAAGCGGATTGCTTTAAAATGTTCAGAACTAAATTCCTTTTCACATTTTTTTAAAATCCTTTTTTTTAATTCAGCAGTCGTATGACCCCTTAATAGATTTTGATCATTTTTAATGATATCACTACAGAATACCTTATCAACTGATGTTATACATGCCGTTATGCCTAATTGATTAAGTTATACATTTTGTTATCTCTAACATTATTTTAATGACGAGCATATAGCCCGTCATATGATGGGATCAGTAAAATTTTTAATTTGCCAGATTTGTAAAGTACCCTATGAGGCAGGTAAAAAAAAATGGTTTGTGTTTTGGCTGAGAATTATCGTTCTACAAAAATAATCGATTAAAATTATCACATATGTACCTAATCTATAATTTAAGCCAAATATAAGAGAAAATTATTTACGTAATATCTAAATTCAGTGATAAAACGTATGGAAATCATGCAGAAGATATTTAAATAATCTAAAATAAATGATTACATGAGATAATTAAAGGAATGATGTCATAATGCTATAAAAAATTGTTATTTTAACCTATTTATTATGTGATGAATTGATAAATTTAATAGCCTGCTCCTAAAATAGGGCTTGATATAATAGCATTAAACGCTCGAAAAGGGGGACGCGGAGAATTTCGAACGTTTTAAATATGATAGTAATTTTGCTGTGATACGAAGCTTATTCAAACCAATATATTTTAGAATCTAATCTATAGTTTAGGAAAAAATAAACTTTACTCGCTTTGAATTTTGCTAACCCTAAGTCATCAAAAATCCAATATGGATGCTCTATCCATACCACGTCCAACCACTTCACAATTTCGAAGACAGATAGACAGAAAACTTAGGCTATTATTACATTACGAGAAGAAAGTTTGAGTCATAAAAAGTTGAAAAAATAATAAACATTTATTTTAAAAATAATAAAACAATTTTGAAAATAATAAAACAGCTTTAGGAATAAGAATTTAAAAGAAAAATCAGAAAATATTAAATTAATTAGACATTTAGAAAAATTTGGCTGAGTCGGGGACAGAACCGTCAACCCGAGAAGTACGCTGACCAAATGGGCAGACCCTCTACAGAACTTGCTAGGCCTGATGAAGGAAATAATTAGAGTATATGAGGGTCGAGTAAACACAGTCCAGTTTTAATATTCGCTCCGCCCTCGCTGCTCCCTCTTATTTTATACTAAATTCATATCAAGAATGAATTTAGTATAGAATAAGAGGGAAAATAAGACTTGAAATAATAGCATTAAAAGCTCGAAAAGGAGGGATGAGGTGGATTTCGAACTCGGTTTGAATTTTGCTTACCCTAACTCATAAAAAATCTAATATGGATGCCTGTATCCATTCCAGGTACAATCGCTTCATAAATTCGCGAACAGACAACTTAAGCTATTATTATATAGGGGATTCGGATAATGCGAAGAAAATCATTGGTAAGTTAGTACAGGCCACCTGAATCAAAAGATCAAATCCCCAAGTGTTAAAGGGACAACTGATATCATCTAAGAAGTGCTCATGAGGATAAATAAAAGTAATAATAAATTATTCATAATAAATCAGCCTTAAAATGCAAATATAAAGATGATTACCGGAAAAAGGTTAATTCCAATAATAATCTTATATGTTTAGAAATTTAATAAAATAAAACAATTTCAAAATTTTTTTTTTTTTTAGTAGGGTTGTAAAAGAAGAGTATGATAAATAAAATAGATTGACGGTATTAAGTAAAATTTAAAAGTTGGATTATAAGGAGTAATTAATATGTTGAAAACTGTTGTTAATTATAAGGTAGCATGGTAGCGTCCGACTTCCGTTTGACCAAATCAATACAGGGGTCGTAATTGGGTATTTCTGCGATAATTTCATTAGATGGGGAATAAAGTGATCTATAAAACATTAGAAATTTTGAACATAGCCATGGATTTTTGTGGGGTTCCTGCGAGCTGAAAGCTCTTCAACCCCAGTATACCAAAACCTGAATTAGGCATATATTTGGTGGAAAACTTTAATGAGAATGAATTGTATGATACATTTTCTGTTATTTTCTGTATCAACCCTTTGGAAAAAGCTTCATTGACTAAAATTATAGGATTGTCTTTTCCTCTGGTTGGGTATGGAAAATTTAAACTTACCATAGAACTGAATATAGTTGTTTCCCAATTTATGTCAACAAAAAAAAAAAGAAAAGAGAGCGTCACAACCATGACTCGTGGCAGGTCAGATCTTTCCCACTATGCCCCGGTGCGATAATAACCCCCGCGAAAAAGAGAGCAAAAAAAAAAAATGTGTCGACTCGCGAGGCCAGTGTCAAGGACTGGTCTTTTGTGACGGTCTGGCTGCGTGGTTCACGGGTCTCATTCTCTCGAGACGGGGAGGAGAAGAGGGTATAATGTAACAGTCCCAACAGGTGCCGGTGACTTCTGAAAGAAATCCCTTTTCTACCTCCTTTAAATGCTGCAATTTCTTCACATTTCATGTCCTTGTGTACACGCAGAGGGTCGCATAAAGAGAGCGCGCATGCCAACTGTTGTATACCCAATTCTGCAGTAACGGGATCATGTTCCGACAAAACACTCACTCTCCTGACATAAAGAAGTGCAGGGGGGGGGGAACTAAGCTTCAGTTCAGCACAGAGTCACGCAGTCGTGGAGTTGCCTAGGAAAATTGACAACTTGGACTTAATGGAATGTGGAATGTTTTTCAAACAGAACGGAGGTCAATCTACAGTGAGCAAATTGAAAGGATGGATTAACGATTAATCCTTTTAGTGGCGAACAACGATGTATGCAACACTTGCAAAAAGTGTGAATGATGATATATCGTTGTGTATGCAGTAGCATCTTACAGTTTGCACCACGAGCGAAATACATCTCAAAATGAATTTATTCAACGTTGTAAATGTTTTTATTTCATTACAAAAGAGTTGTAGAAATTATTTATGGATTTCCCTTTTCACTAGTGTTCCAAGTTAGTACTAGACTGTGTATTCGCTAGAGAAATAAGATGGTAATTCGACGTAAGGCATTTTCTTGAGATTAACTGCAGGATTTCGATAGCCTTTAGAACAGAATATCTCTTCATTTTTCAAGAAAGAATATTGTACCAACATATTAAGAGAAATTTTTTTTCTTTCCTCAGCTTTTGTAGAGGTTGTATCCTTTATTTAGCAACCAGTGTTCGGAAAATGCCAACTTTGTTTATTACTTTTAAATTTTTATTTCTGGTAAAATTGTATTTAGCAGCAAAAATATGTTTAATGCCTTTTTATGAGTATTTCCCAAACCGTAGTAAAACAGACAAAATGGTCCGGCATTCTTTGCATGAGTACAATACTTTTAATGGGGTAAACAAAGGAAGCACGTACTTGCAGCCAATAAAGGTTTGCGTTGTCATAGCAATTTTCCATAGACAAATTTACTATGGTGTGCAGGCTGTTACAGTATTGAAAATAAAGCAGATGAAGAAGGTTCTATAAGGCAACCCCCTCCTTATTTTAAAAATTACAAGCAGATATACACAGTTGCAAAAGAACCTTTATCGTGCAGACCTTCACCAACGGTATTCCTTATTCAGACTTAAAAAAATTACATCAAAGAATTAATACATGCTGAATGGCAGAACTGTTGGAATAATGTGTCGTCAAATAAATTGCGAGAAGTAAAATCAAAAATTACCAAGTGGCCCCAACTCCCTTCTAGGAGAGAAGACGTAATACTCACTCGTCTACGAGTGGGTCATTGCAGACTTACCCATGTCCATCTCTTGCTGGGTGAAGATCCTCCACAGTGTGCTTATTGTAAAACACCTTACACAGTCGCACACATTTTGTCATCGTGTTGTTGTCTCAAATCAATGTATATAAAATTCTTTAAAAATTTATCACCGAATCTTGACACAATCATCGGTGAAACGTCACATCCTGGCTTGTTTCAGTTTCTTCGCTGTACAAGTTTTTATTATGAAATATGAATTTTTTTTTTTTTTTTTTTTTTTTTTTTTTTTTTTTTGTACGTTAATCTCTATTTCAATTTTTAATTTTCAATTTAACAATTTTTTGATTTTCAATTTTATTTTTTAATTTTCTTGTAATGTATTAATCTATCTTGTATATATTTGCAATTTATTATCTCCGTTTGTTTGATTTTTATGTGCTTTTAACGTTTTAATTTATAGTTTCGTCTATTTCATCCTCAAAATTCCTTTCTCTATTACTTTGTTCTTTATTTTCGTCTTAATTGGCGCAGTGTGTCCTTTCAGGAATTAGCGCCACTAAATTCTAACCAACCAACCAGCCTTCAGCAACGGTCATGAAACTCATATATGTGATAGGGAAAATCTCTATCACATATATAAGAGCAAGGTAAATTAGGTATAAAAGCTGTAAAGATCTTAAACCAAGATTTAGTCATGCTTTAACTAATAAAATAATTGTAAGTAATATTGTAGGTGGTTGTTTTTCATATGTATAGGTCATTTTCATCACTTTTAATAATAATGGTATCAAATAACTCAGTTGAGTATTCATTTCCTCAACGGAAATATATATCTCTTAAATAAGAAGGGCATATTCATTACATAAAATTACATTTGAGGGTATTTTCAAATATTTTGCAATTTTAAAAGTAGTTGTCCGGTATTTTAAAAATTTAATTAGGTGGAAAAAATGCGAGAATAAACATGATTTTCCGTATTGTTATAAATTTTGTTTAATTCAGTTTAACAAATGAAAAAAATTTCCCTTTCCTCCATTTATAATTTTATATTCAAGGGTATATCAAAATTTACTTAGGGTATTGTTAAGGGTAACTTTTTCTTCTCCTTTTTTTGTCACAATCACAAAAAAAAAAGCTCTTTTATGTTGTTTGTTTTCCATCAAAAAAGTACTATTTAATACTAAATAATTAAATACAACTCCACTCAAGATCAACTGATATTACCCAAGTAAGACACATTATAAACGTATTTCTAAGTTCAAAAACTTACAATATTTCTAATTGCGGATATTTATGATTCACAGTCAAGACATTTCTAGATGACATCTACTGCTACATTCTGAAGCGCTAGCATCTGCGCGAAATTTAAAATAATATTTTATCTTAGAAAAATGCTAAAAATTGTGTTTTGATGTGTTTAAAGTAGTAAAGAATTAAATATACCACCATTATGTTTTAAAGCTGTGAAAATATATATATATATTTAGTAATCCCCCATTTTCCTATAGAAACTGAAACTTCTCCAACGTAAAATCAGTCGCCAATGGAGAAAACATTCTATTTTTGATAATCTGTTGTTTATTTTATATTTTATATTCTTTTACTCTAATTGCTTTTTACTTAAATTAATATTTAAATTAAGATAATTAGTATTTAGGTTGCGTTGGTGCCAGTGTTTAAGAATATTCATTATTCTAGAAATTAATTTTAAATATGATTATGCAATAACTATATTTATAACTATTTTTATTTTTCCCCATAAGTCAAATTTTTTTTGACAATTACCTTATATTTTCGTTACTAATTTTATCTTGTAAAGTTTTGCAAGGAAAAAAAAATAGACAACTGATTTTGATAAATATTTTTCCTGGAATTATTTGGGTTAAAAGTATCTTGCAATTTTTTTACTAAGTTTAAGTGAAACATAGAAATTAAATCTCACTGATAGCTTAAAAAAGGGGCAAAAAGAAAACTGCGTATTAGTGTGGATGCTTGAAAAAGGGTGAATGACTGATGCACAAGAGGAACAAAGTAAAAAGCAGAAAAGTTATAGCAACACGTATTTATTTAATGCTCAACACTTAATACACAGAACTAAGAACTAACCGGCAAGCTGAGGTAATTTATACTTTACACCTTCGTAGAATATTCTGGAACACCGTCTCAACTAGCCGAAGAATATTCCAGTAACTTCTAGAATTAACTAAAGAGGAATTAGAAATAAATTAAATGAAAGTTGCTGCAGCGTTTGTACGCGTTGAAACGGAGACCTCAAAGTTAAAAGCTTGCCGCGATTGTGACCGTGCTATAAATTACTTCATGAGAAATGGCAATATTTATTTTCTAAGCCCCGGGTCTTAAATATGTCGTAATCTACCTCTGCTTCTATACTGATCTCTCTATATAAAAATGAATTTGTGTCTGCCTATATGCACTCAATAGACTCAAAAACCATGCATCCAATCGCTGTGAAAATTTGGGAAATGTTTAGCTATATCCCTGGGAAGGTTTTTGTAAATTTTTAACGTTCGAAATCCTTTCCTTCCCCCTTTTTCGAGCATTTCATGTCACTATTCCAAGCATTATTTTCCCCGGTTAAGCGCAAACGATTAATTTTTTAATTTATCGCATCATAACTAAGTGAAAGAAGCAATATTTCTAGCAATGTGACGTCATCCCAAGTAATTGTTTAAAACGCAGTTTTCCTCGGTTAAAAGCAGAAGATTAAAATTTTTAATTTATCCCATAATAAATAGGTTAAAATAATATTTTTCTATTATTATGACGTCATTCCTTTAAATATTTCATTTATTCATTTCTTATTTTATATTATTTAAACATCGTCTGCGTAGTATCCATTCGGCTTGACCTGAAAATTGAGATAGAAAGTGATTCACTTTCATTTCTATGTGACGCAAATTATAGCATTTTTTATGAGAACTAATTTTAAATTTAATTCTTGGTTAATTTTTAAGTTGCAATGAAATGTTTATCAACAATATTCTAACAACAAAAAGTACAAATTTCACTGACTCTCATGGGCAAATAAAAACCTATCATTTTATATAGTTATCTTTATATCCATATGGTTGTCGATATGAATGTGTGTTTCTGTTTCAAACAAAACCATGTGGTTTGTCTTAAATGTCCTTAATTTTAGACAACATTTATTTATACCACCAAAATTGCACTGTTGCTGTCAAAACCTCTGCTTCCTATTCTATCACGTAATATGGCAAGATCTGTTAACTTTGCTAATCAACGTACAGTAATAATACAGTAATGTAATTTAGGGTTAAACTTATATTTTACCATAAAAAAGTTTGAGCAAATTTAATATAAGACAAATTCGTTTATAAAAACTGAATAATGTTATAATACGCCTATGATAGAAATATATAAATATGCCAATGACTCGAACTGAACTGTGATGAATTTAGAGTTATTCAGGAAAAATAAACCTTTGTTTAAAAGTAATATATTAAGTTCACCGTAGCGAAGAACGGGCATACTTGCTAGTACTGTATAAAAGATACCGCGATTGTGTTTGCCATCAGATACTCATAGAGAAAGAAGTGGTCTGATCTCGCCAAATTATGCACGCAGATAGATATTCAACAGATCTTAATCACGTGGGAAACTCTTTTAAGGTTTCGATGTTCTATTTTTAGTAATGTGGGAAGCTTGCAGCAAACTACACAATCTTAAATTTACAGGTTGTGTTCCGAGAAAGATACGAGGAATATCTTTAAGAAATCCCAAAAATAGCCGGGATCGTAACTATATACACTGTGTGCTTGTCGTAGACGTTCTGCTGCTGAAACGGTACGGGAGAACCGCTCCAGAACCAAGTGAGTAAGTACAACGACAATGTGTAGTTTTTAAGGCAATTCTGAATGTGATTTTGTAGTGATCGCGTGACTGATCTGAAAGACTTCTCAAAGGTTAGTTTTTAATAGACGAGAATGCGGTTAAAACTGTTGTGCTGATGCAAACAGCTCACAAAGAACAAGCTCTCTGTAAAAAAGCATTTCAAAAAATGGTTTTCTCTGATTAAAGGGAAAATGACATCTGAAGATTAAGGCAAGATTAAAAGTCCCAGACCACCTAATTTTTGGGGTCCCAAAATTTTATACTTAATTTTTAAAACTTAAGTTGTTTAACTAACAAAATTTTAAAATCTCTCCGGTTAATTCTTCCATCTATATTACAGGAAACTTTACTAGGAGAAAATAATATAAAAGCAAATGGTAGTTTTTATTATAAAAGATCAAATATAAAGATGAAATATCAAAATCATACTTTTTTTGTACTTATAAACTTCCTCATAGTATCCTCTAAGGAAAGTTGTTATAATTTGTACAAATTGATGGAACATTATAATGAACTTGGTGTGGACTTGGTGGAACAGGTGTAGGCCTTAAAATAAACACCTAGCCGTACGCCCAACTTTATCTTGTTCACTCCCTTCAAATGCGAGAACAAAAAACAACATCGTAAAAATACATGCTCTCACCAGTAAAGATCGATAACCAACTAAAACCTTCAGAGCATAGAGCAGCAGGATTACGTGGGCCGAGCCCTTCAATCCTGAGAATTTTTTCAGTGAGTATGAATTAGCAATGAACGAGAAAATAAAACAACTAAACAGAAAGTAGTGGATAGATAATAAAGGTTTCATAAATTCAAAACACAAAAACTAGAGAAAAGAGAGTTTAGGGATAAAAAAAAATACGATATTTTTGCTGCTGAGACATCTGTTCACGTCAACGACTCGAAGAACAATGGGTAGTTTTGTCATTTTATCGGATCCAGGCTAACCAATCAGAATTGAGGATTCCGACCAATGGGAATTTAGCTAGTCGAGCGAAAAGGGTGTGAACTTTGATATGGCCATTTTATCACAGTTTTATGAGACCTCTTTGAATTAGCATCATCAGCGTGATTTTAATTGACCAGATTGTTATCAACCAGAACATCCTATGATTTGTATCAAGAAATGCTGGAGATATATGATCTTAACCCGTACACTACTCCATTTTAAATAAAATTCTCAACCTTTATGTTAATTTCAAATGCTTCCTGCTCATAACTAATGTTAATAGTTGGGTTAGGTTTATTTTAATTTGTGTACATATTTAAAGATGAAGAAAACCAGTAAAAGCTGAAAACAGGAATAAACTGCACATCATTACTTCAAATTTATTCACCATATCCAACCAAGGGTGCCTAGAAATGGATCGATTTAACCAAAGCGCAAAGAAATATCGCACAAAGTATGTTTCTTTCATTTCATTCGACGGGAGTGGCGAACCCACTCTTGAGAAAGTCTTCCCGCTTTGTTGTGTACCCAAGAATGTCTTCCGTGTCGTTGCGGTTTCCCCAAACAAACCACTTTCCGTACAAAAGCATCCGAACGGGGTCATTGTCAAGGCTCGGGCCTTTGTTCTGGCAAGCGGACTGGTGCTAGTCCGTTGGCCTGCCTACCTCGATGTAGGTCGGTGGCCATTGACATCGATCAGGGGGATGAGGGAATAAAAATGAACCAGATTTCTCTTCAAGGCCGAGATCCCCTTATCAGAGGGAACCTTCAATATGCTATCACGCTTTCTAATGTGTACGAAAGCCCCTTTGTCAATTCTGGCCATTCATGGTGACACTAGACTGTCAAAACTAATTTAATTTACTTGAAAATTTAAAACGTCAATATATATATATATATATATATATATATATATATATATATATATATATATATATATATATATATATATATATATATATATATATATATATATATATATATATATATCAAAATTATTACCCCTGAAATCAAACATCCTAAGCTCTCCCATTTCCTCTTCTAAATCTTAATACCTAATAAATTGTCAAATAAGTGTTCTTCGACTTAAATTCTTTTTTCACACATGTTAAAATTAATGCTGGAATAAATGCTAATTTTCAGTCCATTGGCGATATTTTTCGGCTGTCACAGAAAAATGGTATTGTTTCTGCAATAAATCAATTGCTGCCTGTGCGGTTTTCGAGCTAGCTTAAAATATCACTTTTCACTCTTGCCTCCCCTAAAGGGCTAAATCCTTTTTTTGTCTTATGGGAACAAAATCACGGGATTCCCTCTCTTTAGGTCCCACATCTATAACAAATGTGAATATCTTTAGAGCATTCTATGCAGTGCTGCTACACTGTAAAGAGGATCGGTATACCGATGCGTTTTGATCCTCGATAAATGTAAAGTTGCCCAATGTTGGATGTATTATGTCGGATGCACAATGCAGGAGCCCTTTTTGCGAAAATTACAGAGAAATATTTTCAAAAGATTTATTTTAGGTAAGGTTGACTTGTGACAAGGCCTTTAATTGGTGAAAAATGTTTGCTCTTACGCAAGAAATCCGAGTATACTTCAACGAGAAATAGAATCCTAAACTGAATCTGCTCTTTTATCAAAACGTACATGCTGACGTCTGACAAGGCCTTTAATCGGTTGAAAATTTTTAGCTGTTACGCGAGATATACGAGTATTCTTCAAAGAGGAAAAGAATCCTAAACTGAATTTTTGCCGAACGCTGGCCGATTGGTTAGGGCGCTGATCGTCGGTACCGGAGTTCGTGGGTTCGAATCCCACTATGGCATGGATGTTCGTAGCCGTTCGGAATCGGCTTTAAGCAGTAGGTCCCGGTCTCATTAGCCCTCGTGTGCAAAACAGTAGACCGTAGCGCTCCAAACCAAACCAAACCAAACCTAAACTGAATTTGCTGCTTTTTTCTAAGAAGTTTTTTTTTCTAAGAAGAAATTATTGGTATCTATAGTAGCCAACTTCATGAAACGTACAAGATTTTCTTTTGTGGTGTGTATGTGACTACTTTTCATAATGAAAATCGCCAATTTTCACGAATGACTTAAAACTGTCAGATCGGCTTCTATTTCTTTTCACTTAAAATATGCTTTCCCTCTGTTCCCCTCTGCGGAAGCCGGAAGCCCCAAAGCTATTCCTAACTTGTTTGTTTCGCTCAGTGTCCCCTCCCCCTTTGAAATAAAGCTGCCCCTAGTCTCTTCCTCTTTGCTTTCTCAAAAATGAAACCGTTTTCTTCGAAAAATGAAAGACATTGATGCAAACAGAAAGAGATACATCTGCTGCCAGCTATCCGCCAGTTTCCTCTCAGTACCGGAGAGCTCGTTAGGACATTGACTCTACCAAGAAACAGGCAGTTTCATGAACTGTGTTTTACCTTAGAAATGCAACGCCTACTGCAACAAGACACCTCCGATATGCGTCTGTTCAGAACATTAAAAAAATTCAAACGAACTTCTCATAAGGTTAATCACCTCCCATTAAACGATTTTCTGTTTATTTATAAAACTTGGACGCAAACGCAGATTATAATCTTCTCTCAGTCGAAAAACCACAAACCCGTTGAACAAGTAAAATTAGTGCCAATATGATAATGTAAACAATGACAATATACACAGACGTGGAAAGTTGGATTAGCTGAATTAGAAAAGCGAAAAATAGTTTTGGGTCTGAACCTGCCATATTGGTTTCCTATTACTCTTTGTTAAACTATGGGGCGGAAAATAAAATTCCATTTGACCGACTTGCATTTAAAGATGTCTAAAATAAAAATACCATCTGCTTGAGCAGCAAATTCTCTAAGATACTATCTTTCCCTGTTTTAAGAAAAATCGTGAAAAATGTTTTTAATTTTAAATTACCTGTGAGAAATTTTGGTATACTAGTTATCACTCTAAAGGAAGAGCATTTAACAGACATGAAAAAAGAAGACAGCATCTAGTGAATTGCTATCATGTGGTGTACATAATATAACCAGTGAAAATATCTTCACTGATTACACAGGAGATTTCCCCCTATTATATAATATGTCCGGGTTTGCTTGACAAGAGGAAATCCAAGTATAAAATGCAGTCATAAAGTCGTCAAGGAAAGCGAAATCCAACGCTATGGAACTTCACATTTATTGAAGAACAAAACACATCGGTCTTAATGATTGTCTGCCCAGCATAGAATGCTTCAAGATTATACGCATCATCATCCAAGTCAGCTCCACAGCTAGGGAATCCGGTAATTTTGTTCTCAGACTAAAGATGAATCAACCCTTTTTGGTAGGCAAGAATTAATCATTAAACAAAACTGAAAAATGGATTTATTAGCATTTATTCCACCATTAGTTTTGTGTGAAGGGTAAAAAGAA
Source organism: Pardosa pseudoannulata (assembly GCA_032207245.1). NCBI lineage: Eukaryota > Metazoa > Arthropoda > Arachnida > Araneae > Lycosidae > Pardosa > Pardosa pseudoannulata. The sequence continues at coordinate 6,754,709 of CM063507.1, read as the reverse complement.
TGTAAGTCTAACAACATTCCTATATCTGACATTTTATGGCTGGAAAATTAGATATTAAAAATGAGACGGTTAAAAAGGAGAATTTTAGATATCTATTTTAGGGGTAATAATCATACGGAATTGTAACCCATATGTTTTTTATGCTTCGAAATGTCATTTTATTGCAGTTATGTCGTAGAAGGCAACTCACTGGAGCCCTCAGACCGGGGTGATATTTATCAAAAACCTTTTAATTTTCCTCTTAATGTTGGAGAAATGACGGACACATCTGACAGCAGGCAAGAAACAACTGTGCATTGGATGATTTGCGAAAAATACCATTTCGAAAATTGGATAATCAGGAGCTTAAATTCCCATGAATTTAAGCAACAGTTTTTTTGCGGCTTGTTAAATAATTCGTATTGGCAAAAATACATACAACGGCATTAAGATAACAATGATATTCGGTTTTTCTTAGGAGAATTGACATCTGGTTTAAGAAAGTGAAAGAAATGGCGACACGTAGGACTTATTAATTTAGTTTTGCGAAGTGTGGAAGGAATGCTATCTCAATCAATCGCGTCCTTGATTTTAGTTTGGATATCTTGAACAGTAAAGATGCAACGTGAATACGTTGAATTACGAAAATACGAGATACATTGAATATGACAAAATACAACGTGAGGTGGAAGAACTTGATAGGAGCAGCTATTTTTGATATATTAAACACACACACACACACATATATACGGTAAAACCTCACTAAGTCATCACTCAATGGACAAAGCATTTTTGACGACTTGAGCGAAATACAAAAAAAAATGAGTGGAAAATTTAAAAAAAAAAGAGCTTTAATAGTCACCGCATTTTATTTTATTTTACTTTGATACATATGTGGTCATCTTCTTTGGTGACTTGTTTCGATGAAAGAATATTGTTGAATGTAATTCTGGAAATATGGAGTGGTTCGGAAAATTCTGTTTTCGAAACGTGTCAATTTTCATTTTTTTTCCCCTTGAAACGATTAACGAGGAAAATTTCCGTCTTCCTGAAATGTGAAAAATGTAATCAAACCACGGAATTGAGAAAGAAAAATATCCCTTACAGCATGACTTACTCGTTATGAAATGAATTCACACTTACGAGAGGCCAAAAAATTCGTCGACACTCGACAGATTCGCAGCGAGAAGTGCGCTTAGAATAAGAGAGAGTGAGAATCTAAATCCCCCCCCCCAATCGGTACGTTTAATTTGGTTTTGGTTTAGTTGGGAACCTTGCAGTCTATTATTTTGCTACATGAAGGCTTTTGAGACTGGGACCTACTGCTTAACATTCGAACTACCAATACCGTTATTTTGACGGTTTTCAAATTTCCTCCTTAAGAACTTGATATAATATTTATGTATTTTGCTACACGAGGGCTATTGAGTTTCAAATTTCTTCCTTAAGAACTTGATATAATATTTCTGTATTTTGCTACACGAGGGCTATTGAGACCGAGTCCTACTGCTTAACACTAGAATTACCAATACCTTATTTTGACGGTTTTCAAATTTCTTCCTTTAAGAACTTGATATAATATTTCTGTATTTTGCTACACGAGGGCCATTGAGACCGAGTCCTACTGCTTAACACTAGAATTACCAATACCTTATTTTGACGGTTTTCAAATTTCTTCCTTTAAGAACTTGATATAATATTTCTGTATTTTGCTACACGAGGGCCATTGAGACCGAGTCCTACTGCTTAACACTAGAATTACCAATACCTTATTTTGACGGTTTTCAAATTTCTTCCTTTAAGAACTTGATATAATATTTCTGTATTTTGCTACACGAGGGCCATTGAGACCGAGTCCTACTGCTTAACACTAGAATTACCAATACCTTATTTTGACGGTTTTCAAATTTCTTCATTAAAGACGATATAATTTATGTACTGTTCTAGAATTTTATGACACGACTTTTATTAAAATATAAGAATAGTTAAATATTCCTATTCAATTTTCACTCACCCATTTTAATATCCATAATCAGTATGACCTATACCTATTTATACCAAGACTCGTCAAAATGACGACTTTGACAATTTCAAAGTGTTCGACAGCCATTATAACGGGATCTATTTTGCTCCGATTACGGTTCAGTTTAGAACTCATCGGTCTAATTGGTAAATGTAATAAGGACGCAATTATTATCAGTTGGACTTCTAACGTGATGAAGGTGTGTGAAAAGTCCAATCTTGGAAAATAGTGTGAACATTATTTTTTTGCAAATTCTAGTCTATAGATACTGTTTTTGTTTGTTTTTTATTAATAATTAATGAACT
>CM063507.1:6694902-6744902 GCA_032207245.1 Pardosa pseudoannulata | reverse complement strand
GCTCTCTATCATTATATTCAGTAACAAATTAAATTCGTTCTAAACACCGTAACACAAAGTATCCCAATTAAGTGTGACCCAAAATGGATTAAGGTATTTAATCCGTTAATAGTAGATCTTGAATTCAGTTTGAGCAAATCAAATGTATAAAACTCCTGATGTTCGAACTGATCTCAGGTAGTAGAATATTGTTTCTATTCCGTCAAAATCAGAGTTGGTTTTCCTCTTGAGTCGACGTTTAATACGTAATCATTATTTTTAAAATATATGGCGATACTAGTACTTTGATGTATGTGTTATACCAAAACTGATTAATTTTCTTACAGTATTATCTACACCTACCACTGTATATAATAGTGGTCTAGACTGACAGACACACAAAAATATACAGCGAAAAGCAAAAGTTTAATGGTTTTTATGAACATATCGATATCTCTGGCGAGGTAGCCATGTCGTTGATAAAAATCAGCTAGGTACAGTACGTTGCTTGGTCAGTTATAATCCTTTACAATAAGCTGATATACTTGTACAACAGTGTTCTGATGACCTCTATAATTTCTTATAACTGCACAAAACGTGCAGTTAAAAAATATTTGTCTAAATCAGGAAAATCTTTAAAATTTCTTCTCCTGCAAGTAAAGATAGAGGCACCATACTGGTGGAAATGAAACCAGGTTCTTTTCTAATTTAAGCAAAAGAATTTTTTTTTCTAGATATTGTAACTTATTTTCTGGAATTGGTTTATGTAAAGTAGTAAATATATTTTCAAAAACATCTTTAAAATAATGGAGAGAAAATATTTGAAACACTACACCAAGAATGCTAAAATGTCAACGTAATATTGTAGGCATATCACTACATGTTCGGCCGAACGATGGCCGATTGGTTAGGGTGCTGGCCTTCGGTACCGGAGTTCGTGGGTTCGAATCCCACAGTAGCATGGATGTTCGTAGCCGTTCGGAATCGGCTTTAAGCTGTAGGTCCCGGTCTCATTAGCCCTCGTGTTGCAAAAAGTAGACCGTAGCACTCCAAACTAAACCAAACCACTACATGTTCGAGGTTTGCCACGTTGGCATGTTCTGCATTGGACAAAATAATTGAAAAAAAATTAGGTTCTTTCGTTCCAGATGTAAAAAATAGATGTACCTCAGGAATATGGGTCTGCCTTGTTGTGAATGAATGCCTATAAGATAACTGGTAAGCAACACTCAACTTTTAAGTCATCTGTAAGGGAAATAAAGAATTATAGGGTGACTTTTTTCTGTCACCATGAAAACTAATCTAGCATTTCTTTACTTTCACCTCTAAAATACCGGCTTCGTGTTCATCTGATTGATACAAACCGTAACTTTTTACTTCTATTCGTTGCTAAATTATTCTTTTTCAAAGTTTTCCCCGATTTTTGTGTCATTTGGTGAATTTCCCTTTTTCGTTGTGAACAAACAGTATGATAGTAAAACGGTCTGGTAATTCACAGTTTACCCTTTTCCCCTTTCTAATAAAACCAAAAATAAGTTTAAGAGACACCATCTGCATTTACATAGAGCAGTTTATGAAAAAAATTAGAAATTTCATCTAAAATAGTTTAGCCCAGAAAAAAACATTACGGTACCATCTGCATTACACGGAGCAGTTCATGAAAAAAAAATAGAAATTTCATCTAAAATAGTTTAGCGCGGAGAAATACATTACGGCTTCTTCTTTTAGCACCGCTTGCCCTGTTGTGTCTACAGGTCAATCACATCAGTGTGTGTCGGTTTTGACATAGAGAAAACCGCAACGTTCAAGGTAACGAAATAGGATCACAGCAAAAAAAATAAAAAAATAAAATAATTACCAAACTAAAAACTGCTTCTACTGACAGAAATAGAAACATCATATGGCAAGTTTGAGACGCTTTATTTCGTCGAGATGGATGAGTCAAATATGAATAACATTCCTTGTCATCATATGCTGTCAAATGTTACGCAATACTTCCTACCGGAATTCTGAACTTGAAGATAAATCTTGACTTGCTTTGAACCAACTTACAGACCATAAAACGATGAAAGACTTAACACTAGAACCGCAGGATGGGTCTTTTTGACCCCAAAACTGTTTTGAATCCAATTTTCTTAAAAATGTTAGTAACAAAATTTAAATAAATTTCTTGACTTCTAATTCTTTACCCATAAAATCTATGAAATATAAATTGAAGATTCTGTGCCAATGCAAAAAAGGGTTCACTACTAATCTTCCAAGTGTGGAAACCAATCTGTAGATATTTGTTCTTACTGTTTAATAACTGTACCGATATATAGAAAATGTATTATATATATTTATTGAAGTTGCCCAAATTGCTTCTGAACTATGTAAGAAACTATAGTGCTTGTAAAATCTATTGGCGCTTCAGGGTCACACTTTCTCGTTTCCCCTGTCATCGGTTACTATGGTAGCGACCAAGAAGGAGGTGCATTCACACTTATTTTCAGCACTTCAGTTGAGGATTTGATTCCGTTCAGACGACTTGCTTTTCTCTCTTCTCGTAGATAATTATTTTGCTCTTATCTGATATTACTGTCATTTTTTATCTTTTTATTCATTATTTTATTTAAATTTTGCTTTATATTTATATATTTTTACTTCGTAAAACATTTCCTGTAATGGCTAGTTTTGATCTTAGAAAACAGTCCAAAATACTGGTATTTAACGTATACAGCTACTTGAAAGGTCTTGTTGAATCCAATCCAGATGCTACAGTTTTGGAATTATTTTCTCAGACTCAACAAGCAACTGCTGATGCTTGTGGTATTTCCAAAAGAACAGTTCAAAGAATTTGTGCCGAAGCCTCCAGAACTGGGACAAATATTACTCCAATATTTGAATCACCGAAGAAAAAAAGATTTCACATAAAAGGCCTGTAACAGAATTAGATGATTTTGACAAAAGTGTTGTGCGGCGAACTGTTCAGGAATTTTATGATAGAAGAGAATATCCTACGTGTGGAAATTTAAAAAAACGATTGTCAGAAAAAATTGATTTTTCTGGATGCACGAAATCCTTATGGACAATTCTGAAACGACTTGGTTTCAGGTGTAAGAAATGTAATGATGGACGGAGATTTTTATTGGAAAGAAATGACATCTTGGCTTCCCGCATGACATTTTTGAGAAAAATGCATGCTATCCGAAAAGAGACTTTTCCCCGACCACTCATATATATTGACGAGACTTGGATTAACCAAAACCATTCCAAGAAATATATATGGCAAAATTCTACAGGCGGAGGAGGTTTGAAAGTACCTGTGGGAAAAAGTGCCAGGTTAATCGTTTGCCATGCTGGATCAAGTCAACACGGTAATTATAAAGTGGTAAAGTTTATAATAAGTGGACTCCGCTTAATGTGATCAGTTTGGGACACCGAGATTTTGATAACAATAAACGATTGGTAACAATAAACGATAGGCAAAATTAGATAAATTTACCCCCCCCCTCCTTTTAATTCACACGTACTAAATTTTAAAACAAAATGAAAAACACACACCTTATATTTATGTACTGTATATTATCCTTTAAAAGATAAGAATTGTACACATAATTAAAAAAATTGATCCATTGTTGACTGTCTACAATTTTTTCTAAGAAGCTCATTGATAAATTGTTCGTAATCATAATCAACCTCTCAAATCAATTTAAAATTTCGATTTTTTTGTTTTAACATTAAATCATTTCGATTTCTGGCTTCCATATCGACAAGCTGCATGTAAGAGAACAAGGCATAAAATGTGAATACGCTCCTTCTCAGTTCCGAATAGAATGTGTTGCCTTCTGCTGATCTGACGACCATTGACCACCAGCAGAGTGTGCGTAATTCTGAAAAATTCCAGGAACGTGTAAAGCGAACTCCTTTGTTCATAATCCATTTCCCTAGGATAAAGAAAAATTCTCGTAAATTCAAAAAACAGCGAAAAAAAGAATGGGTTCCTTCTGAATACATAATGTCGTCTGAATGTCGTCAAATAAATTGCGAGAAGGGAAATCAAAAATTACCAAGTGGCCCCAACTCCCTTCTAGGAGACAAGACGTAATACTCACTCGTCTACGAATGGGTCGTTGCAGACTCACCCATGTCCATCTCTTGCTGGATGAAGATCCTCCACAGTGTGCTTATTGTAAAACACCTTACACAGTCTCACACATTTTGTCATCGTGTTGTTGTCTCAAATCAATGTATATAAAATTCTTTAAAAATTTATCTCCGAATCTTGACACAATCATCGGTGGTGAAACGCCAGGCTTGTTTCCCTTTCTTCACTGTACGGGGTTTTATTATGAAATCTGAATTCTGTGATTTTTTCTACGTTAATCTTTATTTCAATTTTTAATTTTCAATTTAACAATTTTTTGATTTTCAAATTCTCTATTTTAATTTTGTTTTTTAATTTTCTTATAATGTATTAATCTATCTTGTATATATTTGCAATTTATTATCTCCGTTTATTTGATTTTTATGTGCTTATATCGTTTTAACTTATAGTTCCGTCTGTTTCATCCTCAAAATTCCTTTCTCCCGTGTTTATTTTCTGTTTTATCTATTACATTGTTTTTCATTTTCGTCTTGTTTGGCGCAGTTTGTCCTTTCAGGAATTAGCGCTACTAAATTCTAACCAACCAACCAATCAACCTTCTGAATACATTGTGAATATTCTTTTGGCAGTTAAAATGAGGTTAAAAAACTGATAACATTAACCGATGTAACGATCACATAAAACGATAATTTTAACATACAAATGAATAGAGAAAATCGGGACCAAGTGATTCACACATTAAGCGGAGTCCACTGTATTTCTATTTAAGTCGTCTCTATATTTTTCTAACTATGTAATAATATTGCTAACAATTTCATAAATTGTCATAAAAATTACATTAGTTGCATAATATTCAGCTATATCTATCGATATTTGTCAAAATCTCAACGGAAATGAATCGATTCTGCCCTTTCTCCTCAAGGAGTAACTGCGATAGGTTGAAAATGTTACGATTCTAAAAAAATTTCTACGTCAATGATTACAAGCAATGATATTTATAGCAATTGAATCATTAAAAGCATGTCATTTTAAACGTGGTTTCTCCGAACAATGTCAAAATTCTATCAAAGTTCAAAACTAATGATTGAATTAAAAAAAATTATCTTATGTAGAGATAAAAATATGCAGTAATCATGAACATGAAATGACATTTTATTCTCATATTTCTAGAACCCATATCATGGACACTTTGAAGTTCGCTGCTTAAAACAGTGGCCATCAAACTTCTGGATAACTATACCTTTTTTAAATCCAACTCTGAGCTACAAATAAAAAGACAGAAATAAGAAAAAATTTTCAAATATTACATTTGTTATATTGCTTATAAGCACACGTTTTTAATAAATAAAAATCGTGTTTAATAAAACTAAGTAGGAAAAGTATATTGAAGTGAAAATTAGGAAAAAAAATAAAGTGTCGTTAGCAATTAGTTAGAAATATAAGAATATTTTTTTCACCAGGCATATTAATTAAATATGCTGAATACCACACTAATTTCGCATTGCTTGTCCGTCTGCCTAACATGAATTTCTCATTAGGCGTTGAATATTTTGGAAAAGTATTCAAACAGACAAGTAGATTTGTATAAAAATTCATAATACAGTTTTTATTGCGGTCACTGGTGCCACTTCCCTTCCCCCACTCCCATTGCATTCAACGTGTTGATCAGAAAGGGTTAAGTACCGTATAAGACTTTCTTGTTCAAGGCGTTAATAGAAAATTGTTCGATTCTAGGCGAAGAGATTTGTATAGGGTTTTTGGCTTCTTCCATTTCTGGTGGTCGGTTTTGAGATCACTGCAGTTGTCGCATAAGCGCTCACAACAAGACCTGGGGATAATAAAGATATATTCCTCACGTGTTCCCGCGTTTGCTTTTAACTGTGTTTTACAAGCATCATCATTTATCATTCTACAATCGTTTTTTCTGATGCACTGCTTTTTGAATCAGTTGATTTTATCTTCAAATCTGTAATGCATTCTTGTATACTAATTTTAATAGAATACATATAGAAGAAACTGGGGCAAGAAGTCTATATTTTTGGCTGAAGGTCTTTCCGCTTTAAAGTGTAATACAATAACGAAAACAATCTATGATCCTGCCGATCCAGGCAATTAAATAGAAGTATTCTTAAGTCTTCTAATGAAAATGGGATTCCGATAGAACAAGGTCATTAAACTGCATCCGACAATGCAAAGATTGTTGTCGAAAAGATGAAAGAGCAAGGGTTGAAAAGATTTTGCGTTGAATTAACACGTGTTACAATGATACACAAGGAAATTCGATAAAAAATGGGAGAGGGATATTGGGTAAATGTGGCTATCAGCCAAAGGAATATATTAGAAGTCAAACAAGTTAGTATCGCTAATCATGAAATTACCACCTCAAACGAGAGTACCAAGCGAGTCCTTTGTCCCAGAATAATTTTCGTCTACCACACAACTGAAAACGCCTGAATCGAGATATCAGCACGAGAAAGACGTCGCTCTTGTTGACTATCAACAAATTTTTCAATGTAGGGAGAGTTGATCAATTTCTATACTTATTTGTTTTTTATAAATTTCATCCATGAAAAAATGCCACATATATATATACAGTTGAAGATTACTTTCATTTTTAGATCAACCTAAATTGGATATTTTCCTTTGAGGGTAAAGGGCTTGAAGAGAGCTATTTTTGAGTCATCACTATCCAAGTTCATTGGAGTAACTCCAGGATAGTCAACCTGAGCTTGACGCTGCGATCTACCGAAAATTATCCCACGAGCTACTAGTAACTAGAGATCAATGGTTTGGCGTTCTCTAAGTTAGAACAAGTTTTTCTCCTTTAGGGAAAACTCGAAAATTTGACACAGGGCTTCCCTGACCCTGCTGGAACGATCTCTGAATGAGATCCTCGGCATGAAAAAAACACCAAAAACACACACCCCAAAATAAGAAAAAAAAGTCGATCGTGAAACAAACCTTGAAAACAGAAAAAGACAACACCGTGTCAGACGTGCTCTGGACCATACGAAAACGCGAGCTGCATTACACGTACGCGCTCACGCGTCTTCAGATGGACTGCAAGGTGACTAAGAACAGTAATGGAGAGAAAAAAAAATTTATTTGTTTTTCGACGATCTAGTTAATGAGAAAAGCACAACATTCACACACTTTTTATCTATTCCTGGTCCATTTTCAGGGATGCTGATGCTTTTTTTCCCATTCTTTCTTTGGGCCCCCATTAGCATATCCAATCTAAGCAGGTATCTCGGTCATCTATTTAGCATGACGCTCTAATTGCCTAGAATTCCCTAACCTGATTTCATTTATGCTCTGTCGAAGTGTCCAAGCTCACACCATTCCGTGGCTTCTCTAGGGGGGCACCGCCTTTTGGCAGGAGATCTGCTCGAGGAAGAAAGTGGCCTCTTCCTCGTTTGCTGGCCGAGGAAGAAAACCCAAGCAGGCGGCCTTCCAAGAATCGTCGAGACACGGAAAAACGCAACCCGACAACTCCTTTCGTATTTGCTGGAAAAAATGAAAAGCGAAAAAATGCGCTTCCCTTTCGGTTCAGTTTCGAGGCATCGATGTTAGGTGACGACCCTAAAACCCAGTTCACAGAGTCTGAAATTGCTCTATCGCAGAAGGCGAAATACCAAAACAAAAATGTTGATATTTATATTCTGGATCGGCTTCGGGGGCTTGATCTTAAAATATATTTAACTATTCCTTGACCAAACACTAGGAATATGTAAAAGGAAAATAAACGTGAAATGGACCAACATAGAAGTAAAAAATAAACAAACTTTGGACTGATAATATTATTCATTGTTCTCAATAACGAACGTTGTTTCAGTGGAAAAATATATATGGGACGCGCATTTTACACACTATTAAAGAGGTTGGGGAAATATTTTACCCTTAGACACAACATTTAACTTAGGAGTTCGCATAGCCTGTAAAAGAGATTTTTGAAAAATTCTTTTATTTCTTATATAGTTTCATGAATTTATAGCCTTATATGTTAATAATTATAAACCATTAAGTCTTATTTATTATTTAATATAAAAAGTTGCAACACGAAATTTTTTTTCGCATTTATATGACCTGTGTAATCTTTTAATTTGTAGATAAATTTGTTGTCTGTCAAAAAAAACTTTAGCTTTTTCTTTCTATTTTATTATTTATCACACTACGTTAAACGGATCAGTGCCCAATGAGGAATTTGCACATGTGGGGGATTTTTAACAACTTAGTATTTTTCTGATAATTCCAGACTCTTAGATTCCAAAAATTTTTTCCGAAAATTTAAAACTGGGTCCATCATTTTAAAAAGTAATTTTAAAAAGCGAAAATCACGTGACGTCAAAACGCTCCGTGATTGGTTGTGACGTCAAAGTTCACGACATCCAATATTTTCTTATAGCTTGTAAACACGCACTATTTTCCGATTTTGTTTTAGCAACTTCTTGAAATTTTCTAGCTATCAAAATTTATTTTTGCTTTAAACTGAAAATTATTTTGTCGATCTCGATAGCTTAATTATCTCAATTTGTTATACATGTCTCTTCCACCTGGATTTACCAAAGGACAATCGGACAACCTCCCGAAAATTGACAGCATGTCAATGTTTTTATTCTTGGGGGGAAAAAACCCGGATTTTATGGGAGCAGATATACGAGGAATTAAAGCCCAAAGGTATGTAAAATCATTTATATATTTATCCAATTTTACTTAACATGTATTAGTAGTTTATTCATGTTAACCCATATTACACCACACCAACTAAATATTTCCGTAAGTTATTAAAACTTTATCCATATCATTAATATGGTGTAACTAAGTATGTAAAACCAAAATTTTGAAAAAATATTTTTTATTTTTTAAGTAATTGGCTGTCTTATAAATAGGACAACGGTCCATTACACTACTAAAACTTAACAAATATCACTTACATTGCATTAGGATGATTCATAGGTGAAATTTGGGGAAACAGTCGAAACAGAGTCCAACATTACATTTTAAGGATACTGTTGTAGGTTTTCTCTTGCAGTTATTGAACTGCCAGTAAGAGAGTAAGTTTATCTTGCAAAAAATATCCAGTGTTCTGAATAGAATAGACATCTATTTATTTCTTGTTGCGTCCAGGTGTGCGAACAGGTGTTTGATCTGGTGTTCATTGAAAGATAAGAAAAGAATGTGCGCTATCAATATCGAATGCAATATCGAATTCATAGAAAAATAATCGGGATTGGACCGTCGTCTTAATTTTAGGGCACCTTTTTTACACTTACAAAATACACGTGTAAAATATATTTTTCAACAAAAACTTTCAGGTACATTATTAGCTCTGTTTTTAAACTAAAAGTAACCTCCACAATGTTTAAAAAATAATAATAATAAATATAAAATTAAAGATTAAAAAAAAGGACAATTTTTAAGAGGTTGCCGAAAATGAATTTTACTAAACAATATAATTTGATTTCTCTGTTTTTTTTTTGTTTTTTTTTTTTAACTATGCTAAAGTGTGTCTATTTTAAAGGCGTTAAAATAAAATATACTCAGAAAATATTTATAACTTTATTATTAAATTAAATTTTTTTTTTTTTTTTTTTTTTTTGCTGTCCTGTTTATAGGACAGCCGTCCAATATGGTTTAATCACAGCTCTTCTCTTTGTAGACACAGACAAGTGAAATAAATATACAGATATCATATACACACACATTTGTAGTAGCGTCGCTTTTTATAAATTGAGATGGATGTAATATTAAAATAAAAATTAGAGGAGGTATTTATACTTAATTTTATTGGAAGTTATTTTGACCTGGTTAAAGCAAAAACTCTCTGAAAATTATTTTAATATTGAAGTTTGAAATGTATTAAAATTCATACTCGGATTAAAACATCAAAATTATGTATTAAAACCACTATTATGGTTTTAAAGTTTATTAACTTTCCTAGATGTTTACTTTTTTTGTGTGTAAAATACCAATTATTTCATATTTACATTCAACATATATTCATATCATGAATTATTTTACTCAAAACAAACATGGCTATCTTATATTTAAGTTTCTTTATTAAATAACTAGAATATAGCCCGCATATGACGGAATCATTAAAATTTTTAATTTTTCAGAATTGTAAAGAACCTTTTGAGGCAGGTACAAAAATGGTTTGTGTTTTTGGCTGAGAATTACCTTTCAAATAAAATAATCGATTAAAATTATCACATATGTACTTAATCTATTATTTAAGTCAAATAAAAAAGAAAATTATTTATGTAATATCTATGTTTAGTGATAAAACGTATGGAAATATTGCAGAAAATATTTAAATAATTTAAAATAAGAAATGATTAAATGAGATGGTTAAAGGAATGAAGTCATAATGTTAGAAAAAAATTTTTTATTTTTACCTCTTTATTATGTGACAAATTGATAAATTTAATCGCTTGTTCTTAAAATGTTGCTTGACATAATGGCATTAAACGCTCGAAAAGGAAACGGGGTGGATTTCGAACGTTTTAAAGAGGACAGTACTTTTCGCTGTGATACGAAGCTTATTCATACCAATTTACTTCAGAATCGGATCTATAGTTTAGGAAAAATTAAACTTTACTCGCTTTAAATTCTGCAAACCCTAACTCATCAAAATTATATTAGTACATTACGAGAATAAAGTTGAAGGATACAAAACATGAAATGTTTATGTGACCAGGGACATCCGTAAAGCAATATGTGAATTTAATAAAATAAAACTTACAAAAAGTTGAAAAAAGTGTAAAAATGTATTTTAAAAATAATAAAACAACTTTCGGAATAAGAATTTAAAAGAAAAAGCAGAAAAGATTAAATTTATTAGACATAAAAAAATTAGCTGCGTCGGAGACAGAACCGTCAAGTACGACGATCAAGTAGGCGGACATTCTACCAAACGTACAACACCTGCAGGCTGTGAATTAACTAATTAGAGTATATGAAGGTTTAAGTAGAAACAGTCCAGAAATTTAAATATTACTCTCTGCTTTTGCCATCCTACCAAGAATGAATTTCGTATAGAATAAGAGGAAGGATAAGACTTGAAATAATAGCATTAAACGCTCAAAAAGGGGGGGGATGGGGGGGATTTTGTACTCGCTTTTAATTTTGCTAACCATAATGCACGAAAAATCCAATATGGATGCCTGTATCCATTCCAGGTACAACCGCTTCAGAAATTTGTGGACAGACAACTTAGGCTATTATTATATATGGAATAATTCTCAGCATATTAAACTAAATCACATTCAAATATTTGTCGTGGAGAGCAAACTGTGGACAATGTTCTAGATCAGTGTGGCCAAATGTACGAAGACTGGGCAAACGTAACGTTTTTAAATTTTACTTTTGACCACCATTAGTATCGTGGACAGAAAATGGACCTTTATTTCAAATATTACGATTGTTTATTCAGTAAAAACAAGCATTTCTACCAAACATGGTATCAATTTCAAGTGATTTGGTACTTTTAGTTGCTACGAAAGTCCGCACATACATCTCTATTTTCAATCTTCTACAACTATAAAAATAACATCCTTAGAAAATTAAAAAGTTTACTTTATGGTAAACTATTCTTTTTCTTTGAATACATTTTATCCAAAATTTTCTAATTTGAACAGAAAAATGAAAAAAATTTTAAATGCCAACCATTGTCTTTTATAGATTTTTGCAGAAACATTTTTGCAACGCGCTTTTTTTTTTTTTTTTTGCAGAATTATTATAAAAAATATACACCATTTTGAGGTTTGAAATATAGTAATAAAAGGTTTCTTTAAAATGACAGCTATTATTTTATTCCATTTTTATGAAATTGAATAACATCTTAATTTATCAGAAAAAGTTTTTTAAAATAAAAAAAAAATTCTACCAAAAACACAAAAGTTTTCACTTCATGACAAGTCACTTTAATGAGAATAAATTACCGGTAATTTTTTTCATTTTTATTCATATTTCATCTTATTCATATAAACGTCAAAATTCTAATAACATCACTGAGATTTCATAAAACTTCAAATCGAAACTGACTGCAAAATATAATCAATTTTTGCATCAAAATTATTGATTCACGTGCCTTCTATAATTCATCGTATGTTTAAATTTTTTCACGGAAACTTGGTCGTATAAGCATCAAAACACAATAACATAACTGACAGTTCTTAAAACTTAGAATCGAAACTGATCGTTAGAAAGAATCTTCTACATTTGCATATAAAATATTGGTTCACTTATCTAGAATCGTTATTCACCGAAAATTCATCGCTATTGCATATCTCAAGAAAATATTTATAATACCTTGAAAATACATAACCTTCCCCTCCCCCGAGTTATTTATTAGATAATTATATGCTTTAGATATTTATATGTTTTTCGATATTTATATGCTTTATAAAATATTTATTGTACTTGAACTCTGTGATAATACTCGAAAATGAGCAGTTTTAAAAGTTAAATAGGTTAATCAACAATCCTTTTAAAGGTATGGATGTATTTTTATAAACTTTAATTGTTCTAAATTATTTATATTTATTATAACAAAAACAAGCATTTACTTACCGAAAATTGGTCTTCCCAAACCCATAGAGATGATTTATATGATAATTTGGGATTTAATTTGTCATCCCTTTTCATCTCAATTCTCTAGATTTTACATGTATGTGGTTCTTTGGGAACGCTGAAAAATATCTTCTCATTGCAATTAGTTGTTGTATTTTTACTGAGTGGCACAATATAATATTTATACTATGATTTTTTAATGCAAGACATAATAAAAAATTTCTATCATATGCTATACTTTACACAGAAACAAATTTAAAAGGTGCCTTTTAATATGTAAACAACATAGGCTGTCGGTGTTTTCGTGAACGATGACGTCACAAACTCGGCGGAGAAAAAGTATCGTTTTTGAGAGACGTTAAAGAGTCAGCTATAAAAACCATTAGAAATTCCTAATTAGACCCCCAAATGAAAAAAAAAGATAGGTACTGTCCTGCTTACTTTTTTGTCTTCTATTGTTTAAAATTAAAATTAAAAAACGTGAAAATTCCTCATTGTGCGGAGTGATCAGTCTGCGTCCCGGTACTTAGCATAAGACTTTGGCAACTATATTAACAGATCGATTTAAATAAATAAAATGAATTTTTTAAAAATTTAGTTTATTAGAAATTTTTCTTCCTATCTTACAAACCGCATAAAATGTGCCGGAAACTTAAATGTTAATAGATAAGCTGTATTGAATTAGTGTCATTCAGCTATTGATCCTATCTCAATGTCGCCCTAATCTAGTTCGGGCAGATGAAGTGCACAAAATTGGTGATGCCCGAACTGACTTCTTTCATGTGGAAATTGTTTCTATTTCGTGGAGGACAAAGTTAATTTTCCTTTCGAATTGACATTTAATGCGTAATCACTGTTTTTAAAATATATGGTGGTACATGTTCTGTATATGTTATACAAGAATAAAATTGATTACATTTTTACACTGTTATCTACATCTTCCAATGTAGGTAATAGTGAGCTATGCTGACATGTGCATCACAGAAAACACGAAAAAAGAACAATAGTTTGATGGTGTTAATGAACATCTTGGTATGTTGGTGATAAAACCTCAGCTAGTTACGTTGCACTGCCTGGTCAGCAGCAGTTATATTTTCTAACAATTAGCTGATATACTTATAGAATAGTGTTGTTAGATAAACTGGGGCTTTGTGTGTATTTAACCAGGGGTTAAATACACAAATTGTTATATATATATATATATATATATATATATATATATTATATATATATATATATATATATATATATATATATATCCAGTTTTTGACATTTTAAAAATTACTTAAATTTGCTTGTTCAAGGAGCGTGCTTATTTATTCTATTTTTGTGTGTACATATTGGGTTTTACTAAAATTTTCTCTTACTTTTTTTGCTTGGATTTAAGTAAGTTGAATAAAAAAACTGGTGTTTTATTCTGTGGAATTGCTGTATAGCTAACGTGACCAGACGTCCCGTTTTGAACGGGACTGTCCCTTTTTTGAATTACGAGTCCCGGTGTCCCCGAAATGGACTGTGTGACACAAAATTGTCCCGTTTTCAGAAGCAACGCGAAAAATCTCTGGATGTATTACTTGAAAAGCAATATATTGACTGTAATAAAGATACTGAAGTTTTAAACGAATTTTCATTAATTTCGAATATGTGCTATATACGAGATGTACTCACGGAATGTCGAAAAAAAATTCTGTTCCAAAATATCCTCCAGGAATTGCCTTTTCGAGAAAAACATGAAATTTAACACAATAAATGACCAAAGCAGTTCGAACTTTCAGCTGTGGTAAAAAATTATAAATTTGAAGTTTCTGATGGCCATCAGCATGGAAGTGAAGAAGAGTTGCTTAAAGAGGAAATTACAGCTATACACAGAGAGCTTGGAGATAGAACTCAAGCAGTGATCATGATAGTGGTAAGAAGAGGTGTAAGAATGGAAAGAAATTCACCAAAAGCGAATCAAAACATTTCGAGTTTGCTACTTAGTCCGCGCGAAAACGGCCTCGAATACAAAGAGTTAAAAGCAGGGCTACGAATCGTTAATTTCTTTCGTTCTGGTTCAACTAAAAAGATGTATATAGGTTCAGTTCCGGTTTTCGTTCCACCAAAAATAACAATTTTCGGTTCAGTCCCGAATGAATAACTTTGTTTTATGTATATTCTTATTTGTACTAAAAACTTAATTCTGTCGCAAACAAAAAAAGTAATTCTATCAAAATTTAGAAGATTTTATTCTTTTTTAAATTGGTACACTAGGTGAATGATAGTGTAAATGACAGTGGTAGTACCCTCGAAAATTAAAAATAATTACAAAAAATAATTATAGTGATTTGGCAATAAAAAAAAGTTCAAATATTTAACAAATAATATAATATCTAAAAAAATATTTATGGATAATTAATAAATATCATTTTTATTTATCAGCATTATTTATTGCGTCTCATCTTAGATTAATAATGTTAAGTGATACATAATGGATTAAAAGCTATTCTTTACATTTATTCATCATGCCATGTGTATGTCAATGGATAAATAATGCGAATACACGCGTATGAAATATTTTCGGAAATGCAAACATTCATATTTGGGCACTATAGTACAACCAACAAAACATTTCTGAACAAAAACTATGCAAGCATTAAATTTTAGAACCGTAAAAGATATTTATAGAGTTTTATAACAACTTACCGGATAAATTTTAGTAGGTAATATTTAACTTAGTATTTTCTTCAATAAATGATTTCCTTGTATAGCATAATGATGTAATACAAGTATATTAAAGATAGATGACATCTATACGAGGATACACTATTATAATATTATAAAGTGGTAACTAATGATAACCACACAAATTAGTCTTGAGAACGGTGTAACTAAAGTAATTTATTTGTCCCTGAAAATTATTAAAAAAAATACATAACAGAATTAAATGAATCTTTTTTATTGAATTCACAGCTTCGGGGGTCACCAGAAGTGTCAAACGTGGAAGAAAACGCGTTTTCTAGAATGTTCGTTTCACTGACCCTTAATGACGCAGTGATATCCAAGTAGGGAAGGACGTGCTAATTGCTTTAGGCAGCGTTACGCAAACTACTGCCCAGGGATATTCTGTTAATAGCTTTTCTCAGAACACTTATAACTCTTTCCTTGTGTCATTCCGTGAGAGAATGCACTATGCAAATGCTCATCTTCTCAGAAAATACAAACAGCGCATATTCATCGCCGTGGAATGGAAAGGCTTTGCAGAGCTTTCTGAAGTAGGGTAATTCAGGCATTCGTTTGGGGTAGTGTTAAAAAAGAGTTTCGGGAAACTGACCTATGTCTCTCTTTTTGAGAAATCGCGGTAATTGTCCCACTCGCCATTTTTCAGAACAAACTAAGAATGGGATAGATCGAGTGATCCGACAGCAAACATTAAAAGGACAGTGAACGTTTTAGAAAATTATAATTCTAATACCTATGAAATTTTGTACAATTTTGTAAATTTTAGCATTAGTCATATAAGTAGGAAAATAGAATGACAATTATAAAAGTCGACTTAAGGTGAATCTGTATCTGCCATAATGGATCCTCTAGCTCAATGTTAAACTATAGGAAAATTAAATTCCCTCTGATTGGCAGCCGGACAATGGTTGAATGGTAGACCGCTGCTCTTCGGTACTGGAATTTGCAGGTTCGAATCCTGCATATGGTATGAATGCTCGTAGCCGTTCGGAATCGGCTTTAACCATTTCATTTGAGTCCCAGAGGGTTTTAAAAAAAGTGTCGAAGGATCCCGAACAGCATAATCGAACTTTTTCTACATGGGCAAGAAAAGACCCAAGCAGTGCGATAGCGCTACTTCTCTATTATTGTAATGTGTACTATTTACATTAAAAACGAAACTGTGTGATGTGCTTGAATAAGTAAATCTGAGCGCGTGACTTCGGCAGTCGATGGCGCGCTAGCAGTGGTCCACAAGGCTCAAAATATACTGGGTTTTCTCGACATAAAAATTGAACAGCGTGATCATGCTGTTTGGGATTCAAACGGTTAAACAGTGGGTCCCGATATAATTAGCCCTCACGTAGCAAAACAGTAGACCGTAGCTCTCCAAACAAACACAACCCTCTGGTCAGCTGAAATTTTAAGAATTATTTTTTAAAAATTATATTTCGTGATAGAACAGCATATTCTCTAGAACGTTATTTTTCTTTTTTGGAACACATGCTTATGAAATATTCTTATTTGCGTTTGAAAAAATAATATAAAAAGAAACTACAATAATTCACAAATAATTCAAAACTTCTTTTTCTAAATGTTTTTAGAAAAAGAGAAACTTCTTGAGATTTTATATCTTTATTTTAGGTGCCAACATAAGTAATAAAGATTAGCTAAAATTTGAGTGGATAATTACTGCAAAAGGTAAGTACTTATGTTTCATTTATTTACGTTTAAATTTATATCTACATCTGACTATTTTTATGGTTAAAGATAAAAGACAATACATTGAAAATATTAATTCAGGTACATCCGTACGGTCAATCGTTAGATCTATGTCGCTTTTTTGTGGCAATTTTCTCACTCACCATTTTTCTGAGCAAGTTAAGAATGGCATAGATCGAGCCATACGACTGAAGAAATTAAAAGGTAGAGGGTGTTGTTGTTTCTGATGCCACTTGGTCAAACCAAGCATGATTGAGCCATGCGCCACTCTTATTAAGACAAAGGGGTTGTAATGTATCTGGTCCCTGTTTCAGGAGACACAAGGAAGAATCCTCCGATGTATCTGGATTAATATATTTATTTACACTTCTGCTATATACATCATTTCACAACTAATAAAAAAAAAACCATCTGATCACAGATAAGTGATTAATACACGTAGGCCTGAGTAGAGACGGGTACCTACACTAAATTCAGTCTATGCCGAAATATGGGTGCGTAGATGGAAGACACAATTCGTAGCTTTCTCAATAATTCACTGAAACACACGTAGAAGATCTAGCACAGTTCGCTCTGAAAAACAGCAACAATCCTGAAGAGGATTATATTAGAATACGTAAAACCAAGCACAGGGTATCACTTCAATCTCACAAGAGATTTATCCCAAGACGGGATTTCGCTAATGAAAACTCTCCGATGGAGAGACTGGTCGAGGCGACCTCCGAGTTAGCCGATGCGGGCTACTCCTTAAAGAAAAGATCCCAAGGTGGGATTATAGCAAAAAAAAAAACTCTCCGGTAGAGAGACTGGTCAAGGCGACCTCTGAATTAGCTGGTTGCTAGCTAACTAACTTCTTTCCAAAAAAAATATCTTCCTCGTCTCCTTCTAGGGGATTGGCCTCCAAGAGACGGGCCTCACCCACAATTTTATTATTGGGTCACCTAGCGATGATCTCATCTTCGACCAACTGCATTGGTCCGGGTCAAACCATTATCGGCGGCAAAGCTAGGGTCGCTTTAGCGGCTATATCTGAGAAGCGGCAAATCCTTTGTCGTACCCGCGATCATTTTTTCAGCTATCAGTGATGGCGCCGTGTCGTCTGGCATATTGTTCCTTTACTATAGTGCACGGCAGTGTAGACTTCATGGTGCCGTAGAAAACAATCTTTTTGTATCCACACAAGTCCACCTTTCAAAGGAAAGTTCTTTGACGATTACACCTCTATATCACGCCGTTACAGGGTGAACTTTACATTTCGTATTAATGAGCACCGCTAGGGTGAAGTTCGACTTATACTTAAGTGGGTACTTGTAATTTAAAAGCAGGGACCAAGCAGAAGACCTATAGGCTTGGCCTGCCACGCACAGAGGTATTTGATTGAGAACTTGGAGGACATTGTGACCATTCGGACCTATTTTAAGTGCCTCAGTCACCTTTAACGAAAAGGACGGATCTTAGGCCGGCTCGGGCTCCGCAACCCTCAAGTAGGCGTTACAAATCGTTTTAGGAAATTATTAATCTAACATCTAGGAAATACACATATAGGTGTATGTATCTATATAGGGGGTGAACCAAGCACATCGGGATCCCTACTTTTCAAGACCCACAAAATCCGAATTTTACTTATTTTTTAAATCTATTAATTCCAATAACACAATATTGCAATAATTATATCAATTGTGAGAAAACTTGCTTCTTATAGCATTCTCCACTACCAAGCTGAAGATATTTTTCGGCCATTTTGTAATGGAAACATCATATAGGCCTCCAACATGACTCCCTAGGACAACTCAACAGACAAACAAATTGGGTCCTCGTTATTTGGAAGAAAGAACTAAGCTGAAGACTCCTTAAGCTTGATCTGTCCTCTCCAGAAAAATGGTTTG
The DNA here is from genome assembly GCA_032207245.1 of Pardosa pseudoannulata. Classification (NCBI taxonomy): domain Eukaryota; kingdom Metazoa; phylum Arthropoda; class Arachnida; order Araneae; family Lycosidae; genus Pardosa; species Pardosa pseudoannulata. Next base: position 6,725,957 of record CM063507.1, on the reverse strand, counting down.
GGAATTTGGAAGTTATTGCGCCCATGAACCTATTTACGTGCCTCAGCCCCCATTAATGTTCACAGAGAATATTTCCCTACTCGAACTCGCAACATTTCGGTTAAGAGATCCATGCCTTTGCTGACTGAGCTATCACGGTTCTCTATGTAATTAGTGACGTAATCAATGATTTATAAATTACCTTTTATGGCAGAACGTTGATTCTTCAGCTTTTAACCACTTGCGCTACGATTTAACTGCCGGTGGCCGCGCCGCGCTCCGCGACATAACTTTAAAAAATACTTCAAAAAATACTGTAGAACTGTAGCTGGAAGAATGAACGGCTGAACTCTTACGATTAGCCGAGGTACCACGCACAAGTCGCATTTGTTTCTGCGCGAAATGACTATCGACGTGGTATACACGTCGCTTTCGGTTCTGTAACAAAAGCATCTCGACGTGCCTGGCACGTCTTTGTAGCGCAAGTGGTTAAGGCCAGAACGTTCAAACCTTCATCTTCATTTATAGTCAGGCACCGAAAGTAATGCTAAATTGGTCAACCTCCTGTGACAAGTGTTAATGCGAAGAAATGGTTTTACTCTTTTCGTGGTTACGACTTTCAACATTTACAGTGAGAATTACTAATTTTAATAAGTTTAAAAATTCTTGTAATGCATACATTAAAAATATTTCAGAAAGGGTCCAGATCCCTCGGACTCTGCATTAAATCTGTCTTTCTTACAAATGGAAAATAAAATTGTGACATCGGAAAAACTTTCAGCAATAACATTTTAATTTATGCAAAGGCAAGATTCCCGCATTCTGAATTATTTACTTTTATTTACTACTTTTGAGTATTGAGTCGCAGTTTTTTGGTCTGTTTTTAAAAACTTTTCAACTTGCTACTCCATGACGATTGTTTACGGTTCATTTGAGGATGAGAAATATTCATCCAACGAAATCCACTTTGGGGCTCGCGTGCGATCGCGTAAGTGCACTTCCCGTCTGGCGCGAGACGATAACCGAGGGAGGCAGTGGAGCTTCCCATCCCCCGCAAACATCTGGTGCAGTGGATTAATGACGTTTGCTGTTGCGTGGAGAAGAGCAGGAGGAATTCGATCATCCGGTAAATTCTGAGCAGAAGGATAGGAATCCAAAGAACGGAGAAGCCAATTTCGCGATATACTCCAAAGTGTCCAGTCACCTTGAGAATACGCTCTATTTACGACGAACGTGGAAGACGTACAGAGACGATCGGTGAAAGCTAATGCCATCTCGAGTGGGATTGACGCAGTACTGTACAACTGAAAATTGATTCTCTCTCTATCTCCCAAAACTGATTGTGGAGTAAATGCTAGTTTTCTGTCCACTAGCCAGATTTTCCAGCTGTCATAGGAAAAATAGTTCACTCCTTCCAAAGTCTAAATTGCTACATAATGCTACCTAAGTTGCTGTCTGATGGAAAAAAACTCCGCTTGATCACTCGAAAGTTTCTAATAGTAGTGTGTTTTCGTCTTCATTCGATGCTGATCTTTCGTCTGGCAGAGATATTACTTTTAGTCTCAAATAAAGTTCCACCACAGACTTCGCTGTTGGTTTAATGAAGAGCCTGTAATCTCCGTAAGTCTGCCCGTTTCCCAGTAACTCCGAGCAAATAAAAATAATAGGGGCTAAATTCAAATGTAATTTGGCGAGTAAAATTCGCCACATTGCATATATAAGCCCTAATACTTTTTTAGAGTCCCTCTTGTGGTAGAAGCCCGAATGTTTTAATTTCTAGGACTTGCTCGGCAACGCCATTACTCCGTTCATGCAATCATAAAGAGTTGCATCCAATCTACAATGCGGTGCCAGAGTTCGTGGGTTCTAATCCCACTGTGGCATGAATGTTCGCAGCAGTTCGGAATTGGCTTTAAGCTGTAGGTCCCGGTCTCTTTAGCCCTCGTGTTGCAAAAAGTAGACCGTAGCAGTCCAAGCCAAGCCAAGCCAATCTACAATGAATAACGGGCAAAAACTTCGGGAAAGTTAACTTTATAACAATCTATGCCGAACGTGGTGGGCAGATAGAGACGATCTATTAGAGCTAATGCCATCTCGAATTGGATTCACGCCGTCCTGTAGAACAGAAAATTGACTGTCTCTTGCTTTCCTTCCCTTTTTCTGTATACATATATGTAAGCACTAAAACCTTTTTTAGTGTCACACATGTAGTGTAACTCTGACTAGTTTAATTTCTAGGGATTGTCTGGAAACGACTATACTGAGCAAGAAAAGCTTAAGCAGCTAGCAATAATGATTTTGCAGTCGCGTCAAGTCACAAAAAGAAATAAGCTTGGAACTTAAATTTTTATTTGAGAGCTAAGCAAAAGAACTTTCAGTCAAAGGCAGAGAAGGGAATGATACATGAAAATATAGACTCCACAGCGAGTAAAGCGCGGAAAAATCTTAACAGTCAACTGACAATTTAGTCAGAGAATTTAACAGTAAAAAGGAATTTAGATCAGGAGAAAAACTGAGCCCTGTCACGCTGGAAAATACGATGAGTGGATAGAAAATTTGCATTTATTTCAAAGATAGCTTTGGGAAAGGGGTTGGAAAATTTCAAGTCGTGGATTCTTCTTTTAATAAGGTATTTTATGACTAAGAAAATAGATTTGAAAGAATTGAGAAGAGAGAAATGAGAGTTTTTAAAAGATAATTTAGGTATAATAATTTTGATATATTACAGATATATATATATATATATATATATATATATATATATATATATATATATATATATATAGCCAGATAAATGGATAATTTAGATTGAATTAACACCATGGGTTACATGATACGCTGAGTCATAAACATTCGTTTGAAAGGACGCATTTTCTTTTTCATAATGGGAAAAATACAGAACACGCCGGAACCAAAAGCCTTGGCAGTCGTTTGACCGTTTAACCAAAAGAACGTGTTATAGTTATTCATGAAAAAGAAACCAAATGATGTCAATTTTAGGGTGGTTATGCGAATAAAAGCTTCTTAAATGAGTGGCATTGCAACAGAATACCGTCACAATGACGAGACATCGATGTATTTTAATTTTTGAATTGACGCTGTTTATATAATAGATTTATTAAATGATTTTGTGTATGTGACTGACTTCTTAATTGATGTTGTTTATATAAGTGATCTGTTTAAATACTGTTTATATAACTCTTATATAAGAGGAAATCTTTGAGCTCTGTTTTGTGAATCTACTCGTGTAGTAAACGTTGCATGTTTCACCCTCAGGAAAGAACTTCATTTCCAGAGTCGCTTTCCCGCTATTTGTAAGTTTAAAGTTTAACAGTTCCAGTCTCTCCATGCATGTTTACATCCTTTTTACTTCCTTTACATTGTACAAGGAAGTATTGTAATTGAGATAAATTTTAGTGTTCCGATTTCTAGGGAAATGCTTATTTTGACTATGCGTGAATCAATTTCGACAAGTTTCAGTGTTGCGTCTGCATGTACGCAAAAAAAATCTTTAATTATTCATTTTGAATATTCCTTAATTAGTTTTAATTAAATTCCTCTTGAAGTCCATGCATTTTGGATAATTCAAAAGCGTTTGGCAGTAGAAGTTCGAAACTTTATAACAATCCTAAATACAAGATTTAGTCATGCACCTCCCATTTTGAGAGCAGTATGCACAGGATATAATGGAAATTTTTGACATAATTTATATTACCGTTGTGAGACATAACTCAAAAACGGACGACATTTAGAGAGCGAGATTTGCATGAATGAATGTTCCTAATAGGTTTAAAGTATTATGACTGTACCCTCTACCTTTTAATTTCTTCAGTCGTATCGCTCGATCTATGCCATTCTTAACTTGCTCAGAAAAAGGGTGAGTGAGACAATTGCCACAAAAAAGCGACATAGATCTAACGATTGACCGTACGGATGTACCTGAATTAATATTTTCAATGTATTGTCTTTTATCTTTAACCATAAAAATAGTCAGATGTAGATATAAATTTAAACGTAAATAAATGAAACATAAGTACTTACCTTTTGCAGTAATTATCCACTCAAATTTTAACTAATCTTTATTACTTATGTTGGCACCTAAAATAAAGATATAAAATCTCAAGAAGTTTCTCATTCAGTTTTTCAGTTTAGTATTATACTATTTTTTTAATTTTGACTATTTTTTAATTTTTTTTTCAATTTCGTATTGTTTAACCCTTTAGTGTGTCGTGTATTCCTCGTTTTTATTTGAGTATTTATCTGTGATCAAATGTATAGTGAGATTTTATTTTGATTGCGTTGTGTAAAAGTATTCTAGTACTAAATTTAACCACAGGTTCTGAGAAACTACATACATAAGATATGAAGATAAACTAAAAGCTAAATTAACAGCATCCGAAACTAGCTTAATATAAAAAAAGTAAATTTATTATAATATATATACATCTATGTACACACAAGCTGATTCTAATTTTCATAAAATATGCTTTATCAACACCTTCTAAATTAGTTCTGACAATAATTTTTCAATACTTAAGTAATTATGTAAATATAAGAGAGAGGACCTAATCTCAATTTCAAAATGTATGTAAAAGGGGGTACCTTTGGGGAGTTAAAATGGTGTGCCCGGAACACTGCTGGTTGATGGGTATCTATGGCTGATCAGGATTGGGTATCTATAGATCTTCCGTCGGTCTGGTCAGGGGCTTCCTTCTGAGTGTTTGGGGTGCGGCCGTGCTATTTGATACAGGAACACTTCCCGTCGGACTTGACTGGACTCTCGAACACGTTCCGTCGGACTTCTCTCCTCGTCTGGACTACCGAACACCTTCCGTCGGACTTGTCTAGTCGACTCGACTCCCGAACCTCTTCTCCTTTTTTTAGATTTTTCTTATTTTATTAACTTTATCCTTGTCCCCTCTTCCTTCTTATCGTCCAATCGGGATAGTTGTCAGAATCTAATTGTCTGCTTAAACCCCGCCTTGAGACCGCCAACGTGGAAAACCTTATCCCTTCTAATTGGGCACTGTCCCTTAGGGACTCATAAATAACTCCACAAAGGTACATTCTTATTTAGTGTCAAGTACGGAGACGGGATTCTAATCTGGGACTGGGATCAGAACCCCGCCCGAGACCACCTTACAAGACAACAATATCCGTAGACTATAATTTTATGGTCCTCTGTCTTTTTACAAAGATGTGATGAGGTCAGATTTAGATCCCGAGCATTTTACTTCTTGTATGAATGAATCAATTATATAATTGATCTAAATCGCCTCATCACACAGAGGGATCGTTTGAGAACTTGGAGGACATGGTGACCACGAACCTATTTGACGTGCCCCAGTCACCTTTAACGAAAACTACGAATCTTAGGTCTGATCGAGGTACAAACCTTCCAGTTAGGAGATCGTTGTCTTTGTCAGCTAAACTACGCGGCTCAATCAAAAATGTCTTGAAGCTGCCTAAAGCAGGTGGAAAAGTCCCCAACCACATTACTTACTTTATTGAAAAAAAAATTAAGATTTAAATTTACAAAATTTGAACAAAAATCACAACAACAACATCCAGACAAACTATTCTAAAATTGTGAAATTCACAAATTCATTGATGGCTTCCAAAAATGTTGTGAATGTCTAATGATACATGAAATTTTGACTTCAATCTAATAACTGCTAATACTAGTAGTTTCTTATGAACATATTCTAAGATTTTTAAAACACATTTACAATTTGTTTTATATATACTACCAAATATTTTTGAACATAATACTTCAATCAAGATATTACTTACAATTCCATCTGTAATTACATCATAACACAACAATTAAATTGTTTATACACATCGATTTTATTTATTTATGTATTTATTTTTGTGGACACATCAATTCAAATCTTACAAACATTTGAGCACTTTCGTATTATACTAGTTTATTTGTAACCAACAACTTAAAAGGATTTTTAGTAAGCATAAGAAGTTTTCCGTAACTAATGTCACATTTTCTTACTCTAAATCGTGAAATGATTTCACATTTTATTGGGGCTTAACACAGATCTAATAGAAATTGAAATATCATAATAATTTAAGAGGTGTCAGGACTGTTTAACATAGTATCGCATCAACTTTTTTTTATTTCGCACTAAAATGTCTGGAATTTTTTTTATTGAAATCGGTATATATCTCTTTAATAAACTAAACTTAAATGCTTATAAAAATAATAAAATATATTTAAAAAATATTTTTTTATCTTCCTTTTTTGTTTGTCAAAAATGGACATTGAATTCATTTAGTGAAACCGTGTGGTTATGTATAATAAACACACAAAAGAACAAACTTCTTAATTTCCAAATGTATATAAATTAAAAGTTAGATATTTATTAGTCCGTGAAATAGACTCCTAGACTTTTATGAAAAAAATTTGTATTAATACTGGTGATAAAATTTTCATTGCAACAAAAAATAATCAATATTAAATTTAAAATTATCACATATGTACCTAATCTATTATTAAAGCCAAATATAAAAGAAAATCATTTACGTAATATATAAGTTCAGTGATATAAGATACTAAAATAGTGTAAACGATATTTAAATTTTTTGAAATATGAAACGATTAAATGAGATGTTTAAACTAACGACGTCACAATGCACAATCACTTGCTCGCATATCTACAAGAAATATTTTTTAACACCAATGTTTTGGTTGGGAGAGCTACGGTCTACTGTTTTGCATAAGAGGGCTAATGAGACCGGGGCCTACAGTTTAAAGCCGATTCCGAAGGGCTATAAACATCCATGCCAGCAGCGGGATTCGGACCCGCGAACTCCGGTTCCGAGGAGCAGCGCTCTACCATTCGGCCATCGTTCGGCTAACACAAATGTTAAATTAAGTTGTTAATGAATAACATACTTCTAATAACATATGTTTTGTTTTAAAGAGGTACATGTCGAAATGAACCCCGAAAAGGGGTAAAATTATAGACATGTTTTAAAAATATAAAATAAACTTAAACTTATGGATCTTTTTTAGTTATAATTAATTTTAGGAGTATGTTTTGCCTTAACAACTTAAAATTCAGCATTTGTGTGCAAAATATTTCTTGTAAACAAGTGCGAAGGTGGGAACAGTTTTAACAAACAAAAATAATCAAGTGAAAAATGCATATTTTATAAAAATATTTTTTATTCTTTTTTATAAGTATTTAAGGGTAGTTTGTTAAAGAGATAGTAACAGATTTCAACAAACAAAAAGAATGCAGATATTTTAGTGTGAAATTTAAAAAAAAAGTTATGGAAAGTCTAAAAATGGTAACAAAACAATGGGATCCTTATGTTTAACAATTTTGAGACTCCTTAATTAATGAAGTAACTTAACTCCTGATATGGTGTTTAACATGTGATTTGAAATAATAGAAATTTAGAATTTTTGGACAGTATTTACCTGATGAATTACTTAATTTAAATTTTTCATTTCTTTCTCTTTAACTTCGATTTTACAATTTTTTTCAAATGAAAATGTATTGCATTGCTTTAGTAACATAAATACATATTTTTTTATTATTTTTATAAATATTTAAGATTAGTTTATTAAATAGATAGTAACAGATTTTAACAAACCAAAAAAATGAAGACATTTTAGTGTGAAATAAAAAAGTTATGGAAAGTCGAAAAATGGTAACAAAACAATAGGATCCTTATGTATAACAGTTTTCATACCCTTTAATTCATGAAGTAACTTGATTCATAATATGGTGTTTAACATGTGCTTTGAAATAATACAAATTTAGAATTTTTGGACAGGATTTACCTGATGAATCGCTTGTTTTAAATTTTTTATTTCTTTCTCTTTAACTTCAATTTCAGTATTTTTTTTCAATTAAAAATCTATTACATTGTTTTAGTAACATAAATATATATTTTTTATTATTTTTATAAGTATTTAAGGTTAGTTTATTAACACATTGTATGCGGGACAAGTACGTTTTCTGAAAATTGATACTTGAGCGCGGGTCACGTACTAGTACGGGTTAGTATAATAACATGGTTTGTTTTTGGGTACAAAAATAACGGTATATACAGGAAAACGAAGCCGAATGTTCTTGTCTACTACGTAGATTCTGGAAACATTGAGGCAAATAAAAACTAGTTTTTACATCAGTCAATGCAGAACAACAGAACGGGAAAAAATCAAAACTATATACTACTATTTCTATTTGATTTTTCATATTTACGATACTATTATAAATTTATCCACTAAAAAATATACTTTTTATTTACAAAAATCTTACGGTTGTTATTTATATATTTCTATTTATGTATTTGTTTATATATTTCGATATAAAATACGAGAAGAATTTGGTTAAAAAAGGAAATAATTTTAAATCTATTGAGATTTAACTGAATAACTAAATTCAGACGCAAAACGCCCGCTCCCGGTACGATTCCGCTGCGAAATGTACCCACACACAATGGGTTAAAGAGACAGTAATAGATTTCACCAAACAAAAAAAATGTAGACAATTTAGAATGTAATATAAAAGTTATGGAAAGTCAAAAAGTAGTAACAAAACTATGGGATCTTTATGTTTAGCACTCCTTAGACCCTTTAAATTCTAAGTTGGTTCGCATTAAATTAAATGCTGGGCTCTACTGTCAGAGAAAGAATTGTTGGCTGCATTGATGCCCCTTCCACAGTAAAATGGTCAATGTATCTGTGCTGATGAAAGAGCAGATATGAAATCCTTCAAGTATGCTTACCCCTTTCTTTTTTTATCATTTTCACTCATAACATATATTCATAAAAACTAAAGCTTAGCAAAAGATAAACAAAATTTAGCATAGACCGTTGAAAAGAAGAAAGACAATTAGGTATCAAATTTCAGCCTGAATTGTACAAGCGGAAGGGGTATTTTCCCGAACAACTTCTTAACATAAGGCTCTTTCGGATGTGGAAATATACAAAACAGTTGAGGAAAGAACATTTCCGTTTTTTATGCGACCGAAAATGTTCGCTAAAATTATACACAGAGGAAAAAACTAGATGCAGTATAAACCTCATCTTGGGGTAAATAAGTTTTATGTATTGTATAGATTAGTATAATTCGAATAAAAGCGCTGTTTCAAGAGGAGATTTTAAGTACGGTTATAAAAATGGATCTGGTCATCCTCACATGTGTTTAGAAGGAAAGGGGATTTGTGTAATAAGAGAAGGTTACATGTGATACCACAAAACTATGTATACATTTAAGGGAAAAAAAACAGAGTATTGAAGGGTGCGTTCTATAAACTTGCCTTCTAGTTAAATATAGTCTCCTTAACACTAGATTTAAGGAACGAGTCAATTTGACTCATTCAAAATTTGATCACTATATATATAAAATAATATCACTTTTGAAAAACATACGTTGGTTTTTAGTTAAATAATAAAATATATGTAAACTTTCATTCCTCTTCACCGCATACCCCTTCATTTCGCATTATCAAATGGGGTATGCCTATTTTCACGGTTGTGAGCCAATTTGACTCATAGAATGGTTTAACAGTTAATCGCATAACATGAAATTTATTGGTCCTATCAAGCCTGGGCAACAGTCAAGATTTTATTTTCCAATTGGCTGAAGAGCTAAGAAGTAAATATAGAAAAGAAGTCGAGAACGCTTCCATTCCAATGACAGAAATTCATACTACTGAAGCACTGAAGAATTGTCAAGTTCAACAATCATGCAAAAGAAACAGATGTAGAAATCATTGTGCTAAATGTAATAGAAATGTTTGCGGAAAATGGGTTTCAAAAACAGATTTTATATGTAAAAAATGTTTTCCATAAATTGTTTGATAATCAACATTTCATTTAAATTAATTCGGAACTATTTTCTTTGCAAAAAACTTCAATTTTCTTGTATGAGTCAAATTGGCTCACTTCAGTAAACATAAGTGTATGATCAACATCCGTAAATCTAGTGTTAAATATTTAATAAATGCTGTAACTTTTTATATCTTGACGCAGATGTTTCCTGGGACCCTGAACAAAAGGACTGTTTTCAAATTTGCAGATTCCAATTTTGTAAAGAACAGAAAACTATGTGAGTATATGTATAATATTTATGTTCTTAAATATTTGACTCTAATATATATGCATACATTCACACCCACATGTGTACACACATATCGGTTTACATGTAAATGTTATGTGTATGTGTATACAAACATACACACATGTAAGGCTAGGGTTAGTAGGTTTGCAAAGCATATACGCAGGCTGTTTCCTCCATGGTTTTAGATATTTTTTCTTTTCCAAAAAGGATAGTAGTAGTGGCAACAGTGTAACATTGCGAGAAAAAGTATAGAATAAAAAATTGAGATGAAGTACGCAATGACCAAAGATGTGTTTTTAATTTGGCGTATTTATTTATTGAAGTTATTTGTATCAGAATTCCTTTAAGTGATCGGTTTTAACACGGAATCTTTCACGTGTGTATTGATGTTATTTTATTTACGAATAAGAATTCCGTTGATAGACGAAACCGCAAATACGGGACATTTCCCAACACAGGCGGTCAGTTTAAGAAATAACATCATAATATGCTAACTGAAACTTTTTATTTTATTAAAAAAAAGGGATTTTACTGAAAAAAAATGTTTTTTTCTTTGTGTTTTCGTGTCTGGGAATAATTGCTGTGATAAACCTGGATTAGATTTTAATGAATCTTTCTTCACACATATTGTTACATAATTAGAAATGTAAATGCAATTTAAGTAATTTTTAAAGGAATTCTTGCTTAAAAAGTAATAGTTATGACAGATAAAAATACTTGTAATAAAGGATAGTTTTAAGTTATATATAATTTTGATAACAAACTGTAATCTCTGTCTCTTTGGTTAGTTTTACTAGTAATTATAAAAGAAATTATGTAAAAATTTATAATTATCATATATGAATAAACTGACAAATAAGAAAGAAACACAATTTTCAGTTTAGTATCAACTTAATGTGTGTGTATGAATCAGTATGTATATGCGTTTGTACAAGCTGAACAAAATTTAGAGTTTAATTTTTTGCATGTTATTTAACTGTTGTTTCATAATGTAAAATAATGATTATAAGGTTTTAAAAATTACAATAAAGATTATATAAATCAATTTGGTACGTTTCGTTTCAAACAATCTACTGTTTAATCATAATAAGGATTTAGCATTTTAATTACTTTACTAAATCTTTGGGATACACTCAATATTTGATTCGAGGTATTTCAGACTTAAATCGGACAACTAAAATTTATGTACCTTTTTACTGTATACACACATTTTAGAGTACTTTTTCTTAATGCTGAAATATTATTATTTTTTCGATCAGATTTCAAACCATTCTATCATAATAATATGAATTTACAAATAACAGTGCAGAGGTACTTCGGCTTAAAGCAGTCGTTGAATCACCATTATATTTGGTACAGATACTTTTTTTTTTAGCTCCAGGCCAGAGTACGGCAGACATTCTATCATAATAATATGAATTTACAAATAACAGTGCAGAGGTACTTCGGCTTAAAGCAGTCGTTGAATCACCATTATATTTGGTACAGATACTTTTTTTTTTAGCTCCAGGCCAGAGTGCGGCAGACATTCTATCATAATAATATGAATTTACAAATAACAGTGCAGAGGTACTTCGGCTTAAAGCAGTCGCTGAATCACCATTATATTTGGTACAGATACTTTTTTTTAGCTCCAGGCCAGAGTACGGCAGACATTCTATCATAATAATATGAATTTACAAATAACAGTGCAGAGGTACTTCGGCTTAAAGCAGTCGCTGAATCACCATTATATTTGGTACAGATACTTTGTTTTAGCTCCAGACCAGAGTACGGCAGACATTCTATCATAATAATATGAATTTACAAATAACAGTGCAGAGGTACTTCGGCTTAAAGCAGTCGCTGAATCACCATTATATTTGGTACAGATACTTTTTTTTTTAGCTCCAGGCCAGAGTACGGCAGACATTCTATCATAATAATATGAATTTACAAATAACAGTGCAGAGGTACTTCGGCTTAAAGCAGTCGCTGAATCACCATTATATTTGGTACAGATACTTTTTTTTTAGCTCCAGGCCAGAGTACGGCAGACATTCTATCATAATAATATGAATTTACAAATAACAGTGCAGAGGTACTTCGGCTTAAAGCAGTCGCTGAATCACCATTATATTTGGTACAGATACTTTTTTTTAGCTCCAGGCCAGAGTGCGGCAGACATTCTATCATAATAATATGAATTTACAAATAACAGTGCAGAGGTACTTCGGCTTAAAGCAGTCGCTGAATCACCATTATATTTGGTACAGATACTTTTTTTTTTAGCTCCAGGCCAGAGTACGGCAGACATTCTATCATAATAATATGAATTTACAAATAACAGTGCAGAGGTACTTCGGCTTAAAGCAGTCGCTGAATCACCATTATATTTGGTACAGATACTTTTTTTTAGCTCCAGGCCAGAGTATGGCAGACATTCTATCATAATAGTGTGAATTTACAAATAACAGTGCAGAGGTACTTCGGCTTAAAGCAGTCGCTGAATCACCATTATATTTGGTACAGATACTTTTTTTTAGCTCCAGGCCTGAGTACGGCAGACATTCTATCATAATAATATGAATTTACAAATAACAGTGCAGAGGTATCTCATCTGACAGATTATTAAAGGAAAGTTTATTTCGTATGTTAAGTTCTTCACAATTATCGCTCAATTTTTGTCACTTATTCTGGAAACACCTTCACTTATGCATTTGGCTTAACACTGGCTGAATTTTTAAAGTCGTTTTAGAAAAGCATCACTGGTAATGAATGCGATTGCAACTTACAAAAAAACGGGGAAAATTCCTTTTCTTAAATACAATGATTATTACCTAATATTGCTAAATATGACTTTTTTATATTTAATAACTTATTTGAAATTGTGAACCTCAAAAGTGTTCTCAAAAGATTACGTGACGTCGCTGTACACTCAGCCGCTGGTAAAATATAAAAATCAGACAGAATTTTATTCTTAAATATTATTTTTCTCCGGAAAATAATTAGTTTGGGTTATTTTCTTCCTATTGGCACCTCGTTTGTTAAAATTGTTGTACAGAAAATCTACTGGAAGATACAACTATGTCAGTAAATTTTCAATTAAAAACTGACTAAACCTTGAAAAGTTTTAAAATAAATGCTAGACAATAGCTCAAAGATCAGTATATTTTGCCGATCACCTAAAATATAATTAATTTTCGTTACTTTCTTTCTGTTGACATTTCATTTGTTAAAATTGTTGTGTAGAAAAACTGTGTAAGAAAACAACAATGTCAAAAAAAAATTTAAATAAATACTGAACTACAGCTCAAAGACCAGTCTATTTTTTCTATACTTAAAAAATAATTATTTTTGATTACTTTCTTTCTATTAGCCCCTCATTTCCTAATATTGTTGAGTAAAAAAACTATATAAGGTAACAACTATATCCGAAAAAACTTTCAATTAAATATTGAATATTGAAAAGTTTTAAAATAATTGTTGAACAATAGCTGAAAAATCCGTCTATTTTGCCAATCACCTAAAAAATAAATAATTTTGGCCATTTACTTTCTATTGACATTTCATTTGTTAAGATTGTTGTGTAGGAAAAATTTATAAGAAAATAACTATGTCAGAAAAGTTTAAAATAAATGCTAAACTACAGCTTATAGATCAGTATATTTAGCTGTTACCTAAAAATTAATTAATTTTTGTTACTTTCTTTCAATTGGCACCTCATTTAAGATTTTTGTACAAAAGACTTTCAGAAGGAAACAGCTATGTCAGTAATTTTTTAAATAAATACTGAACGTTTTAAAATAAATGCTGCTGGACGATAGCTCAAAAGTTAGTCTATTTTGACGATCACTTAAAATATAAATAGCCTGTGTTATATTCTTTCTATTGGCACCTTATTTGATAAGATTGGTGTGTGACAGAACTAAATAAGGAAGCAACTCTGCCAGAAAATTTTTGAAATAAATACTGAATGTTAAAAAGCTTTTAAATAAATACTGAAGGATGGTTCGAAGGTCAGTCTATTTTGCGGGCCACCTGAAAAATAATTAGTGCGGATTATTTTCTCTCTATTCGTCCCTTATTTCTTTAGATTGTTAGACATAAAACCTACTGATGTAAACAGTACAACGTCAGGAAAAGTTTAACATAAATATTGAGGGATATGATGAGTTTACTTTGCCGGTCTCCTATGACCTCCCTTCCCCCACACACCAATCCACGGTACCATTGAAATAACCAGATGTCGATCACCGCTGACCAACGTGTTAAGAATGCTTTTATAGGAGGTCACCCCCCCCAAATTATATATATATATATATATATATATATATATATATGTGTGTGTGTGTGCGTGTGTATATATATATATATATATATATATATATATATATTGTGAAGATCGCCGAGCCGTTGTATAAATTCACATCCAAACAGTAGATTTATTTTTTCAACATTAAGGTTTATTTTAAGACAGAGCACAAACTACTACCGGACAATTATATATACAAATATTACAATATTTACAGTAACCAATTATATCAACTCAAGTATCTATCCTAAGAGCCTCGCTTACACGTCCGGAGTCTACAATCACCTCCGACGTTCTCCCCAATCTACTTACTTTCTTCCTAGGTGGCGCTCTCTGGCCGTTCACTATTACTCGCCTGTCCCTACAATGTATACACTACGGAAATAATTTTTTTGATAATCGATAATTATTACCTAGTTACGATAACTAAACAAACTAAATGTCTGATCAAAATGTAGATTCTGAATTTTTTTTTTTTCTCGTATCAATCAGGGGAGCATGCAGGCCTGGAAAAGCCATGGTCGGTAATTCCTAATTTCCCCGAGATATCCTGCGAAGAGCAAAAATGATTCAATCGTACGAAATTTCGAAAGCTTTCTTAAAATAAACAACTTGACATTGTCATCATGAGCTTTCCTTATTTTTTTTTATTTACTTATTAATTTATTTCGTCCGTCCCTATGATCATTGAACTCCACGTCACTTACACTCTGATGGTCGACGAACCGCAGACCAAGAGCAAACTGTAAACACAAAGTTGCGAAACACTTTATTAATCGGCTGCAAAAAGAAAACAAAACCGAGCGACGCGGACAGGTGAAAGGGGGGAGGGAACATGACAACGTGAAAGACAACGTGACCCAAACATGCCTCTCTGTCACGTTGAAACAAGAGACCACGCGGAATGGGCACGTGCCCGATACGTTACGCGCGCGTAACAGTTTCTTGTCGAGTTCCTGACGTTTGGGACGGAAGAAGAAAAAAAAATGTATTTATATCACTCGTTAATCGCAATGTTTCCCGGGAAATGAATACTTAAATTCTGGGACGATTTCGAAATCATTCAAACAAAAGGTAACACACAATATTTATTGTTTAATCTCCTATTTCCAGGAACTTCTTATGAATTACTTAAGGTTGGAGCATTAAGCAACCACTCATGTTACATAACACTTAAAGATGGGTTCGGAAAACATTTTTTGGAGCGGGTCAAAGAACGCAAGAAAAATTTAGCGGGCTAATATAATTTATTCTAAAACTAGCATATAGCCCGTCATATGACGGGATCAGTAAAATTTTTAATTTACCAGAATTGTAAAGAACCCTATGAGGCAGTTTAAAAAAATGGTTTGTTTTTTTGGCTGAGAATTACCTTTCAACAAAAATAATCGATTAAAATTATCATACTTAATCTATTATTTAAGTCAAATAAAAAAGAAAATTATTTACGTAATAGCTAAGTTTAGTGATAAAACATATGAAAATAATGCAGAAAATATTTAAATAATTTAAAATAAGAAATGATTAAATGAGATGGTTAAAGGAATGACGCCATAATTCTAGAAAAAAATTGTTATTTTTACCTATTTATTATGTGATAAATTGAGAAATTGAATCTCTTGCTCTTAAAATGGGGCTTGATATAATGGCATTAAACGATCGAAAAGGGGGATTTCGAACATTTTAAAGAGGATAGTATTTTTCGCTGTGATACGAAGCTTATTCATACCAATTTACTTCAGAATCGGATCTATAGTTTAGGAAAAGATAAATTGTACTCTCTTTGAATTTTGCAAACCGTAACCCGTCAAAAATCCAACAGGGATGCTCTATCCATTCCTGGTCCAATCGCTTCATAACTTCGAGGACAGACGGACAGATAACTTAGGCTATTACATTACGAGAAGAAAGTTTAAGGATACACAACATGAAATGTTTATATGGCCAGGGACATCCGTTAAGAAATACGTGAATTTAATAAAATAAAAATAATGAAAATTATAAAAAGGTGAAAAAATAGTAAAAGTTTATTTTGAAAATAATAAAACAACTTTCGGAATAAGAATTTAAAAGTAAAAGGAGAAAACATTAAATTTATTAGACATTTAGGAAAATTGGCTGCGTCGGGGATAGAACCGTTGACCCGAGAAGTATGACGATCAAGTGGGCGGACTTTCTACCAAACGTACAACGCCTGCACGTTGTAAGTGAACTAATTAGAGTATATGAAGTCAGGTAGTCAAGTAAAAACAGTCCGGAAATTTAAATATTACTCTCCGCCTTTGCCATCCTATGAAGAATGAATTTCGTTTAGAATAAGAGGAAGGATAAGTCTTGAAATAATAGCATTAAAC
The DNA here is from genome assembly GCA_032207245.1 of Pardosa pseudoannulata. Taxonomy (NCBI): domain Eukaryota; kingdom Metazoa; phylum Arthropoda; class Arachnida; order Araneae; family Lycosidae; genus Pardosa; species Pardosa pseudoannulata. The sequence goes on along the minus strand of CM063507.1, from coordinate 6,709,236 downwards.
GCTTGAAGGGGGATGGGGTGGATTTCGAACTCGCTTTCAATTTTGCTAACCCTAACTCATGAAAAATCCAATATGGATGCCTGTATCTATTCCAGGTACAACCGCTTCAGAAATTCGCGGACAGACAACTTAGGCTATTATTATATAGGGGATTTGAAAAAAACTGTAAAATGTTTCATGCTTTATGATTTTTTTTTTTTTTGCTTTTTCAATAAATAAATCTCATTAAGATATCCAAATGACCAATTTTCCAATTTGAAATGAAACACATTTTACCATATGTAAATTAATTAAACTTTAGTGGAAAGTGCACTATTTATTTATTTTATATTTTATTTTTATCGGACATTTATTATTGTATTTTATTATTTTATGTTTTATGATTTATCTTATTTTTTTTATTGTGTATTATATTTTTACTAGCATATATATCATATGACGGATTAGTAACTTATAATATTAAACTGTTAAGTACCATTGAGGCAGGTAAAAAATGGTTCGTTTTTTTTAGAAATTTTTTTCATTATCAATTGTGTATTTATTTATCTCATATCTCTGTTAGTAATACATCATTCATTTAGTCTCTAAGTGGTTTGTTTTTAGACATCACACAATAAATTTAGTCACTATATTCAATGTAATATTAAATCAAATATCATAGTCAAACTTATGTCCCAAAAGAACAAACTTCTTAATTTCCGAATATATATAAATTAAAAGTTAGATATTTATTAGTCCGCGAAATAGACTCCTAGACTTATATGAAAAGAATTTATTGTTAATACCGGTGATAAAAGTTTCATTGCAACAAAAAATAATCGATGATTAAATTTAAAATTATCACTTATGTACCTAATCTATTATTTAAGCCAAATATAAAAGAAAATCATTTACGTAATATCTAAGTTCAGTGATAAAAGATATTAAAATAGTGTAGACGATATTTAAATAATTTAAAATATGAAATGATTAAATGAGATGTTTAAAGGAATGACGTCACAATGTTAGAAAAATTGTTTTTTTTTACCTATTTATTAAGTGATTAAATGGATACATTTAATCGCCTGCTCTTAACCGGGGAAAATAGGGCTTGAAATAATGGCATTAAACTCTCGAAAAGGGGCGATGGGTTGGATTTCGAACGTTTTAAAGACGACAGTATTTTTTGCTGTGATATGAAGCATATTTATACTAAATTATTTTAGAATTGGTCCAATAGTTTAGGAGAAGATAAACTTTATTCGCTTTGAATGGATGCCTCTATCCATTCCAGGTCCAACCGCTTCATAAATTGGAGGACAGATATACAGATAACTTAGGCTATTATTATATAGGGGATTTTATCGTATATTTATTTTATGTTTTATTATATTCTATTACAATTTAATTTACATTGAATCTTTTTTTTTTATTTGCGCCGTACCGGCTAGAATCTTCATGTAGGCGATAATTTGCCCGGTGGGAGGAAAAATTCATAACCACAATCAACAAAAATATTAAAATATTTTACAAAGAATACTATTACTAAAAATTATAGCCCATCATATGACAGGATTAGTAAAATTTTTAATTTTCCAGAATTGTAAAGTACCCTATGAGGCAGGTAAAAATATGGTTTGTTTTTATGGCTGCGAATGATCTGGTACAAGCTTAATAATTTGTTTATCGTCAAACTCTTCTAAAGTCTTCCGATACTGTGAATGCAGTTTAGAAACACATTCAATTCATTTAGAAAGATAATTGAAAGTTTTTTTAGCTACGTCGAAATGATCGTTAAGTTCTTCCCAATGTTTTTGCCAGAGTAAAAAATAGAAGTAAAGGAATGAAACAATCATTTCCACTACATTTAGGAAGTAGATAGAATTTGTTGTTAATACCGGTGATAAAATTTTCATGGCAACAAAAATTAATCGATGATTAAATTTAAAATTATCTCATATGTACCTAAAGTATTATTTAAGCCAAATAGAAAAAAAAAATATTTACTTAATATCTAATTCAGTGATAAAACGTATGAAAATAATGCAGACGATATTTAGGTAATTTAAAATAAAAAATGATCAAATGAGATGGTTAAAGGAATGACGTGATAATGCTAGGAAAAATGTTATTTTTATCTATTTATTATGGGTCAAATTGATAAATTTAATCGCCCGCTCTTATCCGGGAGAAAATAGGGCTTGAAATAATGGCATCAAATGCTAGAAAAGGGGGGAAGGAAGGAGTGGATTTCGAACGTTGCCAACCTCACTCATCAAGAATCAAATATGGATACCTCTGTCCATTCCAGGTACAGCTTCATAAATTTGAGGACAGACGGACAGATAACTTAGGCTATTATTATATAGGGGATTAAAATATTACCCGATTAAAAACGTTCAAAAATAAATGAATATTCAGTGTTTAAATGATTGTACGTTTGTTTCAAATATCTATTGTTATTTTTTATGCGTTTAAAGTACTTATTCAATGATTCAACTTCACTTTTCTTAATATATTTGGAAGACACTGTAGAAGATTCACTTGTATAGTGGAATGGTACGTGTGAGTCGCGGTAGCTCAGTCGGTAAAGGCAGCGGCCTCGTAACTGAAAGGTTGCGGGTTTGGATCTCTATCTGGTCTAAGATCCGCCTTGTTCGTTAAAGGTGACTGGGGCACGTAAAATAGGTTTGTGTGGTCACAATGTCCTCCAAGTTCTCAACCAACACCGCTGAAGGTGGCAGGCCAAGTCCATGGGCTTTCCGCTTGGTCTTTGCTTCTAAATTACGAGGACCCATTTGAGCAAGAAGTCGTACTTTCACCTTTGAGGTACTCGTTTAACTCTTTGAGGACGACAAGAGCAGATGATTTTACTACCCTTAAGTCCTAAAGTTTTCAGCAGGTGAAAATGTAAAATGGACTGTCCCATTCTCCCCATCCCTCTCCCTTCTTCCCGAAAAATGGACGAGGTAGGGCGTTGCCTTTTATTAGCAGAGTCTGTGTGTTCGAATCCAACAAATTATATAGATTTCTACTATAACGTTCAGATGTAAATGCCAGAGTTATTAGCCTTGTTTAGTATAAAGAATACTATAACACCAGTCTACCTACCAGGCACAATTTAAATATAAATTTAGTATATGAGTTCACGCAATAATATAAACATACACACTCATATCGAAAATATACAAAATTTAAGCTCTTTTTTATACGTTTTTGAAGAATTTATTAAATAAGAGTATTTTTTAAATTAAGAACTGCAAACTTGTTAAAACATTTGTGAGTATAAAAAATTAATAGCTCTACAACAAAGAAGTTTTAAAAAAATAATAATTATAAAATTGAGAGTATTCTAAAAACAAAAGAAAGTAAACCATAGTGTATAATTCATTTCCTCTGTCCCTTAATAATTATGACTAATTCAGTTTATTGTTTTTTATTTTCACCACGTTATTAATAAAATTCATTTAAGAGAAAAAATTATTCATTGAATCAATAATAAAAACAAAATTGTTTAACTAAAAATCTATAATTTTTAACTAAGCTTATGTATAAATAAAATACATTTAAACTAAACTTCAACATATATATATATATATATATATATATATATATATATATATATATATATATATATATATATCAGCACAATATAAGTTCAGAATTATATTAGAGAATAAAAAGAAAGTAAAAATTCATTGCTAAGGAAAGCACCTCAAAATGTGTTCAAGCTTTGCTATAGCAAACTGTCAAACTGCTATCAATCAAACTGTCAACTGGTCATGAAGGCGGGGTAGGTGAAGAGAATACCCCTGCTAGACATACCTATCAGCCCTATTTTTCATCCTTCCGGCCCATTCCGGCCAAGCCCGTCTTTTTAAATGCTTAGGCCGGTATGAGCCGGTGTCGTCCCCAGAGAGTTAAACGAAAGGCGTACCCTTTTGTCTTAATATCAATAGCGTATCTCTCAATCGTGCTTGGTTCGACCAAGTGGTACAAGACAACAATAATGGTATGCCTAGAGAACCACACGGACACAACTGGATATCCCATTTCCCAATACTATTTAAACAGTACGGGAAAGAACCATGACTGGTTACAAAATATATCAAGACTACATTTTTATACTGCAATTCGAAATTAACGGTATTTTGGATATGTAAGGTATATCTTCTTTTTATACTATTATTCCATTTTGCTGTCAAATTTTCAGTATATTATCTTTTCTCAGATTTTTTTTATTATAGTTTCTGGATAAGGAATTTCAATGTTTTCTTCATTATGTAATGACGCCTTGTCCAACAAGTCGGCATATTCATTACCAACTATGCCCGCGGGGCTTCTGACCCAAGCTATTTTAAAAATCTTTTACCCTGACTTACAGGTTTGACTGCACGATTTGGACTGTATGTCTATCTGTGGTTTTAAGTTGTTGCTGTTGTCTTGTCCAAACGATTTGCGATCGCGGCTCCATTAAAAAACTTCGAACCCAAAGTTAAATAATTAACTTTATTGAAGCTAAAAATGAACGTTTTTTTTTTTTTTTTTTTTTTTTTTTTTGTTTTTTTTTTTTTTTTTTTTTTTTTTTTTTTTGCCCCAATGGGTTCCAATCCCACTGGGGCATGGTTGTTCATAGCCGTTCGGAATTTAAACAGTAGGTCCCAGTGTGATTGGCCCTCGTTCTGCAAAAAGTAGACCGTAGAGCCCCAAACCAAACCAACCAACTAATCATGTTGGTCCCGTCGTATTATTTCTTTTTAATTGTGATGTGGACTGTATTCTCGTAGTTTAAATGAAGACTCGAAGAATCTTATCAACACATAAATTTATTATTACCGCTTTATCGGGTAATGTTGAGAGCGCTTAGCTTGGTCGGGCAGCGTTGTACTAATGTGAATTACAGGCATTTCGCCACATCAACATTGTGGCGCTGTAGTCGAATCTCCGAGACGGAACACATGTATTTTCTGATTTATTTAGTGAATTATTACTTCTAAGTGTCATTTGAATATAATGGAAATCTGTATTTTAAATGTGCTCAGGTGGCGGTGTCGTGGTTTTGCCTCTCTCGTTGTCCTCTGTGTAGTCATAAACGGTTGGGTAAGTGGGTTGCTTCTGTTTCAGCAGTCTAAGGTTTCTGAGCTCGTTTTGTTATTTTTTAACCCTTTGCCTGTCCTGTACATCTCATATGAAAGGATTCAGATGCTTGTATATCACGCGTTATACACAGTGCTTATCGTTAAGTTCTTCCCAATGTTTTTGCCAGAGTAAAAAATAGAAGTAAAGGAATGAAACAATCATTTCCACTACACCCAGGAAGTAGATAGAATTTGTGGTTAATACCAGAGATAAAATTTTCATGGCAACAAAAATTAATCGATGATTAAATTTAAAATTATCTCATATGTACATAAATTATTATTTTAAGCCAAATAGAAAAGAAAATTATTTACTTAATATCTAATTCAGTGATAAAGCATATGAAAATAATGCAGACGATATTTAAGTAATTTAAAATAAAAAATGATCAAATGAACTCTATTTTAAGCAGAAAAAAAATTGGTTTAATGTCTTACATTTATATAATTTGTTTCAGTTAGACGTAGGAAATTTAAAGTTTTGTGTCTAATGTACATATTTTTTTTGTTTTGGTTTGGAGCACTTTGGTCTACTGTTTTGGTCACGAGGGATAACGAGACCGAGAGCAACTGCTTAAAGCTGATTCCGGAAGGCTACGAACATCCATGACAGCAGCAGGATTCGAGTCCATGAACTCTGGTACCGTTCAACAGCATTCTACCATTTGGTCATCGGTCGGTCTAATGTACATCACATATAATTAGAAATAAAAGGAAACAACCAAAGGTTTAAGAATACTTTGCAAACATATAATGTAAGGAGACATAGTACCTTTCGAACTTAATAGTCTTCACTATAATAGACTATATTAAGTTTACAATAAAAGGTTTTGCTCTGGAATAATTTTTTTTTCTAAATCGCCAATAAAACTCTTAATCTAAGTTACTTAATTCTGTTATATGAAACAATGCATTTTTATTTTTATTTTTATTTTTGTTACCGAACGACGCCCGAATGTTTAGGGTGCTGGCCTTTGGAACCGAAGATCATGAGTCCGAATCCCTGTGGGTTATAGATGTTCGTAGCCGTTCGGAATCGGCTTTAAACTGTAGGTCATGGTCTTATTAGCTATTGCAAAAAAAGTAGACCGTAGCACTAACAACTAATACATCTTTAAAACACATAGACTATATGCGGCAAATGATTAAAAATAGCAATCCTTTAATTTACAATATAGCTTTTGTAATGTGGAAATAAGAAACAAATTTTTATAATAAATAGTATCTATTTATTATAAAAATTATATAAATATTTGCAGTATCTATTTATCTTTCACATTCTGTAGACCTCAATTATGTTAAAATGTGTTATATATTTTATTAGATACCATGACAAAAGCAAATTTCTTAACTTTCAATTTGTTAACAGTTTATAACATTTTTTTTCACGTTTTAAAAGGGCAGAAAACTCAAAAAGAATATTTTACTTCAGTTTGTTACAAAAATTTAGCTTATAATATACACATTTCTAAATATATCTTGGAGGGGAAGTGAGTTTTATTATTAGAAATGTCATGGCCGAATGGTTGGGGCACTTATAAACGCCTCGCGCGTCCCCGGCTGCACTTTCTAAAGTCTGCACGCCTATTTTTACTGGAGCAGGTATCTTGGGTTCGATTAAAGCCTATGTGGCCGACGATAAGGACTGCAGCGACTAAACTCTTGACTAAACATTTATTATTAAGAAGATTTGTTAAAACATATATACACTCCAAATCATACCCAAAACAGGGCTCAAATAAGACCGAGGACAAAAACAAATTGTGCCGAGCGGAAAACACCTCCCTCGGTCTCAGCTCCTTTCACAAGAATGTCCGTTCTCCGTCGATCCGAGCGGGCATCCCTCCTCTCCTCTTCGCGAGGGGCCGGGGTGGCATCCCCCCCTCGGTCAAGTTTTCGCCTCCACGGGAAAATGTCCTTCTCCGCAGCTGGCGCAGGCGGGATCGCATCTCTCTCACCCCCTCCCGTAGAACCTGCACGGAACAGGGCTTGCCGTCTTCGGCCGCCGAAAAAAAACCAGGGGCCCATGTAACACCAACTCGAGTCTTGAGTCTAGTATTACAGCACTGATCTTCGGTTCCGGAGTTCGTGTGTTCGAATCCCACTTTGGCATGGTTGTTCGTAGCCGTTCTGAATCGCCTTTAAGGACTAGGTCCCTGTCTCATTATCCCTCGTGTTACAAAATAGTAGACAGTTACTCTCCAAACTTATTGATAACGTGGAAACTATTTACTTTAAAATTACTATGAATATAATTTTTACTGGAAAATTATTAAAGCCAGCAAGTTTTAAAGTAAAAAAAAAATCTTAACAATTTTTTAATAATTTTTTTAACATAAAATCTTAAATAAACTTGAACAAAAGTTTACTTTGATTTACAAAGTTGTAAAAATAGCTATTATATGTAAACTAGCATTATTTTGTAAAATTTGCTTTGTATGCTGCATTGTGAAGCACTAACTTGCAGAAAGAGCAATACCAGAAGAATCCTTAATCTTTTCCTAGTTTCTGCCTCTCATTTAATGCTGCAAAACTTGTAAAAATTCAGTTTTCTAGTAAATTTTTATTTATTGAAAATCAAAAGTGTTACAGATAACGAACTCATATAAGCGGACATTTTATAAATGAGATTCACACTTTTACTTTGAGCGTCCAGGTCTTATCCAAAGTAAAGTTTTTCATTCTCATAAAAAAAATTTACTTTAAGTACATACATACATGTTTTATACATGCATTCATAGCTTTGCTTGCATACATAAAAACGTCATAAAATGTTTCAGCAGCACTGTACATCATTTAATTGTACAAATTTGCCTGGTAAATACTGGAGCATATTTAATTTACGCTCCAGTATTTATCAGATGAATTTAATCTAAAGTAACTTTATCAATAACTAGAAAGATTAAAAAGAGTATTACAAAGGAAATGTAACATATCTTTTTATTTTTCTTTTATAAACACAATAAAGAAATTACATAATAAAAAAAAGCCACAATATCTTTTTAAACTATAAGAAATCAATAAAAATAAAATTCTTTTAATGACTTGGCTTTGATTTTGTTGTGTCCATAAAATATTTATATCTAGTTTTACAAACAAACTCTAAGAATTATATTTTTTACAAAAGCATAAATTTTACTAAAACTTTGGTGGTTTGACAGAGCAAATAATTATCACTTGCAGAACACCTATTAAGTTCCAGCGAATGTAAGGTTCTGCAGAACCCAGGCTGAAGATTTCTTCTGTATATATATATATATATATATATATATTATATATATATATATATACATATATATAATATGTTTTGTATGATGTAAAAACCTAAAATGGTCCGCTTTTGTAATTTTGAGTAATTTGCTCTCAATTAATGATTTTTTATCCTGAAAATTTATATGATGATATATATTACTTTATATTACACTAGTAAAAAAGTATTATAATACTTTTATTATAATTTTTTTTTTTAGCAAGTGACAATTACCATTTTAAAATGTAAATGGTCCATCATAAAAAAAGCAAATATTTTACAGATACTTAAATGAGTTACATAATGTACATTTTATGATATTTATTTTTTGCTTCATCTGTACCATAAAATAATATTATATTGAAGTTAATGAATGATACACAAAAAGATTTTTTTTACAAAAGCATATTTTCTTGAAAACAGTGGATCTGGAAATTTCAAATATCTTGAACATTTCCGAGCGATTCATCAACATGTCAGGGAAATGAACACATTTTGATTAGGTTTTTGCCTTATAAATTTCACGAGCGTAATCTTCATATTTTTATTGTTTTATAAAAATGAACACATAAACTCAATTTAGAAAGCATTACAGAAATAAAAAAAAACACAACCTAGAAAATGGACCATGGTCCATTTTATCCCAGGTTCTGGTGGTCCATTTTAACCCATGTGTAATTCTGACAAAAAGTGTCAGAAAAAAAAGAACTAATCTTATATTAAATTGTTTTAGCTACATTAAATATAACATGGTCAATTTTCCCCAGGTTCTGGTGGTCCATTTTAACCCATGTGTAATTCTGACAAAAAGTGTCAGAAAAAAAAGAACTAATCTTATATTAAATTGTTTTAGCTACATTAAATATAATAATACATCATCTTAGCTCTTTCTTGTGAGAAGTTAAATCCTCCAAATAACAATTCTGAAATGAAGAGAAGAAGATATATTATGATGAAAATATTTACTTCTGACTACCACAAATCAACTTTCTAGAATAAAATGGCTAAATTGTCAGCTAAACATACAATTACACATTCATTTTCAAGACTGCAGTGCTGTCATCTATGTATCAAAGTATTAAACATTAAAAATAATAAATAAAATAAATAATAGGGGATGGTCCATTTTACCCCAGTCTCCCCTATATACAGTATATATGCAATTATGTATACATGTAAGAAATACTTCAGGACCGGCTCTTGTACGACGATCAGGCAGAAAATCGGCCATGATATTTGGAACTTGGAATGTAAGAACATTGTTTAAAGGAAAAAAATTCCTCTAAACAAATGGCTTTGGGCAGATTTATAGCCCTTAGAGGGCGATGCAGTACTATCTATTGTGACAACGGTTCAAATTTTGAGGTTGCTTCAAATTTACTGAGTGCACTGGAATGGAAACCTATTGTGACACTGGTCTACATCCTATTAAATGGAAATTCAACCGACTAACTACCTCGTGGTGGGGTGGATGGTGGAAGCGACAGATCGGTATCCTAAAAAAGTTGGCGAGAAGAGTACTTGGCAGATCTTCCTTAAATTATGAACAGGTGATAACCGTATTATGTGATTATGAATCCATATTAATTTACGGTCAATGACATATATTGCACATAATGATGCAGGACTGGCTCCATTATCTCCTTCAATGTTCCTACAAGATATCGAAATGAGTGGTGTCCCTGACTGTGGTAGGGTTGATCACCAGTCTTAACCAACGTGTGAAATACCGACAAGATCTACAAAATCCTTTTTTGTTTAGGGGATTAAGGATAATTGAAGGGGCGTAGAGTCGACCACCTATACGATGTTGAAAAGCACTGATCTTAAACTAATGGGAGTCAACCGATGGAAAGCTGTCGTGACTGATAGGGTGTACTGGAGGAGGATCAGCGATTCAGCCTTGTCCTGCAAAAGGCTGTTGAGCTTATAAAAAAGTAGTATAAATGTATATGTATCTTTTCGGGCAGCAGAATTCTAAAAGAGTAGGTCATAATTATTAATTTATAAACTACGGTTTAGCAGCCAATTAATTCTTTAGCTTTGAAGACCAGCTTGTTTAAATCAGCTGCATCAGTATTTATAATCCCCTATATAATAATAGCCTAAGTTATCTGTACGTCTGTCCTCGATTTTATGAAGCGGTTGGACCTGGAATGGATAGAGGCATCCATAGTTAGCAAAATTCATAGCGAGTAATGTTTATCTTCTCCTAAACTATCGATACGATTCTAAAATAAATTGGTATAAATAGGCTTCATATCACAGCGAAACATACTGCCTTCTTTAAAACGTTCGAAATCCACCCCTTCCCCTCTTTTCGAGCTTTTAATGCCATTATTTCAACTCCTATTTTCCCCGGTTAAGAGCAGGCGATTAAATTTATCCATTTATGCCATAATAAATAGGTAAAAATAACATTTTTCTTCTAGCATTATGACGTCATTCCTTTAACCATCTCATTGAATCATTTCTTATTTTAAATTATTTAAATTACTAGCATATAGCCCATCACATGACGGGATCAGTAAAATTTTTAATTTTCCAAAATTGTAAAGTACTTTATGAGGCAGGTAAAAAAAATGGTTTGTTTTTTGCCTGAGAATTATCTTGCAACAAAAAATAATTGATGACCCAATTTAAAATAATCACACATGTACCTAATCTATTATTGAACCCAAATAGAAAAGAAAATTATAAGACAATTTCACGCAGTAGGGCAAATTCTCAAATTATGACAATTCTGGCTTTTGTTTCAAACGGAAGGGCAGTTTATTGTTTGTCTATTGGTTGTTAAACACGTGAAAATGAATGGGAAGGGCATTATAGTAGGTCGTGACGTTGCGACAAATTGCCTTATTTACGTAATATCTAAGTTCAATGATAAAACGTAAGAAAATAAGGCATAATTCAAATAATTTAAAATAAGAAATGATTCAATGAGATGGTTAAAGGAATGAAGTCATAAGGCTAGAAAAATGTTATTTTTACCTATTTATTATGGGATAAATTGATAAATTTAATCGCCCGCTCTTATCCGGGAGAAAATAGGGCTTGAAATAATGGCATCAAATGCTAGAAAAGGAGGGAAGGAAGGAGTGGATTTCGAACGTTTTAAAGAAGGCAGTATTTTTCGCTGTGATATGAAGCCTATTTATACCAATTTATTTTAAAATCGGATCGATAGTTTAAGAGAAGATAAACATTACTCTCTTTAAAATGTTGCTAACTATGGATGCCTCTATCCATTCCAGGTCCAACCGCTTCATAAAATCGAGGACATACGTGCAGATAACTTAGGCTATTATTATATAGGGGATGCCTTATTTTCATACGTTTTATCATTGATCTTAGATATTACGTAAATAATTTTCGTTTATATTTGGCTTCAATAATAGATTAGGTACATATGTGATAATTTTAAATTGAATAATCGATTATTTTTTGTTGCAAGATAATTCTCAGCCAAAAAACAAACCATTTTTTTACCTACCTCATAAGGTACTTTACAATTTTGGAAGATTAAAAATTTTACTGATCCCGTCATATAATGGGGTATATGCTAGTCGTGCTAATATGCACCGAAAGTAAGTCGGATGAGATAACATTATTTCAATTTTTACAGTAAAAACTAGTAATGTACACAAATTTTAATCGGTTTAAAAAATCTTATATTGCATACATTAAAAACATTTCGGGGAGCTTCCTGCCCCCGCCAACATAAATAAGGCCTTGCCTCAGAGAGTTAATTGTTAATCCCTAGATACACTCTTGCGTAGTTTGCTCCAAGGAAGAAGGCAACCCAAATGACTATCGGGCTTAGATCGCAAAGTGTTAAGAATTTTCATGAAAATAACTAGTGTGTAATTTTAAACAAAAGAAACTAAAACAAAGAACGCAGACATCCGTATACGAATGTAATATCTTTTTTTCAATTTTCATTACATTAAATTTATTGCATTGACAGGAAGCCAATTTTGTAGCTAAATTTGTTGACTTATGGCATATATTTCCCATGAATCGCATTTCTATAAAACGTACAATTTCACTAATAGAACTGAGACTAAAAATGAGACAATTATTATATAGGATGCATAGTAAAATCCTTAACTAGCGTTATTATCCATAACCGTTGGTCAGAGACAGATAGTTCCAATCAGTAAATTTTTTCAAATAAAAAAGTATTCATTTTGTGGTACTTTTAAATTTAAAAATTCAATTTTACAAAAATCCCAAAACTTAAATTTTTATATGTTCACCGTTCTTTATCATCATCTTTAGTAAAAATTGAACCTCTCCATAAGAAACGTAACCTAAAAATAATCTCCTTCTTACCGATATACGAGGCATGTTTTTTAAGTAAGTACCGTTTTGGAATTAAAAAAAGACGTGCAAAGATATCGCAATAATTTTATTTTTACATGAAAGCCTGTACCTTAATCTACTTTTCTACATAATTTCCGTGAATATTGAGGCACTTGTCATAACGTGGCACCAGTTTTTGAATACCCTCCTCATAAAATTCTGCCGCCTGACTTGTTAACCACTGTATCACAAATGTTTTGACTTCGTTATCGTCTTGAAGACGCTGACCACCCAGGTGTTTCTTCAAGTGCAGGAACAAATGGTAGTCGCTGGGTGCCAGATCAGTGCTGTATGGAGGATGATCTAGAGTTTCCCATTTAAAAGATTTGATGAGATCTTTGATCCAATTAGCCACATGAACCACATGATGCCCACTCCGTTCTTCATCATGCACATTTGTGCTGCCATCTTTAAATGCTCTCACCCATTTCCTTACCATTCCATCACTCATAATGTTTTGTCCGTAAAATTCACAGATCTCACGATGAATATCGATCAGTTTTACGCCTTTAACACTAAGAAATCGTATAACAGCCCGTACTTCACAATCGGTGGGATTCATGATTGTCGGAGGCATCTTAAACACTTAGTAAACAACGTATACAATGAAGAATCAGACTTTAATGGCGTCAGTGCGTAGACAAGAGATGTAGGTAATCAGCCCGCATGCGCGGAACGCCGACCGTAGCGCTGCCGTGGCGGAATCGCAAAACGGTACTTACTTAAAAAACATGCCTCGTATATTTAAATTCAAAATTTCAAGATTTTTTTTCTTCTTCATTCAGGGATCGGTTAAAAAAATTATTTACGGAAATTCGAGGTTGAAATCAGGTTGCAACATCCCTTTCAAAGCATGGGTTCCAGGATTAAAAAGCGGAGTGTGAGGTCATCCCTATTAAAGTAGTTATTCGAAAGAGAAAGATGAAATTATCCCTAGGACGTCTGGAACCTTGCTATTTCTAAGATTGTCAACATATGTACACACGTGTGCATGTGTATACACACGTACACACACATTTATATATAGTAAACAAATGCTATGCACTTCATTTTTACATTCATAGAATTACACGTAGATGGAGCCTATTATGGTACTGGGGGGATTGCAATCATGGACAGCTGGTGTGGTAAAGCAAAACACCGTTTTCAGCTACGAAAAATATTCATAGCTAGACCGTCGGTTGGATTTGTTCCCATTTCATAATAGAAGTAAGCCGAACTGCGAGATCATCTAACACACATCGTCTAAAACAAATCTATAGAAAAATCTAAGGAATATTATAAAAAAAATCTAAGACAAGATTTCTTGAAAAATCTGTGAGCGATAGCGTGCATTCACTTTCTGTTCAGAATTTCCTAAACTAGCCGGTAGGGCAATATAAATTTTAATTGATTAAACCCCTTGCCTAAAGGCGTGAATTGTAACCCCTGTGGTAATTTTTAATTAGAGGTTAAAAGGGGGGAAAGTAAAGAGGAGATTCTGCCCTTGATTGTAGATTTGAAAACTCATGTATTTCTCTTAGGCTTTCGACTGTAAAGTTTCTTCGCTATTATTGATCTATGAAATTGCAGGATGTATACTGACAGTACACTCCTTAAAGG